>CM021104.1:674528297-674883231 GCA_007115665.2 Sequoiadendron giganteum | reverse complement strand
GTTCCAACAGCATGAAGGTTTGATGTTTCATGATAGTACTAGCATTTCAGTTATAATGATATATTTAGAGCTCATGGATCTCCTTTGTATAAACATATCACAATTTTGAATAATATAATCAAGGGTTATGGCATTCATCTCACTGTTATCATGGTGTGTATGATTTCCATTTTTGCTTTAATTCAAAGAGTAAATTAAAATGCTTGGATGGAGTCATAGATGGATATGTTTGTAAAGGGATTTGATAAGAAGTATTGAGTTAGGATAGAAATTGACACTGTTGTAATGCAATATTGTCAGAGATCTTATATGTTATGTGTTTGAACCTGTTATGGAAATCTAAATATTTGTGAATTAATTCGACTCCCCAATAGTATATGGCACTAGCCTAAATCGTATGTGTTTGTAAGGTTCTGTGTCTGTTTGTCTTAGCTTAGAGCTTGCTGCCAAATTGCAAATTAAATGACTATCTTAAGTGGTGAAATGTCGTTGTAATCATCTCATGCTCAAAGTAGTTGATACTATTGATTCTTTTCTGTTGTTTAAATTGATATATCAAGCATATATATATATTCAGTTTACCGATACACATTTGTTGTATTTGTGTGATGTGATTATTTGGTTCTTTCAATTAAATATTAAACCCTCCTAGTCAATCATAGTAACTAAAGAGTATTAATTGTATCAATAAGAAGAATCACATAACTAGGATTGTCATTCTATCTCAAGTAGAGTTTGTCAGTCATTTACTTGCACATTTATACAAGTTATAAACTACATCTATGTGCCAAACACTTTGAATTATTTCCATCATAGATTACACTTTTATAGATCTTCATTAGACTCCATACACCCAACAAGGCAGTGGTCTCATGCTTTCATCTTTTGGTTTATCCATTTTATTTTTTACATCTATTAACTGAACATATTCTAATATAATTCAAATATAATTAAAATTAAAACATCATAAATTAATTATGTAACCACATAAGTCAAATATAATTCTTTCAAGAAATTAATATCAAATAGATAATACAAATTAATGTCATTGATCTTCTTCTTCATCCAACTCTTTGTCTGTATCATCCGATCTAGATTCAACATTGTAAGGATTGGTCATATCATCATCATCATCATTGATATCAGTTTTGATAATGTCATCATCCACATGGATATCATCTTCATGAACATTAACTCCTACATCATCATGATCTAGTTCCTCCTCTTCGACATCTTCGTCAGGCACATCATCAACTAACTATTGATCCTAATCATCATCTACATCATCTTCTATTTCTTCAGTATCTTCTTCTTCCACCACATTATACTTTACCGCCCTTCCTCTTGGATCATGTCTAACAACATATGACCAACCCGCTTTACCTGGAACCTCTGAGTAAAATACCTGCTCACATTGGCTTGGAAGAACATAGGGCTCATTTCCAGCTCGCTCAAAATACCTTGTATTAACCATGGTAAATCCATTATCATGTTCAATAACAGTTCTCTCGAGATCATTTTCATTCAATCGTAGCCTGTACCATAGGATGACGAACAAAACTAATTTGAAGGACTTAAAGTCACACTCAAGTATATCATCCAAAATCCCATAGTATTGATTTTCTGAGACTTCTGGATGTATGTCGCTTCTAGATGAAACATTAGTCACCTGGAAGACTGCAGTTATCCCAGAATAACAAGTTTTCCTCGTGTCATCCAACTTTTTGATTTGAAATTTATGACCATTGTACCACATAGCCTTGTGGTGTTTCACCTACAATATGTCAAACATGCAAAACTTATTGCAATATTGTCAGTTGATAAACATATTTATTCTTGGCCGAATGTATGCAAAGAAAAAAATCTCAACATATATATACATCAATATAATTGAAAATAATTAAATAATATGGGTGATTAATATATTTATACATACTTGTTTATCTCTTAAACCATATGCTAAATCAATTTCCCTTGGTGTAATATTGGAATCTCCATTACAATGAGCTTCTTTAACCAATGAAGCCACACCTTCCCATGTTAATGCGCGACCAAATTGTTGACATCGTTCAATCCATACCGTCATCCAATCAAGATTGTTTGTGACATACAAATATAGTGCATCCCACTCTCGACCAACTGTATAAAAAAATATGAAATTCACAAACAACGTATAATTAGTTAATTACCATGGTATACGACCTTAATTTATAAGTACAATATACATAAAAACCAAATGTAAAATGTATTCTAATTAATCTCTGGTGCAGGAGCACACCTAGGCTAACCTCCATAGTTAGGATATTTTGGGCTTGTATCTGACATTAGCCAAGTTAGAGTAATGTATGTTTGTTTTGGACCTTAGAAGGTCATTGTTGTGGCTAGGTGAGTTAGTCATTAGGACTAAGGTCACCAAAGTTAGTCATTGTTAATAGTTTTTACATTGCTTAGCCTTAGTAGCTTAAGTTGGGATTTGAGTCTTAAATGTGTTCTAAACACATGAATGATGTTAGAAAGATGCCATGAGGCCTTTAATGGTGTTGGTTACTCAAAATATAGGAGATAGAGGTCCTAAGAGTTAGGAAGGTGGCATAATGATAGAGTTGCCAAATGTTGTTACAAAATTGTCATGACAACAGTTGCCATTATGGCAAATGTTGCATGCAACTCAGTTACATAGGATCCCCTAAAGGATAGGAGTGGGGGATCAACCAACATACCCTACAAACATGGTGAATGGCATCTAATATGAAGCAAGCTCGAATTCAAGAAAGAGGGAGATTGTAATCAAGTTTTTGGAATAGAAGATAGCTCTGCAATTTATGTTTTTATGTGAACTCAGAGTGTTATTGAGTGACAGTGATACTAAGTGAATTGGATGTTTTGATTTAGTGTTAGATTTGTGTTCATGGGATAGTATTAAACTTTTTTCATTCTGCAAGTAAGTTGATTTAAACTGTTTTAGTGTCCTAAATAGATAGGTTAAGGTTTAAGGGTTTCACTAGTCTTGTCCTGACCAACTTGTGTTTTTATGGCTCCCCCATGAAATCTAGTCACAGGATTTTCCTAGGGGTAGATGGATGTGTTAGGGGAGCCATTGGTCTATACATATGTAGAGTTAGGAGTCATGGAGAGTGGAACAGATGTGTTTAATGTCAAGTCTTAGGCGAGCTTAGAGTGCCCGGTTAGAGGTTTGACAGTAATGAATTGAAGAATATAGGCAGGGGATTAAGGTACAGTACGGAACAAGTAGAGTTCCAAGTAGGGTATAGACATATCCTAACATGCTAGAAAGATTGAGGTTCTATCAATCCATTTGACTGAGGTTTGAGCAAGAAAACCAGCGGGGTCCTACAAACTAGGCCTAATAGCCCTATTTAACCTAGATAATAGGAAACAGTGTACGGAGGACTTAGGAGTATAGAATCTTTTGAATCCTTCAGAAAATCCAAAAGGGTATTCGAATGTGGAATTGGTTTTTTAAGTTGTTTAGAAAGTTTGGGCAGGAATGAAGTAAAGGTCTCTGTCAAGGGCTACAAGAAATAGGCCTCCTCAAGACCAATTCTTGAAACCGGTAGGAAAGGAGTTTGGAGATCCTCCAAGATGGATCCAGTTGGAAGTACATGGCATGTTTCCAATGTGTTTGGCACCCCTGCAATCAATTCAATGTTTGTGTGATGTTGGCACTTAGAGTCTTCTAAGTGTAGGAGAGAGTTTGCACATAACAAAGTGGTGTTAGTCCTTCAAGGTGAAGCACAAGGTGTGAGACTCTTGGAGAGGAGTTGGATTAGGACTTAGTTAATCATCTAAGCCTAACAAGGACCTAGAAAATATTAGGTTCCCAGAAGAAGACAAGGAAAGGTCTTCTTAGCTAGTTGTGCAAGAAAGCCTTGGAACACTTACACCAATCTCCATGACTATCTTATAATTACCTGACACTTTCCTCAATCTACCTTTCCCCATCAAGTACTCCCCTTCGAATTTGTTAATGGAGTTGGGATCCCAAATGCAATCTACATGGATCTTTGTTTTAAACTTAGGAAGATATTCAGTAATGTACACCATGGTCTGGTATACCATGTATCCCTCCACCATAGAACCCTCAAGATGTGCTCTCTGTCTAACCAAAGGCTTCAAAAATTTCAAGTGCCTCTGAACCATCCACATTGACCTTGTGTGTACAGGTCCACACAATTCAATCTCCTCAACTTGGTGTATGAGGTAGTGTTCTTGTGCATTGAAAAATGTCGAAGGTAGACACTTTTGCATTTCACACATTAGACGAGGAATTTTTCTCTTCCAATAATTTATATCTTCTTTATGGATTGCTTTAGATGACAGCCATCTACAAGTGATTCAAGGCACAAATATATTAACGAGATTTAACAAAAATATACAACGAATTGAACAAATATCGCTACTTACCTCATGTATTTTCCAAGATCATATATAACTTGCTTGACATTGTTGTCAAGTTGTCTGGGAGAGATAGAGGTAGAACGTACTGCAACAATTATAAAATGATCTTTTCATTAATATTTTTCCAAAAGTAGTAAACATAATACACTGAAAAGTACATGCAGTATACAAATATATATATAATATACTAGAATAATTACCTTAATGAAGGTATGCCAATCATGCATTTTCATCCCTGACCAAATTCACCTTTCTTTGTTATGATATTGTTTATGTTGGCAGCAAATCCTGTGGGAAATCGAATTTTTCGTATGACTTGTTTTATAGCATTGCTTTGCTTGCTCTGTTAATAACCAAGGAAGGGCACTTATATTAATTTGGTCTCCATCGCTATTTAATTGAATGAAATTTTTCATTGCATGACTGGCTTCCTAAATGTCACTACAAATTTTGACAATTTTTTCTTTGTCATGCCTTCCATCCAATATTTTCCATAACGTTTCTGTCATATTCTTTCCGATATGCATTGTATCAAACAAATGCACAATTTGTAGCTGCTCATAGTAGGGCAGCCTACTAAATTATCTGGGATAACTTTTCAGTCCCTGTGGAAGCCGACCATTAATGCCTTGACACCTTCATGAAGCATATAAGTTAAACAAATTAACAACGACAATCATTGTCAATTACAGCATGATCACAAAATAAAAATATAAATTCAAAACATATCATAAATGATAGATAAACAATTTGATCTGATGTATAACCTTGACGATTAATTCTATTATATGCCAACTTCCATAGGCGAGGTGTCATTCTTCGTGGTTTTGATGTAGTCTCTTCTTTCCCATTGAAAAGATGTTTTTCAGTAGTTCGATACTTATGATTTCTGTGGAGGAAGTGCCTATACTCATCAAACACCTGCTTTCCTAAACTTGTTGAATGACGAGATTTCATCTTTGGACCACAAATTGGACATGCAAATTTTCCCTTTGTTTGAAGACCTACAAATCATATATAATTGGATTAAATATGTCAATTTTTATAATTATATATAATGAATAGATTATTTTAAAAACATGCATGATATCTAATTCATAAAATTAAATATCGTTAAAGTCATGCAGTCGAACGTTATAACATACTAGAAAAATGTGTTAGCCCTGGGGCATCATGAATTGTCCATACAAGCATTGCATGGAATTGAAATTGTCTTTGTCCTATTGGTCTAGATACGTCATACATAGTGACGCCATTCCATAACTTTAGTAACTCGTCGATAAGAGGCTCAATATATACATTCATATCTTTAACTTGGTACTTACCTAGTTGAATGAACATAAACATTACATAATTATTATAACCATTTTACTGCAATATATATAAATTCATATACATGACTATTAAATGAAAAAACATATAAGTCATTATGCAAAAAATAAGACAAATGAGATGCTACTACGTTAAAGAAAATTGATGTAAACAAATACCTGGAACAATCATTGCCAACATTATGTGCTCCATCTTTATTGACATCCATGGAGGAATGTTATTGTTGATAGCAAAAATAGGCCACACCAAGTAAATAGATCTCAGCTCTCCAAATGGATTGACACCGTTCGCTAGAAATGAAAGCTTGAGATTATGAGGTTCTTCTTTAAAGTGTGGCCATTTTTCCTCCATGTCCCTAAATGTAGAACCATTCGCAGGCATTCGAAGAATCTCATCTCCACTTCTATTACGTGCATGGTAATCCATAAATTGTGCTAAGCTTTCGCACCTAAATAATTGTTGCATACGTGGAATAATGGGAATATAACGAAGAACCTTGCAAGACACCTTTTTTGTTAGTTGATCTGTTCAATATCTACTGATATGACATTCCGGGCATTCTGTTGCAAATTCATGTTGTTTATGATATATAATATGATCATTGGGACATGCATCTATTGCTTGATACTCCATTCCAATATCTTTCATAATGCTAGATAAATCTCGGTATGAGCGAGGTAAAATATTTGATGGTGGTAACAAAAATTCACCAATCAATCTACAACAAAAAATAACTTCTTAATATAAAGAATATTAAAGGTACATACTTCATCCTTTATTTACTAGAGATGAACTAACAACAATTAAAATAGATGAAAAAAAATGACATATATGACATACCTTAACATCCGTGAGATTGCTATGTTGGATAAACCATTCATAACCTTCAAGTTCACCAGCAACAATACAGCAGAGAGAAGAGTTGTTTGGGAGCCTTCATAAAGCGGCTCGTATGCCTTCTCAAGTACAGGTAAATCATGAACATCATCAAAGTCATCTCGATCAACATGATCAGATGTGCCACTACATGTGTCATGGATCAATGTATTTGTACCATCATCTTCAATTGTGTTTTCTGGTGCATGATCATCTTCTTCCATAGGATCATTAACTTCATCTTCGATATTCACAGCTCCATGTTCCTCCACTTGCAAAACCACATTCTCTGGGCCATGATAATTCATATCGTGTGCCCTAGGGTGCCCCACCTTTATAATAATGATAGACACAAATAAACCATGATCATGATCAAGTGATTTTTATATATATATCAAATGTTAAAACAATATAAACATTTACAAATTCAATCAATATAAACACATATAATGAACAACTTACCAATGGACGATAATCATGCCCCCCTTCAACGTGACCATGTTGCCTACAATGTTTCTCAGCTGTTGTGATTAAAAGTCTTCTCGTCTTTAAGCCCTTGCAATTATTGCAAGGACAATAACATTTCCCATCACCCTTTCTTTTCAATATAGCCCACAATCTAGCAACTGTCTCTTCATTTTGTTCTTGGACTAATATTATCTGACATGATTTTTCTTTACCAAGCTTGAATATTTAGATCTTCAAAAAATATCAAACTCACACGCACTCCAATAATTTTTAATCGTACACAGGTAACAAAATATAATAATTATGATATTTTACACCAAAAAAAATCGGCATGCAACCACCCCTGCAAAAGAGAAGATAGTCTGAAGTTAATGACCCAAAAAAACACTTTCAAATGTTAATTCCAGAAATTATTAAATTCTGATTTTACAATGATTTCCAACTGTTATACTCTTAAAATCAGAATATTGAACTTGCACAACAAAATCTGGAAATGAAATTCTCAAAATGCAGCTAATAGGCCTCAACAATTAAGGCCTACTCAAGACTTTGTGAAGTCACTGCAAGGTTTCCAGGCCTTACCTGATGATTTGAGCAAGAGGATTAAAGAGTTGGTAAAGAGTTTTGATGACTGGAGTGGCACATCTTTACCAGATATTGTAGATGCCCAAGGAAATGTTAGATCACTGCAGCAATGGCAGGACAGGGTAGATGAAATCATTAACACTAGCACATTTTTGGAATCTTTTGAAAGGGAGGTGAATCAAGTAGCAATAAAGTATACAACTTACAGTGCAAAGGTAAATTAGGTGGTAAATTTTAATTGGCCAACGGATGAGGAATATCAAGGATGGGTAGAAAAGTACTTAACTGAACAAGAATAGGACAGAGTCTACAACCGGCAGTTAACAGCTCAGCGGTTATGGTTATAACAAATTTTGGCTATGTCTTGGTGGCAGTTTTGGTGCAAGTTTTCAAAGTTTGGCAAATGCAACAGTTATTCTCCAGTGGACGGGATGAACAAGAAGATTCTCCAGAGACTCAGCTATTGTAACCAATTTTTGAAATGTCATAAGGCGGTCCAAGTGACCAGTGACAGGTGTATTTCTGGTTCGATGCTTGTTGCTCCTTCATTTTCCCTATAAGAAGGATTTCAGGACCAAAAATATGGCCAGTTAGCAAGTTAGATATCTTTAGGTCAAGTCTAACTGAAGTTGCAGAGCGAATTTGTAAAGAGCCTAATATTATAGTGAAGATACTATTCTTAGGTTTGGTGTCATTTTGTTGTAGGTTTTAGTTTCATGGGTACTTAATTTTCAAGACAGTACTAGCATCTGAATGAAAATTACTCATTTCAAGGTCATGTATCTCCATTGTATGAATATATTATTATCTTGAATAAAATGATCAAAGGTTATTCTGTTCATCTCACTGTTATGGTGTGTGATTCTCATTTTGGCTTTAATTCAAGGAATTAATTAAAATGCTTGAGTGAGGTTATAGGTGACTATGTTCATATAAGGATTTGATAAGTAGTATTGGGTTAGAATATAGATTGATGGTATTGTAAGGCAGTATTATCTGAGATTTTATATGCTATGTGTCTAGAAGATAAACTTGGTTACAGTAAAAAAATAACCAACACCTTTGATATTATCTAGCTATGGCTCCCAAATCTATTGCAAATTGATCATTAGGGTTAAAATTGAAACCTTGCAAATATAATCTTTGTCCAAATCCATCAAGAATTTTCCATCAGTTATAAACAATTCCCTTATAAAGAATTTGTGAAGCCGGGTCTAAAATCTGGAAATGAAATCTGATGAGATGTTGCTTTCAAATATGATTTTCAAACCTGGAAGTACAAATCTAACTTCACAAATGAATTCTGGAAAAAGACAATGACTTCCCTCAACCCGGCGATATCTTCTTGAGTTTCTTCTTATTTTCCCCAAGAAAACCGTCGAGTAAAATACTGTCGCAATAAATAGTCGAGCTCATTTCAATTTATGCCCGCCACAATTTAACTTTGCAGGACCATCGCAATTTTGGCGAAAGATCTTCATCGAAACGTACACAAAATAACGGCTCGTCGAAATTCCAACGAACGTCGAGGTAAAAATTTAAAAGAAAATGGAAATTCGCACAAGTGCCTGACAATACATCTGATTATATAGGTTTTGTCGGAAGGTTTCGTCGGAAATTGGGGTTAAATGAGTTAGTGACATCAAAGATTTGATAGCCCAAAATTTAGTAAATAAGATACAAAATGGTATTGAGTGGGAACTAGAGTAGAGGCATTGGTTTCAAATTTGATGGGAACATTAGAGATGGAAAAATAGATTTAGAGGATGAGGATGAGGATGTTTCTTGGGATGGTGTTGATGAGGACGAACTACTAAGGCTTGGTTACTAGCCATTTATCTTGTCTCCCTTGAGGCTTCTAGGCTCATGCTAATGGTTAATGAGCCTTCTTTCAATCCAAGTTTTGGCCTATGAAATTGGTTCCTTCCCCAAGTGGTGACCCATGTTTCCCCCTTAGTTGTCTCATTTGCTCAAGCGAACGATAGGGAAGGGTTTCTGTTTAGCGGGAGATCTAATAGGGATGCGTTGAATGTGCCTTCTCCTCCATGATGAGTGGAGTTTCTACATCAATGCAATGATGGGGTTGCCATTGATGCAGCCCATGTTTATAACTTTGATGATTTACATCCATTTTTTATTCCTCTTGTGCAGGTCTTAGATTTCACACCTTGTTGTATTGGTGATGGTTTGGATTTGATAATGAGAGAGGTGGCTAATGAGCCTCCTTTTAGTTATAAATTTGGCCTATGAAAAGGGTTCCTTCCCTAGGTGGTGGCCCCTATTTCCCTCCCAATTGTCTCAACTTCTTAGTTAAATGAAGGGAAAGGATTCCCATTTAGCAAGAGCCTTGGAAGGGATGTGTCAGGAGTGCCTTCTCCTCTACGATGAGTGAAGCTTATATAGGAATGTAGTGATGGGGTTATCAACTATGTTAAAGCACCCCAAGATCATAACTCTGATGGTATGAATCCCCTTTCAATTCCTGTCATGTAAGACTTGGATTAATTCACACCTCCTAGTCTTGGTGATGGTTTGGCTTTGATTATGAGGGTTTGGAAGTCCCTAGATGCATGTGGTGGTTCTTCCTCTCCTGGTCCTATTTCTTGTTGGGATAATGGCTCATTTACCAAGGATGTTCCTTGTGCCTCTTTAAGGATTCTCGATGAGTTGGTGGATAGAGATTCTATTGGTATGTAGTAAGCCCTTATTAGGAGATTCTTTAGATCTCAACTAAACGTCAATGTTATTCATAGTTGGGTGTTTGAAAATTGAAATGTTTCAAGCTAGCTTCGTGTTCCGACACTATTAATTTTTTTCTCTTATTCTCCTTTCAATCAATTGAGGACTATTCTATAGTTGTACGAGGATGTCCTCGGTTTCTTGGTAAGGCATATCTTCATTTGAAAAATAAGCTACTATTTTTTATGCTACCAAGGTTAACATGGTTTCTATTTGGGTCAAGCTCCTAGAGCTACCATTGGAACTCTAGGATAAAAGTACCATTCAAGGTATTTGTAATGCTATTGGTTAGTGTGTTTCCATTGCCAATGTTATAAAATATAGGAAAAATTTCATTGTTTCTAAATTTTGTGTTAGTGTCAAAATTGATAAGGTTTTTCCAAACAATATTAAATTGTTCTCCAAGTTTGATGACTAGGAGTAGGAAATTCATTATGAGACCTATTTTCTGGTTTGATTCCATTACCTTAAAGATGGACACTATTCCATGATGTGCTAAGATCTTCATCATGAAAAAGAGCACTTCAAAATGAGGCAAGAAGTAAAGAATCTGAAAAAACCCTTGGACTGTCCATGGCATGTCAAATAAATTGGTAAAATATTTTTAGATAATAAAATAATAAATGATATTGATAATATCAAACAAGCCTAACCTCGCAAGAAGAAGCATTCTTGCTTATCCCTAAAACTTGAACTAAAAACATAGATTAAATAAAGGCCCACCCATAAGATTATCAATAATATGATATTAATATTTACTTTTAATAAATACTATTATAATCATTATTTTTAATTATTAATTATATATATATTTATAAATTAAAATTCTTTTTATCCAAAATAAATATTTATCTTTTATAAAATTAATATATTTTAAAAATAAATTATTTATAATTTAATTGACTAATATATTTACATTATATAATTGTTATTCTTATTCCAACCTTTATATAAGAAGAAATCTTTACAATTCCTTAATTGTAATGATTACTATGCTTGATAACCATGATTGATTATAATATTTTGAGATTGCTTAGAAATGCTCTTACATTATCCCATACAATAAAATTTACTAGGGAAGAAAACTCATAAAGTTGCCAAACCCCTGTAATAGTAAATATTTATAAAATTTTGAACATAATTTCAAAGTGGAAGATACAAGAAAAAATCCCTTACGCTACTTGTAAGCTATTAATTCCACACAGCTTAAATGATTATTCAAAGACAACTCATCTAGATAACCATGCTTCTAGATTATGCAACCCCAATTAATTTATTTAAGTGAAAGGAAAGGGACACATTAGGGTTGTTAGGTTTTCTTGTTAGAACCGCTAATAAGTGATTATTAATTCTACCATATGATTAGTTAAAAAAAAATTATTGTTTTTTCTTATTGCCTTTATTGTTCATTTTATTTAATTTGTGGTTGTAGAAATTGTTTTTATTATTATTAGTAATTATGTTATTCGTGTGTCTTTTATGAAAGAAATGTGTTTTAACAAAGTTTAAAATAATTGAGCTCATCATAATATATTACTTATAATTTAAAACATAAATTTTTATAATATGATGTCCATTTTGTGGTTTGTAATTATTGAAAAATTAAAAATTCTAAATAACTTAACAATTATATCTTGTAATTTAAATCATAAATCCTTATTATACTATGTTCATTTTGTAGTTCATAACTATTAGAAAACTAAAAAAAAAATAGCTTAACAATTATTTGAGAATTTTTTTATTTTATTTATATTGTTGACTGTATTTTTATTATTTAAAAATTGTTTTATTTTATTTATATTATTACATAAAAGTAATTTAAGTTTATTTATTTATTTTTTAGTTATTTTACTATCTATTGAATGATTTTTTATTTATTTTTATTTGATTACATTATTTAGGAAGAACTATTTTACTTTTGGATGTAAATTTTAATTTTACTTTTAAAAAAATGTTATTCATTATTTCAATAATTTTATTTTATTTTATTGTTTATATAGGATCTTAATAATACTTTCATATGTAAATGACTGTGAAATTTAAATTTGAAGGTAAAATTTTGTGTTAACACACTCACCCTAATTCTATGATAACTCTCTACATAATAAAATAACTTTTAAGTAAATAAAATAACTCAAGATGTATTTAAAATATCTATACAAGTAATATCTAGTTTGAGATAAATTAGTTTGATATTCAAAAATGATCAAATGGTTATATTTTAGTGTTTATTATAATAAGATATATAATATATTATAATATTATAATAATATTAAATTTATTTGTAGTAATTTATTTAAATATAATTATATTGTATATCATATTATAATTAATATAATAATACTATATAAGTATAATTTAATTAACATATTAATTGACATAATGCATTATATTAATGAAAAGTTCAAATCATCTCTTGATAATGGGATATATTGGTGACAGGGAGTTAAGTAGAATTAATAATTTGTGTAATACATGTGATTTTATGATGTTGTAAGATGGAATTCTACTCATTAAGAAGGTTGGTGCTTAGACAATCTCTTCATTACTTTGTCTATATTGTGTGTGGTGGGAAAAGAAGTTGGTTATGATTAGAGGGGGTGGTGCTAGTAGGAAGAGGGGGGTTGAATCCAAGGGGAAGGGCATCATGGTGGATTTGGCTTCAAGAAAATAGAAGAAACCCATCTATGAAGAGGAAGTAGTTGATGGCTTCATGAGAATGTTAGACGCGAACAAATCAAAAACCTTGGTCTAAGGTTATGGATGGAACGAATGTGGATGTTGGCGAAGGAGATGGAGGGGTCTCTAGGGGTTTGTATTCACCCTACTATGGCTAATAATTTTCTTGATCAAGGGTATTCTTGTAGGTGATAGAACATGTTTGACATGGCTCAATCCTTGGCAAGTGTGTCAATGTTATCTATGGATGTGAGCTCATTATTGTTACATGATGAGTTGGGTGATAGTTTTCATCAATTAGATGTTCACTTTGATTATTTAATGGGTCATTTACACACTATTAAATGGTGGAAAATATGTTTGTAGAGTGTTGTTGAGGAAAAAATGAAGTGCTTGAAGGTTTTCTTGCATGTGGATGTTATCCCAATGGTCTTCTATTGCTATGGTGATGATGAGGATCTAGAAGTGAAGGTTATGAGAAAGAATGATGGCTCTACGAAAGAGGTGAATACTCTTAAGTGTTTAGGTCTTTGAGTATGTGGTGGGGCCATGAGGCCTACGTAATTTTCCTTGGCCCCTATTGTTCCTTTTTGTTGCAATACTTAAACATGGCAGGTAGTATATTTAGATTATATTCAAAATAAGTATCTAATTAGGGTTACAAAATTTATAGGTATTTTGGTCCAACAACTCATTGAACCTATTTTGTGATGTTTCTCTAAACATTTCTCAAACTTAGTGGTTCCTAGATCCTAAACTAGGTTTTATAACAAAAAAATTGAAATTGTTATAGATGGAACTTGAAGCAATAAATAAGAGAACGTTATCATAACAAATAAAAGTGAGGGATTTGAAGTTTTGGCATAGGGTCAAAGTACACTAGAAAATGTGAACTTATCAAGTTAAAAACCTATTTGTTTATGGGAATCCATTAAACTTCCACATTTGACATAATTTTTCATTATCATAACATGTGAATTTTTACCCTGGCCTAAGTTAGGTGAAGCCACAAGTAGGGTACCTCATCCTTGATATGAAAAAAATACATTAAAATGAATAGTCCAAACTTGTGAGAACACTATCCCAATAGGGGCACAAATCCCATGAGCACTCTAGCCCAATGAGGGTTTGGATCACAAAGTCAGTGACATGAATACCAAAAACTTCAATATGAAGGTTCAAACCTATGAGCACAATGGATCGGAAAGGAAAAAATACCCATGATCACAATGGCCCAATGGGGGTTTGAACCTTGGTGGCTACAACAACAATACCATGATTTAACCATCATGTTATTTCATGAACAACACACAGTTGACATACTTGTAAATATTATTTATATAAAAATTTATGCATGTTGAAAATATAAATTTTATGTGAGTAACGAATGAGTGAAATTTTTCCCTTGTTAAAATACATTCATGAAAATATAATTTTATACTTGAAATTCAAAACTTTGTGTAAACATTCATTACAAATGCTAGAAATTATAAATGCTTTTTGTGGATTTCTCTATTTATTTGCAATCACATTCTACTCTCTATCACCTTCTTTTAAAGGTGTGTGCATATCTATAATACTCTCCAACCTCATAAATCTCTTCACCACACAAGCATGAATAAATCCTTACTAAAAATGCATTTCTTTGCTAGCTACCTACAATATTTATTTAAATACCCTATATCACATCAAATCCATGATATAACCACTTACACTAACACCAATAATTTTAATTTTAATAATGAGGTATCATTCATTATTGCTTTCTTCATTACTTTTTAATTTATTATTGTATATCCATCAATCTAGCCAAGAGTAATTTGTGTCACTTTAGGTACTTTTATTATTCCTAAGTTGAGCGCTAGTAACTTTAGTAAAATATATAATCTCTTGTAAAGTTGCACCAAACCCATTTATGTATGGTCTCGTATCTGGAATGTCGGTCAGTGCCAATGCATTGGATCTTAGGGAAATTTTGGAGGTTTGGCCGTTTTTTGGAATCCACGCAAGATTTCTCCCCTTTGGTGTATTACTAGTCATTCTTCTATCTCCATGGTAGCTTCTCATTTGGATTATGGTGAGACTATTCTCATTTCTAATGGTTATGCTCCAATTGACATCCATGGTAAAAACCAACTTTGGGCTCATATAAGGTATGTATGTTCTTGTGCTCCTTATTTGCCTTGGATCTTAGGTGGTGATTTTAATTCTGTGTTGAGCTTGGAGGAGAAAAGAGGGGGTTTGCCTAGGTTAGGTCTTGCTTCTTATCTTTTTCGAGCACAGGTGGATTCTCTTGCTTTAGTGGATGTTAAGCCCTCTAATGGGATTTTCACTTGGAACGATAGATGGAGTGGATAGGAAGCAATCTCTGAATGGTTGGATAGGTTTCTTGTCTCTTGTTTTTGGGTTGGTGGGGGCTTGGTTACTAGTTCTGAAATTATTGACTGGAGAGGTTATGATCATTGGCCCATTAAATTTTATGCTTCTTCTTTTGTTGCTCCTAAGAATCCTCCTTTCAAATTTCATCTTATGTGGCTTTGGGATTCCTCGTTGTATGACTTAGTGGCCAAGTGGTAGAGAGAGGGAGGCTTGACTTATGGCACAAGTATGTACTTCTTTGTTAAGAAACTTCAATATGTCAAATATCACCTTAAGATATGGAACAAGTTTTGTTTTAGTAACCTTCAGTCCAAGAAGAGGGATGCTCTGGACCGTCTTGTTGTGATTACTCGCCAAATTCAGGATAATGCTTTCAAGGATTCTCTTGGAAGAGTGGAGTCCCAGGCTATGCGAGATGTGGAAGAGTGGGAGCTTCGTGAAGAGATTTTTTGGAAACAGAAGGCTCAGATTGGTTGGCTCTAGGAAGGGGATAGGAACACTACTTTTTTTCATCATTATGTCCAGGCTCATCATAACAAGGGGCACATTTCATCTCTGGTTACTTCTGATGGTTTGTAGATTTCCTCTATGTTGGCTATGTCTCGTGAGGCTCATCAATTTTACTTTGCTCTTTTTGCTGAAGATTTCCCACCTGCTGTTGAGGAAGAGAATTTGATCCTTTCTTGCATTCCCTCTTTGATCACTAATGTGATGAATGATTCTCTCATTCATCTGATTTTGATGCCTGAGTTAGAGGAGGTCATGTTTGGGATGAACAAAGGTAAAGCTCCAGGTCTGGATGGCTTCCCTGTTGAGTTTTTCTAGGAGTTTTGAGATATTATCTACCTGAATTTGTTGGAAGTTGTTCGGGAGTCTCTTTGAAGTAAGTAGATGCTTCGTGCCATGAATTATACTTTCTTGGTTCTCATTCCCAAAAAGGAAGGTGTTGATAAGCTTGATTTTTTTGGACCTATTTCTCTTTGTAATGTGGTGTATAAGATTATCACTAAATTGATTGCAGAGAGGCTCAAAACTTGTCTTTCGGTTGTGATCTCTAAAGCATAAGGAGGGTTTGTGGCTGGCAAAAAAATTCTGGATGGGGTGGTGGTAGCTTCTAAGGTTATTCACTCTATGGAAACTTCTAGGGACATATCTATGTTCATCAAGTTAGAAATGGCCAAGGCTTATGACAGAGTCAAATGGAGTTTTCTTTAGAAAATTCTCTTAGCTTTTGGTTTTAGCCCAAAATGGGTGAGTTAGACCATGAGTTATGTTACTTCTTCATCTTTCTCTGTTATTGTGAATGGTGAGCCTTCAGAGCCTTTTGGTGCTTCTAAGGGCCTTCACCAAGGGGATCCTCTCTCCCCTTACCTGTTTATTATTATGGTTGAGGGTATGGGCCATTTTCTTAAGTTTCACGCTTCTCGGGGATTGATCCATGGGTGGCAATGGGGCAATGGCTTGCCACAACTCTCACATCTCCAGTTTGTGGATGATACTGCTCTTATGGGATTGGCTCATCTTCGGGAAGCTGAATCTTTTAGGCATGCCCTAGATATTTACCTTGTTGCTTCTGGTCATAAATTTAATGAGCATAAATCTTCTATTTTCTTCTTTAACACTCCACCTCCTATTCAGCGTCATAGTAGTGAAATTTTGCGGTTCCAGATTGGGTCTCTTCCCTTTGTTTATTTGGGCATTCCCCTTAATGTTGGTAGACATCCTAGGTCTTCTTGGCAGATTTTTCTTGACAAGTTGCGGCAGAAGGTTAATCATTGGATTCACCGTTGGTTATCTATCGTTGCTCGCTTGACTCTTCTAAAGTCTGTTATTCAAGCCTTCCCTATCTACAGGTGTTTGGTTCAAGCTGCTCCCATCTACTTTCTTCGAGAGTTTGATGCTCTCTCGATAATTTTTGTGGAATAGTAATTTATCAACTACAAAATAGAGCCTTGTTAAGTAGGAAACTGTGTGCAGACCTAAGGAAGAGGGTGGCCTTGGATTAAGATCTACTATCTTGAATGGGAAAGTTCTTGTTGCTAAGTTATACTGGCATTGGTTCTCTAGTCAAAATCAGCTTTGGGCCTATATTCTTACCCATAAGTATCTTAAGGATGTTAATGTGTTTGATGTTCCTCGCTTTCCTTTGGTTGGAAGTGGTTCTATGTTCTGGAATAATTTGAAGCTGGGGGCTCAGTTGGTTAAGAATGGTCTCTTCTGGATATGTCATTTGAGATCTCAAGCTCTTTTTTGGCTGGACTTGTGGGATGGTCATCCTTCTATCCTTTCTACTCATCCTCACGTTCAGCCCCTTTGTGATACTTTTACGTTTGTCGATTGGGACATTGTTAGTCATTATAAGATTGCTTATAATTGTGGGCTGGTTGTTCGGTATCACTGGAAACTTCCTTCTGAATGGCCTCCTGGAGGAACTGCGGATGATAGGATTGAGTTGGCTCATATTCTGGAGTCTCGTGAGTACACTACCTTGGCTGGGAATGATATTTTGGCATGGGCTAGTAGTGATTTTTCTAGAAGGATTTTTGTCTTTGTAGGATATGTTGAGTTGGTGCGGTAGACTTTTTGGGATAGTCGGGTTTCCTGGTGGAAGCAAGTTTGGTACAGGTTCT
Source organism: Sequoiadendron giganteum (assembly GCA_007115665.2). Classification (NCBI taxonomy): domain Eukaryota; kingdom Viridiplantae; phylum Streptophyta; class Pinopsida; order Cupressales; family Cupressaceae; genus Sequoiadendron; species Sequoiadendron giganteum. The sequence continues at coordinate 674,865,124 of CM021104.1, read as the reverse complement.
CATGGCCCAAGTGCAATTTTTTCTTGTGGCTGGTGGTCCACAATCGGTGTCTTACTTGGGATAATTTATGCAAGCGTGGTTTTCAGGGCCCCTCAATGTGTGTGTTATGTCATGCTAGTGAAGAGAGTGTCTCTCATCTCTTCTTCCAATGCTCCTTCACTAGAAATATCTGGCACTTTTGGTGGGTGGTGTGGAATCAAGCCTATTGGCATGTCTCTTCTTTGGCTGAGTTTTTTGTTCGATGGGGCAAGGCCCTGGTCAAAACCTCTTTTCTTCAAGTTGCTTGGATTCTTGGCCCTTCTTTTATTCTTTGGAATATTTTTTTGGAGAGGAATCATTGGACCTTTCAAGATGTGATGTTGAGGGCCCAACACCTTTGGTGGAAGATTCTTCACTCTTTGGGGGAAACTGTTTCGGCAAAGTGTGACCTGATGGAGGCTGTGGATCCTGTTGATGTTATTTTCTATACCTGTCTCCATCTTCCTCCTCCACATGGCCAACTTATGAGGAATAGATGCAGACACCCTCTCCAGAAGATAAACTAGGTGGGGAGGTGGAGTCCTCCTCCGCAAGGCAGTTTGAAAATCAATACGGATGGGTCATCATGGGGCAACCTCGATCTTGTTGGCGTTGGTGGAGTTGGTAGAGATAGCTCGGGGATTGTTCGGTTCTTTTTTTCTATTTATAAAGGTCATCATATTAATAATTTGATGGAGGTTGTGGCTATTTTATATGTTGTGGAGCATGCTTGTGCTCTTGGATGGAGACGGATCATTTGTGAATCTGATTCATAGGCGGTGGTGCATTTGTTGACTTGGCAACACTCTGGGGATGTTAGTTGGTAGTTAATCCTGGTTGTTAACCAGATTATTCATTTGTGTGATTCTTCGGAGTTTGTTACTTTCACTACTATCCCTATGGAGTGGAATGGTGTAGTGGATTGTCTGGCCAAATGGGCTTCCGATCAAATGAAAAATTGGGATATTAGGGATAAGGATCAATTACCTTTGGGTTTGTCTCATCAGTTGGATCACTTATTGGATCTTGACAGGGTTGTTTGATGCCCTTGCTTTGTATTCCTTCTTGTTTGAATAAATTTTAACCCGTCCTTTATTTCAAAAAAAATTGAGGAAAAATGTACACCACTATATCAACAATTTCATATCCATATTATTTTATTTCTAAAACACATACACAAACAATCTTATAAAGAGAAGAAATATGTCAAATATCACATTAAAAAGAACAAAAATTGAGAACATTTTAAAACATAAATCAGTTGAAAAATAAGGGATGAGGCAATGCATACTAATTCAATCCTATTTATTGATTTTTCTATTATAAAATATCTTTTGTTACAATATTTCAATACTACCTACTAGATGACCCAATGCACATGTAAAGAGAATAAATTACTTGATAATGAAGGGATTGGTTGACAACTCAATATAATATTAAGACGTAGCTATTAATAAATAAAGCATTGTATATAAGACAAATACCCTTTCTTCCAACTATACTTTAATTGAAGATATTTTATGCAAATCATATTTGAATGGTTGAAAATTTAAAGTAGGGGAAATACATTTCAAGTTTTTACATACTTTGAATATATATCTAAATTTTAAACATATACTTTTGGTGTGTTAATTTTGGATCTTTAACATATTTTGTTTTATAATTTATATGAGTAGAACATACATTTTTTGCAAATGTAATGTATGTATATTCTTTTCTAAAGGTTGTATAACAAAGCATTATTATTATCTAATCTTGCTTCATCATTTTTGTACAAAAAAGATTAGCAATAATTCAAGTTTCCTATAATTAATGATGCACAATTACTATAATAGTGTGCTACTTGTGCAATTCAATTCCCTCTAACCTCTACTTCAAATATAATTTTAAAATATCAAATCTTGGAAAGAATTAGATGCAATGCAGTCAAGTACATTATAAATATAAAAACATGTAACTTGGAGTTCACAAAGTTTTAGGCAATTTTTAAACATATTATATTCTCGTTTACAAAAATAAACAATCAATCTACGAAGGTGTTTTACTAAGTAATCATTTGGTGATAAATAACTAATATTTTTAGTCATTATTACAACTATTATTTTGGGAATATAACATTACATTTGAGTAACATTATGATGATAAATAAATTTTCCTTTTTTAAGGCTTTCTAGGTTGTCCACATACTTGTACTTTGGGTGATGTGGATGGAGAAGGTTGAAGAGGTGGTTAATATGAGGCATCATTTGAAGATATGGACAAAGAAGGTGGATATGGAGCTAATTATGAGAGGTTATGGGAAGTACCTCGGGTTAATGTTTAAGCTTGGTTGGGCCAAGCACAACTTTAATGAGCGGTCTTGTCACAAGCTCAACATATCTTTATGGATATTCATATTCAATTATTTGTTCCGTTGGGCCTCTCATTTTGATGTGACTTATTCATGTCGTGTGGAGTTCTTTTTGAATCCCCTCGACATTGCTAAAATATTTCATAAAATAAAAAAAGATTTGTACTTCGGGATTTCTATACTTAGCCCCACGGCCACTTGGCATCGATACTTATGCATGAGAAATTTGAATGGCAAAATCATATTTTGAAACTTGAGCCTTTGGTGTCTAGGGATTTTTAATTGTGGGCCCGTAGAGATATCCTCCTTGGAAATGATATTTGGCGCATGTAATATGTCAGTTGCCTTAATCACTCATTATTATCTTGGCTAGCATAATAACGATGTTTTATGGGTGGTTTTTCACATTGACGACCATTTTAATTTCCTTCTCTCACAAGGTTATTGGTTTCTCAGAGTGAAGTGTATCAAAATGGGAGGTGACAGGGTGAGGATTGAGCCGAATAACTGCAAGGAATTCCGAAAGGATCTCCTGGTGTGGCATATTTGTGTTGAAGGTGGGTTGGTGCAATTGATGGAGTGCTCAGTGGGACATGATGTGAGGATGTTGACTCAATTTGCAAGCTCTTGGAAATATAGGATGGTCACGATGGGAGGTATCTCTTTCGAGGTTAATGAGGGAGTCATAGCTCAAGTGACTGGGCTTTCATGCAATGGTATAAAGTATAAAAAAAACCAAGACCCGGGATAATGAAAGTCTCAACGCTTTCTTCAAAGACAATGAAAAACCAGTCAGGTTTCGAAAGGGAAGTGCTCCCTCTTCCTTGGGACCAGGTTTGTCTGGCTATTATGAAATATGTGACTTTAGAAGGTAGGCATAGGGTGTTTTACTATTACCATCTACCTCTTCTCAATCATCTACATCACAAAATACTATTAAGTTTCCCTTTCTTCTTGCTAACTAATTTGGAGAATTCTATTAAGATGTGCTTAGATATTGTTGCCCAAAACCCTAATCAAATGAAATGCCCCCTGCCACTCCACTAGGGCCTCATCCTAAGGCTTTACCACTTCCATTTAGCTCTTTGTCCACCCAAACCTATATTTTTTGTCTGTATCAAGGAGCTTGAACCGCCTGACCAACCCATTATGAATCCCTCCCCGGGCAAGTCTACGATCCCTAAAAGGAAAACCCCTCTGGTGGACACCGAAACTCTAAATACCCCTAAGCCTAAACCCCCTGCCAAAAAAAGAAGGGTGGAGCAAGGACTACTCAGTCAAAAGCAACTGTCGAGCTCTACGAGCTCAAAATTGCTCCCCACAAGAAGGAACTCAAACCAACAAAAAGGAAAAATGGTAAGGAAGAGGGTAAATGCCAAGTGGAGCTGCCAACCATGGATAGTGAAGGGAAGGAAAATGTGGGTAAAGATTCTAAGGGGGACACCATAGTGGCTACTACTTTGGATATGAGGATGGAGAACACTAGCATCAGGAGATCCCATAGACTGGCGAAAAACAAAAAGGAGGTGCCTATGAATGATATTTCGAGTGACGAGGAGCAGACTGATAGCAAAGGCAAGAGTAAGAAGATATGGAGGAGGAGGAGGAATTTGTGGAGGGACCTAGTCACTTTTTTGACTTTAATAGGATGCTCCAAGATGATTCGACAACTTGGACCCTAAGGCTATGGAGAAAGATAATTCTAAGACTATGGACAAGGAGGATGATTATAACAAGCGGCTGGAGCGCATGGATAAAATTGAAAGGAAATTTGCTAGGTTGACTCGGTTCACCATTAAAATTATCCACCGTTCTGTAGGTACCCTTTTTGTTGTTCTCAAGAAAGAAGTGGACAAGAAGACTATGGAGGAGGGCCCCAACTGGGTTGGGGAGGATGTTTTAAACCTCCTCATACAAAAATGGGAGGGTGTAGAAAATTAGTCTGTTGTATATTTGTTTTGTTTTATTGTTGGGTCTTTGTGTGTCAGTTGTCAGTCCGTTGTCTTTGTGTCTTGTTATTTTGGTGAATATGTTTAAATGTTTTGGACTTGACCTTTTTTGGCCCTTTGGGCTTGTGGTGTAAAGGGTATTGCACCCTGTAAATGCAGCTTAATATATCAAAAACATTACATGACAAAATAAATTTTGTTACAATATTTCACAAGAAAGTACTATGCCACTATGTGACACCTTTTGCATTGATAAGTGTTCCCTTAGTGAGAAGCACTATATAAAATATATACATTGATGGTATATTAAAATCACTATCAGATCGAATAAATCTTAACCATATAATTTACAGTAATACATGATTGTGACATGGAACCTTGTCATGTTGCAATAAATCCATATTTGTGATATACAAAAATATCTTGACCTTACATTTATTAGATTTTATAAGATTACTATTGTTTAAATATGCATAAATTACAAGGAACCAATAAGATATTGAGCTTACATTTATTTCACTATTCAATTAAAATTCATTTAGATAGAGATAAGAACTATATTTAGTCAATTCACATGAATAAACACATTTCATATAGCTAATTTGTTGCATTTGTCATCATTAAGCAAATATGTGAATTAAATGTGTTATATACTTTTGATTTAGTAGATTATATCAAAACATATTAGTGTTTGTAATTTTTGTAATGATTTGATGCTTTTAAAATTATTCATGATCTTGCCATATTTAAAATAAATTTATAATAAATGAGATAAAATATTTTGACTAAATATTATTTTTTACATAATTTTTATAATTCTTCTATTTAAGGTTTTATTTCATAGATATGTTATTAAATGAATTAAAGATCATTTGATCCTATGTGCATGTCTTAAATTTATTTGGATCAAAAGATAATAATAATGTTCTAGGCCTATATTGTCATGAAAAAATATGTTACGATTATAGGCATGTACTATGTGAATTAAGTGTAATTATTACTTTTGATTTAGTAGATGATATCAAAACATATTAGTGTTCGTACTCTATTGAATGGTATGATAATTTTTAAAATTATGTGTGATTACTAAATTTAAAATACATGCATAATAAATGAGATAAAACTATTTGAATGAATGTGAATTTTTTACATGTTTTTCATCATTCTTGTATCTCATAGATATGTTTTTGGGTGAAATCGTGATTATTTGATCATATGTGCATGTCCTAAATGTGTTTGAATTAAAATATAATAAATAAAACATGTGCTAAGCCTATATTATCTTGAAAAAAATATGATTCAGTTATAAACATGTAATATGTGAATGATGTGTAAGTGTTACTTTTTATTCAATAGATGATATTGAAATATATGAGTTTTTGTACCATGTAGAATGGTATGATAATTTTTTATCTTATTCATGATTTCTACATTTAAAATAAGTGCATAATAAATGAGATTAAAAAATTTGAATCAATATGATATTTTTAAATAATTTTCATATTTCTTGTATTTAAGATTTTATTTCATAGATGTTATTGGGTGAATTAATGATTGTTTGATACTGTGTGCATGTCTTAGTCATTGATTAGCTTAAGAGGATCTAAAAAATAAAATATTCATATCTCTATAAGTACACATAGAATGTATGTCTTTTAATCTCTAACTTTAAAGCTTTCAACTTGACATGTATCCTTAGGGAATTCAATCCCCAATCTAATAAGTTGGTAGTAAATACATTTGGTCCCACTTCCATGTTAGGAAAAGTACCTATAAACCCCCTAGAAATTAAACCAAAAACTAAACATAATTATTAAGGTATTTCCATGTTAACTCTTTGAGGAGATTACCAAAATAATCAAATCTATAAAAAAAATTAATAACATCTTGACATATAAACAACACTTAGAAAAGAAAGAATGAAAAATATGAATAGAAAGAAGATAGAAGATAAGAGACATTGATGTATGTGGGAAAAACCTTTTTGGGTAAAAAAAACTCCCCCCTACAAAGCACTAAGCTAATGTATTATTCAAAAAAAAAATTATATACAACATTAGGCTCTTTCCTCCATGGAGATCAACATTTTTCTCCTCTAGTGGAAAGACCAATAACATAACCCTATAAAATATATTTTACACATCCTCCATCCTATACCTCAAATATATAGACTTAAGTAGGCTATAAAAGTACCCAAAAAAATACTATGGGCCCAAACAAGGTCCCAAAATACCATGGTATGTATTCTCATGACTCACATGTGTGGAACCATTCTAGAATATAAAATAAATCTCATACAAGAGTATTTGACTTTTATTACCAAGTTGGCATATGTAACTCTCAAGAACTCCCCATGAAGCAAGTTAATTACATCCTATTCGCAATTAATAATATAAAATGCTCTTATAAGTCACTATGTAACCCCTCATAAATTCTCTATGTGTCATAATATCTCTTACAACACTATCTTTCACATAGATTTTCTTATAAATCCTTCATGACAATATATTATTTTACACACATGTAATACCAATAATTATACATGGCATGATGGAAAGCAACATAGTGACCTAGATCCCATTTCATGAGGACACATAAAACAATAAATAATTAAGTAATATAAATATCAAGACTTGCAATGTGTATGGTATATCTGATCCCAATATTCTCCCTCTTGTCATATAGATTCCAAGAACAAAAGGGAACACAAAAAAATAATGAATTAATTATCAAGGGTATAACTATGCTACACTATCTGACTCCTACATGTGCACATGAGCTCAACTAAGCATCTAAACATCCATCAAGGGATCACTATCGCAACCATAACAGTCTCATTCTCCATCATGCCCAAGCATGATGATAAGAACCAAAGCCAAGATCACACTATAAATTTCATGCTTCAATCTAAACACATACACCAAAGTCAATCCCTCCAAAATAAAACCAATTATTTTCCAAATATTAAAATAAAACTAGAATTGTGACCAAAACATATTTCTAACACATCTAACTAATCATACCTAAAAATTAGGATACACACATCACAAGTAAAGCTTTTTCTATCAACATATTCCAACTCAGTACATAATTAAAGTTCCATATATATTTGTTCTCCTACAGAAAGTTTGTGTCACAATCTAATAACACATATCCCTTCCTAGGACTTCTACTACATGTCCAATTTATAGTCTAAAAATGACCAAAGCATCCAAAGAATCCACTAACAAAACCCATATAAAGGTTGTGACTAAATCTTATATCATATAGTATCCAATAATACACATTGATTTGCATAACTCTCTCCCTAGATCACCTCAACTCTCCCAATTTTATTAAATGATGAATTCTACACAAATATTAAATTCAATATGAAATAAACCAAACCTCTAGGATACATAATAGATCGTATAGAGAAAACCAACAAATATAAACATGTACTTTTATGTAATTAAAAATTCTCCAAATACTTGAAATAATAAGTCACTTTTAAGGGGGAAACCTCTTAGACCACTTAGAGAAGGGTACCTCCAATATCCTTCAATAAGAACATGATACAAATATGATGATAAAATAAATACTATCTCTTATATATATCCTACTTATGCCTTGGATGCCACATTTTGGGTCCTAAAAGCACTGCTCACACTCCTAGAGGAGTCAATCTACTTAAGGGCAAGGAAATGTCATCCTAAAGGGTGATTGATCAGCTTACCAATAGAATTTGAGTGATTTAATTATAATTATTGATAGTGTATATTATCTCATTCACTTTAGTCTTAACCATAAGCAAGAGGGTGTTCTTAGAGGCATCCTTATCAAGACTGATCACAATAGATGGTTGCCAAACTAAAAGTGTTGTACTAGTATGTGATGTGCACTTGGAGCTAAAATTTGTCCCTAGACCAAATAGTAACCTATGGCACATAAAACCTTTTAATTTTATAATAACATTATTACAAAAATATAATATTAAGGTACAAAAAACATGATTCTAAGAACTCTCATAGATTTGTCTTGATTACTAGTCTAGCATAGAAATTCTAAGTTGTAACTTACAATATTTGTTAGGAACTACGAGATAATGAGGGAAAATATTTAAGAAAATTTTACCAAGGGAGACCGATTTAAATATTTCTTATATTAATTATAGGTGAAGGGTATTCGAGTCATAAATACACAAGGGGGTGGGACTCAAGCATTTTTTGTATTGTTAGATTGAGTCCCAACATTAGCTCTAGTTGGATACATATGTCTATTGTAGCCACAATGATAATTTAGATATCTGGGAATAGAACACAAAAAGATACAATAAGGAGGGGACCACAAAAACTACACTTGATCATGACTAACAAGGGTCACAAGTCCATAGTAATGAACACACAAAAAACACATTATGTATAAGATATAACATTATTACTTATCAAAAAAAAAACTTAAGATTCTTGGCATGAATAGGAATCTCCATTAAATATCTTATTAAATCCTTGAGATGGTACGCATTATGAACATACTCCTTTACAAAATTAGATGGCCCAAGCCACAAGGGATACAACTTCTCATATTTTCCTTTATCCTCTAGTTTGAAATTAAACATGAGGACCATATCAACAAATTAGAAGTTTCTTTGAAGTGTAATTTTTCAAATAGATATTTCATTGTCTACTTGTGTAACAAGATATTACTATATGAAATCATAATATCCCCATCCAACTATGTTAGCTAAAACACTCTTTGAGGGATTGAATCATTTCATTCTCCGTCAACATCATGCAATAACTTGTACACTAGAAGCTCCAAGGTAATTGACATCTTATCTTCTAATCTATACACTAATTTAAATGGGCCCTTAAAATACTTATTTTGTAAGTTAACATATCAACCCATAGTCCATACTTTTATTTTTCATCCTATATTTTCTTATTCGTATCTAATGTTCTTTTGATAATTTTCATGAGGATTTTATAGTTGGATTCATCTTGGCCATTTCCTTGGGGATGATAAGGGGATGAGTGAAACAAATCAATTTCATACCTAGTGCGTACAAACTTGAGATGTCATGAGATCTAAAACACATAAGATTATCAACAATAATTTTGTGTAGGTACACCAAACTTGGTAATTATATTGTTTAGCAAGAATTAAACTACCACCTTACTTACATAGTATTACAAATTCTAATTGCCTCAACCCATTTGGTGAAGTAGTTAGTGGCTACAAGAATCCATTTATATCCATTACTTAATATTTTCTATATTTATTCTATGAAACCAATATCCTACTACTAAAATGGAGTTTTGACCATCATAGATACAAGAGAGAGAGAGAGATAGAGAGAGAGAGAGAGAGAGAGAGATTGCCTAAAAACCTTTAACAAGCACCACATTTTCTCATTGTCTTAGTTACATCCTTGAATAATGTAGTCCATTGATATCTTATTCTAAGAATCTTGTATGCAACATGGTCTCGGATTTGAAATTTCCACCACACACACCTTGATGATACTCATTCATAACTTTATTAGATTATTCATCTTTTAATCATTTGAGGATAATCCCATTGTGATTTATCCACTTTAAATCATTATGTACCAATACATACCTTAGGATTACAACTTAAGTGTTATTTATTGATTATTATACATTCTAAGGTGACAACTCATATTCTCTAGGTGTAATATAACATATCTATACCATGGATCATGCTTCAAGTGAAAAAAGGTAGATTCATAATAAAAATTCACCTCATCAACCTCAGTTGTAAATAAATTTGCATTTACCATTAATTTGGCTAGGCCTTGGTCTCTAACCAACTTTGTAACTTGCACCTCCATAGCAAACCCTTGGATCATATTTCCTTGGTTTTCTTAGAAAAATTTCTTTGATATTTCCTTGGTTTTCTTAGAAAAAATTCTTTGATATTTCCTTGATTTTCTTAGAAAATTTAAGTATGAACATGCTAAAAATATATTTTTCCAAAGAATGATTTCATACCTTTGACTATTGTAGGCCTTGGAATTAGGTCAATCACATTTTCTCTCTCTAGTTCTATATTTACTCTATCATTTGATACAATATCTCCTATAAATTTTTCTTCTTCCATGTTTTTTTTGGGGGGTTTAAGGAAATCCTCTATTCAAGGAACCTTTTGAAAATTAAATATGAGTATTTACAATTATATTTCTTCTCCTTAGAGTAGGTTATTAAGTAATCTTGGTACAACACCGTGATTTCATCAATGAGGCATGCAAAGGCAACATATATTTCTCTTTGGAAATTCAAATCTATATTTTTTAGTCCAAATGGAATTCTCACACAAACATAGGTGCCCCAAGCAATATTAAATTCAATCTTGTGTTGCTTAAATTCCTTGACCACCACTTAGTTATATCCAAAAAATGCATCCATCATAGACATCATTTTTTATCTAGTTACCTTTTACAATAGATGATCCATGCTTGGAAGTGGGTAGTTCCTAAAGTTCACATATAACTATCATGTCCCCTTTTTGTAATAGTCTATATTATGGACCGAATTTCCCATTTCCTAATTTTTATATCTCCTCTTATCTGATTTTGTGTGTGTTTTATTCATCTTATATTCCCTAGTGTTTGTATAAGGTCCCCAAAGTTTGAGTTTGAAGGCATGCTCAATCTTCTAAATTTTTTCATTCATCAAATTTTTAGAGTTCTTCATATAGGAATGATTTATTATCTATGTCCAACCTTTCACTGGTCCCTATTAGAATTTTAAACTTATCCATCATGTCATTCCTTCCATCCTTCCCCCACTCTTCCTTTCTATCTATTAAATTTTTTAACATGTTTATTGGTATGCTCATTACTCAACCCCCAATGGCCTAACCTATGTTATGATTCTTGTGGTAACTTCAACCCTCGATCCCCAATATTCCCACCTTTTTTTCCATTCTCTAGACACAATACCCCAACACATGCCATAATATCAGTAATGGTTAGCTTTGGTGTCACAACATTCAAAAGAAGGAATTTTTATTACCTATAATCCTTATTGAAATTTGGAGTTGTAGATTTATATTGTAGTTGACCCATTATTTTTGTGATATACATAAAGGGTTGAACACAACATTTAGGGGCAATCATCTACACTTAACCAAATTCCTTTCAAAATCTTTTTTTGAGTACTTGTGTTCAATCGTGGGAATACTAGAGAAAAGACCCTAGTGATTTGGGAGGATGATCTCATATTGAGTTTGTATTTGATCTTCATTGGATGTGGACTCCGACCATATTGTATTGATTTGATTTTCCATTATTGTTGTTATGAATATATATTGTAGTAACTAATATTGTTAAACTAAATTGAATATAATACAACCAATATTGTAATAAGAAAGAGATTATTATTTATAATTGTTATTTATTTTTATAATAATAAGAAGATTGGGAGTTATTTTTCTCATATTATTTTTGAAATATAATGATATTTTTTATACATAAATAATAAGTTTAATCTACGTTGTCTAAGATTTGAGTGAATCTTACGGTTAATAGTGTTGTTATTCAAATAATAAGTGTTTGTGGAAGGTTAAGAATAACATTTTCATTATTGTTTTGGATCAAGACATTATAATAACCTTATTTTTCCATTATTCTTCCTAATTGGAACAAGGTTGGACACTCATTTAGAATATCATATAGATTTGATAATACCTCCTTTTAATTTCATCAAATCCATTTGTATTTGGGGAGAAAGTTTAGGAATTATTAGCCTCTTATTTTTTCAAAATGGTTTTTTATTAAGGTAGGGAGGAATTGTATTCTAAAACAAGTCTTCCTTGTAGGATTTGAGTTCATCATAGGACCATGCAAAATATTTCTTAATTGTTTTTAATAATGCAATCAATATCTTCTTTTTAGCAACTTTAACTCACCAATAGGCTTCCAAACAATAAATTGGATATCAAATTCATCTATGAAATTTAGAAACTTATATATTATCATCAAATACTTTCCAACTATAGATGTTAGCTAATATACTTGGCCTTGTAAGAATTTCAACATTCCATTGACAATGAGTCCAAGAACCAACCTAAAGTTGAACTTAGATACTTCAAAAACTAAAGTATTAGTAATAATATTATTTGGTCTATATATCAATTTCATGCTAACTACATCAAAAATAATTGTGGCACCCTAAACAAAATTCTTATATATTTCCAATCTTTCATTACTTTCCATGTATATATTTGTTACTTGCAAGGCAACTAGTTATGGGTCTCCAATAATCCTTAAGAATTTAGTTACATGCTAGTGAGAAATATTCAACCCTAACATGAGATATTCATACTATACAATTTTGTTTATGCAAATTTAAAGTTCAATTTGAATGCATAGCTAAAAAGTTTGACATTTGGTGAGACTAGGACAACCCTTTCACCTAAACCATCCTTTAAACATGCATCATAAAAAATATGGTCCATAAATCATTAATTCCATTAGTATGAGAAAATAAAATGGGAGACTCAAAACTTCCATGATCCTATTCATCACAATATCCAATGAAATGGTTAGGGTTAGCATAAAAGTATAGTACTTAAATGGTGTCCTTATACTTTTCATCAATAATGTGCATTATCTTCTTTTTTATGTGCAACTTGAACTTTTCTATATGCAACATAATAGTAGCATATGATAAACCCATTTGTATATTACCTCAAATTGAAGTTTCCCACTTTCTCAATAAGAACTACCCAATTTGGTAGGGTAATCTATAGTGATTATATCCATTAAGAATGATATGTTTGGTTATATAGCCACTTGGAATTCCATGTTATTCACAATTCCTACAATGTTCATCTCTTTGGATTCATGGAAAAGAATTTACCATAGGAATTGGACACTTTAAGACATAGATCATTCATAATTTAAAGAGGAATGACATTATTTGAAGCTCTACAATCCAACATATAGTTGAAAACTAACCATTTATTAATCAACAACATGGTATAGAAATTGTCAACATTGATTTATCTATTGACTAGAGAACTCCCTAGGTAAACCTATATAGTATATTCAATGCCATTTTCATTCATCACATCATTAGGAATAATATAAAATTGGTTGTGTAAGTCCTCTCTAATGTCCGATTAACTTGGTGCTACAGGTAGGCACACAATTCAAAGGGTGGATTCATAATTGAACAGTTCATCTTCTATGAGAAGCTTCATTTAATTATCAACCAAGGATTCATAAGCTTTTGATAGTGTTGGAGCTATATATACATTCATGGATTCTAACACACCCTATATCAATGAGTATAGGTGATCACACATGTACAAAAAACTGTAAAAGCTAGAAAATAAAATGAAACATTGATTTGAAAAATAAGGGAAATAAACATAAGCTACTACCTTATGCTACAGGTACTTAACACTTAAGTTTGTAACTACTAACTACAAAATCTGAACTATAAATAATGACTTCCATATTATGAACAAACATTAAGCTACATAATCCAATTCAAATATAGAATCACATTCATGAATTCCACATGCATGTAACTAGAAAATATTTTAACTAATTTCAACAATGCATGAATTAATATAATAATAGGAAATAGAGTGGATAGCAGTACCTCAAGTGGACCTTGCTTGAGTTGCTACTTCCACAACAGATGTCAACACTTACTACTTAATCATCAAATCATGATATTGAACTAACCCCTTTACTGTATGAAAACTCTAAAATTTGACAAGAATCTACTAAAGATTTGTCATTCAACAATACATATCTATTATTCAACTGATAATAGAAACTAACAGTGATAAAATATCGATTAGTAATTTAGAAAAAACTATCTAGATAACTCACTAGATTCACTCCTCACAACATATCCCACTATATAGGTATGTGAGGAGTCTTATTCATTCTAGGACTAAAAATAGAACCGTAATGTATTCATCCACTCTCCCTCAAAGATAGGGAGAGGACTTAGTCTTTGTAACAAAAAACCATAATTGAAAAGCAGAAGAAGAGAAATTAAACTGAAACTCTACCCTAATGGTTAACCACCATGAAAAAGATGTGTTTCATGGGGAATTTTGTGTCATGGGTTAACCTACTCAAAGAATTCTTCTTCTTCTTCAAGTTGTCTTATTTGGTGGATACGAATATGCTTGTGGTGACTCATGATTAACCTTTCAATGCTTACCTTTGCTCTTCTCTAGAATTGTCATGCTTCAACCATTTTGACTTCTCCCCTACCACAGTCTATGGTCCTTATGTTGTGGGCTGTAAATCTAGTTGTTACGGGTTATAGTTTTGAATAGCTACAAGAAATTATTTCATACCTAAGGCATACACATCATTAACTATCATAATTAAAGCATAAAATTATACTATGTTGCACAGCTGGCTATTGTTGCACCAAGAGATCAACCTGTCAATGCCCAATACAACTGCCAAATTTATACAAGATCTAAGATCCACGGGAGGTGGTTAAGCCATGTCACAAACGCAAGCGCATCACTGCACAACACAAGGAGACCAAGGGAAAAACTCTTACAAAAATCCCCCTAGTGTAAGCGAGGGGTTCAAACCTGTGACCTCAGCTCTAATACCAATTTTTGCACAGGCGGCTACCATTGCACCAAAATATCGACATGTCAATTCCCGATACAACCGCAAAATTTATACAAGATCCAAGATCCATAGGAGGAGGTTAAGACATGTCACAAACCCAAGCACCTCGTTGCACATCACAAGGGGACCAAGGGCAAAACTCTTGCAACATACTAAATCTAATAAACATTCGTACATTCACACATATAGATCTATCAACATATAATATTTGTATTTCCACGTACTTAAGTATATCAAAGTGCATGAAAGGTATATTAAAGATGTATGAAGTCTTAGGAATGTCTGTGAAACTTGGTAGATTGAAATGATAAAAAACATAAAATAATGAAGGAAAACTAGCCATACAAATTCATATTGTGTTTGCTTTATTTTTCTAACATCGCCTCTTTTGTTTGTATTGCTTAGGATTTAATTGAAATCCCCCACCAAAATTAACAAGGAATTAGAAAGGGTAGCCAAAATCTCATATAATTGGTCCCAAATTCTTTGTTGATGAGTGGCATAAAAGTCCATATACATTTATTAAAACAAAGTTTACTTTGCAAGATAAACTATTGACCTTACATACCTACCAAATATTTCCAATTGCTTCATTAGTGATACTAACCTATGTTGATTCCTCCAAAGGCTCCATTTTCTTCCAAAAAAGCTCCATTCCAATGCTTCCATTTTCTTAGTAAAATGTTTGATTCATTTTGATTTAATTTAGTTTCTTGGAGTCTCTAAGTTGGAAATATCCATTTGATGTGTTATAAATAATATTTTATTAAGGACATTTAGTTCACTAACATTCCAAGTGGTGATCTTCAATGCTCATTGGAGATAAGTGTCTCCTTCCTAGCTCTTAGAACCATGCTTAGAATTTTCATTTGATTTTTGAATATCCATCTTCTTCTCTTTTAATTTTGTTTGATTTTCTCCCCTTATTTTTAGGTTCTACACAATAGGTTTATTTCTTTGTGATTTTGTCTAACTCACATCTTAATCTCCTAACTATCCATCTCTTCTTCACATGATTTGATTTCTTCCACCTCATCCCCTTACCCCCTTTATCCACTTTTTTTTGTATATGTGAAATTGTTATAGGAAGAAATGTCAAAGTGTTCAAGAGCTAAATTGAACATAAAATCATCTTTCAACAAGTTTTTTATTGCTCCATTGGTAGCTTCAATTGAAATAATGAAATTTATTTTGATTGTTCCCTTTCTTTGGGAAAGTCCTACCTTTTTTAGTGTTCAAAATTTCCTTCGGTCTTTCCTCCTTATTTGTCTCCATCTTTTTATTCTTTCTTTTTTAATCCTCATTAGTGTGCTTTAATCTCTTGCAATTTTTGCATATTAAGGAAGGGACTTCTAATTCCAACTTTTGTGTACATGGACCCTAATTCATTATTAACTCAATTTTCTCTACAATCGACCGTGATATATCAATGTATGTGCAAAATTTGACATAAATTATTGCTTCTACTTCTATCTTCTTATTTATTTTATTGAAAGAACCAATTCAATTTCTAATATTTGCCAGAATTTGTAGATCCTAGTATTTGTATGGTAAATAATATAGGAAAACCCATGTTGCCAAGTTGGATATTTTATAATCTATGGGATAAAATTTTGGTTCCCATACTTTCATATATATTCTTACTTTTTCTATTAGTGAAGGGATTTTCTCCATTGTTTCTTTTTATACTCTTTGTTTAGGCATTCAATTAGGAAAAAAAAACTTTGGGTAGAGATCTAAATTATGCATTATATCCTCAAGCTTTCTAAATCCAACATCCAAATATTCCTCTTGATGGATAGTAATCAATTGCTTTGGCAAATAAAGTTTAATCACTAAGATGTTAAGTATTCATTTCCAAAATCCACCTTAATCATTTTTAACTCTTATATTTTTTGTACTCCTTTCACCCAATAGGATTGTGTGGGTTTTAGAGAAATCCTTAGAGGAGTTGGATCAAATTATTTTTCATTTTTGTTATTTTTGTGTTTGGAAATGATAATCCTACAAATAAAAACTCTTGCTACTCCATTTTCTTTAGGGGTTATTCTAATATGCTATCATTTTATCATTTTTCTTCTCCACTCACCACTTTTGTTTTCCAATATTTTACAATCACATTTGTTTATGCATTCATTTATTGTCTCTTTCTCTTCACCATCCTTATTTTTCACTTCTCTCTCTTCTACTCTTCTTCTTTGCTTTCTTGTGATTTCCTTCGACTCTTTTCCTTTTCACTTTGCAAAAAATTGCTCTTAACTTTTCTCTATTTTTTAACAAATATATCAATTTTGCTTTTGGTTTGTAGGGAAATATTATTAATTATTTTAATGTTCACATTTAATAAAATATATGTTCAAACAAGTTATTTAGCATAACTTGGTTTATTTTGTATTCTATTTTGATTCTCAATAAAATATTTTATTTCAAATAATTGGTCTATGTATTTTGTATTTATGTCACGTTGTATTTTAAAACAACAATGTAATTTATTTCATTAATATTAGTTAAAGATGCATTTTATTTTTTGTGATTTCCTTAATTTAGTTAAATCTAATTTGTTTAGTTAGATTAGGTGTATTTTAGAAACAATCATTTGACATTGAATATATTGTTGTTGTTTTATTATATTAATTTATGGTATTAATCAATACTATTTAAAATAAAATATTCATATAATTGTGTAGATTAGTATCCATCTTATCTCTTTTAATTCATAAATGAAGTGGTTCTCTTTTATAACCATTCTCACTTACAACTAGATCACAAAGTAGATTAACTCACTCAAAATTTACTAGAATTTATTGGGTTGAAACACACTTAAACAAACATGTTAGTTTACCTTAGAAGTTAAACTACCCTTTTGCATTAAACTAGTTATCTAGTTACAAATCCCTTTATAATTAAATTGATCTATTTTTTCTTTAACCTTCATAATTGGTAAAAGGGTTGATTGATTGTGTTGTTATAATTTTTGAAGTCAATAGTATAGGACATTAGGAACATATTTAATATGGGAGTCACATTGTGAAATGTATTTAGTATTGGAGGATCATGATAGAAAAAATAACATCACATGAGATGCCTTAGAATGTTGGACGACTCTTTGGAATGTGAAGGGTCACACATTAGGTACATGTTTTGTTGAGCACATAGTTTAATGGGCTCATGGTTCTATGAAGCACTAGTTGGTATCTTTACTCAAGCTTGGTCCATATTAGCAAGAACATTTTAGTGGTATGTAAAATTCATTGGAGTATCACAAGGAGGTCATATATGTGAGATGTGTGATTGCATGGCATTGTAATGAATTCCCATTTGTTGTTGGATTAATACATAGACGAGTGCAATTAGGTTGATTATTATGGAAAAAATATTTTATGGATAAAATTATTATTGTAATGTAACCATGCCTCATTGGTAATATGTATTGAAATGATGGATGCAAAATATCCCTAAAGTTGCAGCCTTCAAGAGAACCTTTTTCAAGAAAAAAATTCACCCACACAAAAAGTGTTGCAACTAAGGGCGTGCAAATGGAGATTATCTGATTGATATCTAGAATATGAATATAAATGTACATATGCCTTGAATATATAGGCATGAGTGATATACAAGATGCAATATGATGTTTCCATGTGTCTTGATCTAACAAAATGTGACAACATGTAAACCATAACTAACTACCTAGGGAATGATAAATTGATTGAGATAAGTTCTAGAAAAGACAACTCATCTTCTAGAAGGAATCTTATCTCCTACAAACATGGAAAGGGTATGACCCCATTATTTATGATTTTCTAATAATGCAACCTAGGACTTAATTAAATAAATAAAAGACCTAAGGTAAATTATGCTAGTGTAATAAATAATTAATTGCACTAACACCTCCCATAAGTGCAACTTAGGGAGGAAATTATTATGCAATGATTATGCAATGATGGGTGATGGGTCCCAGCTACATGATGGCCATTTTAGGTACCCATTTACAAATGATATGAAAATGCAACTAATCTCCCACAAACAGAGAAAAGGGGAAAACCCAATGGGAAGAAAACCCCTCTCTAAAAAGGAGATACAATGCAGAAATGTGGGAAAGGATGGGAAGGATGGAGGACTCCATAATACCCCCCAAGTACACCATCTATCACATGGATACAATAAATTCACTAGCCCCCCTTAGAAGGGAAATAGAGAGACTATATAGCCCTCCAGAACATGTGATCACCTACAAGAATGGTAAGTGTCTGAAGACAAAACATGATCTGATGTCGACAAAAAACTTGTCTCCCTTTTGGAAGAAACAAAACCAAGTGCAAGTGCAGAGATGCTTCCCATTCCGGTTAGGAATTGAACAAAGGTAGGATGAATTTGGATGATGATGTCTCTGAAAACTGTTCATGTGTCTCCATTCCTAATGAATATGAAGATGCCCCAATCAACTCAGGTACATGCCTAAACAATGAAGAAGGTGACAAATCAGGACTATGCGAAAACTGATGTTGAAAAAATCCAAAGACTGAAATATAATGATCCTTCCATTGAAGGAAACTATAGAGACTAGATTGCCCCTACAAAATGAAGTATCCTCAAAACCACTGAAAGAAGTCTAAAGCAACGAAGGTGTCCAAACCAAATGTCTCCCAGTAGGAAGAAGAAAATGGTCTTTGGATCCCCAATCAAGGTTGAGACAAAGGAATGCAGAGACTCAAGAGAAATCTCTAAAGTAGAATCTAAATAGAGGATATATATCCCCTCAAGAATTTCCTCCAAACCTATAGAAGTATCCAAGGTAGAAATACCTTAAACAAAGCCATCCTATGATGTTAAGTCTGAAAAACTAAATGTTTCGTGATGAATGATGGAAGTCTCAATCAATGAATCTGGACAAGGAATCACTAAATGTGAAGGGATACCAATTGTCTCTAATGGAGAAGAATCATTTGTGGAACCCTTGACATCCTCATATGAATAATCAAGATGTTCCCCATCTGTAAGCTCTTGAACAACAATATCATCATGGGATACCTGATCTAAAGAATGACATTCTAAATCATGATCATCAGGGAATGTTGGAGTGTCAGAATCTCCATATAGCTCCCAAATCTTAGTCTAAAGAATATGAGGATAATAACAATGATCAATAGTACTCAAAACATCACAATCAACTTGCATTGGAATGATCTCTAAGACAGTGTATCTATTGCAACTCCAAGCAAATTCTTGAATACCTTCACTTGGATGGGGAACTATACCATATAGATGTGGTGATAAATCAAGTGATTGGAGATGGTGTATGATCCCATATCACCATTGTTTATAGTTTCCCTTATGCAACATAGTCAGAGAAGGATAATATGCAAACCCATATTATAGTTTCCCATTCTAATTATTACTTAATTATATTATTGCAATATGACATTTTGAATATTTAATTTTAAAAAGACATAACTAAGCAAATATTTTCAATCATAGTAACACATGTCTTATTGAAATAAGTCAAATATATATATATATATATATTCAATTTCAATGTCAATTACAATATCCAAGTTGACTTGGCTGATAAGGCCACATAGTTAATACAATGTATAAAATTTTACATCAAGGTTACATCATAGACCATGATAATCATGAAAACATCCAAGTTTTCTTCTTGACGCTTGCCTCCACTAGTGGACAAGAACATGGTTGAAGCGCTTTACTTCCCAACCATGAAGTTTACGCTTCCTCAAAATTCTTCCAACTTGAAGAATACTTGACCCTACATGGAAAGTTTAACAAGAGAACAATTTGCAAAGTGGGATCTAGTGTGTGCCCAAACATCAACATGCATCTCTATCTATGAGTTAGAAAAATGCAAGATCTATGCTAGGAATGGTAGAGATTGTTATCACAAATTCCATACGTACATAATGGGCTAATTGCTTGGACAAGCATAAAATTTAAGTTGCAACAACAAACGATAGGTTTTGGATAAAGAAAAAACCTACACTCTCTTAACTCCATTCGGAACCCGTCCTGGAAGGTAACTTTCAACAACAAGTTATCTGATAGCAACTATCTACCCTCTAGCAGCATCTACCCTAAGGTTCTCTAGTCTACTTAGGTGTTGTTGTTCCATTCTAACAAGATAATATTCTTTACTCACATATCTATAGAAAATTAATTTATTCTACTTATTTCCTCATCTTAATAAAAATTAGAAAAATGATTCAATGGAACTGATCATAATATTATCCATTCATTTGAAACACATATCACATGATTACTGTGAACATAAATTTCCCCAAGCTCCCTTTGGGTGATTTTTATTTTTGCTAAGTATTGGCCCACACCCCATCCTTTGAACCTCATTGAGCTCCTTTTGCAAAGGCTTCATCTGACTACTGCCACATGCCTGGCAGGGGCTCTTCAAAGGGATTTCCTCCTCTCTTCTAAATGGCTTCACCATGCTTCCATGTGTTGTTGATTCACACCCTTTTGGCTTGCTTCCCTTTGCTTTCCTACCAGGATACGTCTGAATGCCACGTATCATCGGTCTGCGTTCACTTTTGGCGGACCCCACCGACAACGTTGTTTGTGAGGGATGCCTCGATATGTCTTCACCGCACAAGTTTCCATCACAAAGAGGGAGGAATGAACATCAGGCCCCGACTTGTCACCACATGGCTCTTCTGAGGAATTCATCGAGAAGAAGTAGGGAGCAAGCAATGAGCCCCACCGAGCTTGCCACGTATTCTAACTACCTTCATGGGTGGTGACACATGTTTGTTGGAGAGTTGTTGCTTCTATGCTGGGACCACTGCCATCATTCGCATGGGATGCATCTGGTTCATAAATGACCTCGTTCATGCTCGAATATTTTTTGTTACAATGGCCAAAGGAAATCATTGCTTAGGGCATCATTGTTCATGATTCAAATCTTTTCTGTTATCGGTGCGCTAGGCAGTGGGATTTCTACCTATTAATACTACTTCTTTGGAAGAAAGGGTTAAGAACTTGCAGGAAAATTTGTGGAAAGACACCAAGCCTCTTGTATTGTTTTAGATTATTGTATAAGATTCGCAGACTATGCCATTGTTCGA
This sequence comes from Sequoiadendron giganteum, assembly GCA_007115665.2. Taxonomy (NCBI): domain Eukaryota; kingdom Viridiplantae; phylum Streptophyta; class Pinopsida; order Cupressales; family Cupressaceae; genus Sequoiadendron; species Sequoiadendron giganteum. Next base: position 674,843,098 of record CM021104.1, on the reverse strand, counting down.
CCTTTCTATTTCTTGACTATTTGATAAAGTTTTATACTGTGCCATTATTGTATTGAGTAATTTGTTTGCAGACTTCTATAATTTCAATATAAGCTTGTTGATTAAGACCATGTCTTTGACTCTTCTTTTCAGTAAATGTATGGAAGTTATTTTATGTCATTGATTGAGTTATTCAGGTTTCCATTTTGATTTCTGTTATTCTGGGACATAGCAGATTGTTGAACGGCCCTTAAATCATATCTAACAGATAGGTTTATCGTTCCCCTATCTACTTCTTGGAACATCGCCTTAGATTAGATTTTATTTTATATTCATTTCCTTCTATCCTTTTCAACCCCCCCAATTACAAAAGAAGCCGACTTCTTTAAAAACCTAAAGGTCACTTAGTTTAGTGCAATAGGTCCACCCCTTTAATTGAGTTTCCCAAAAAGGTTGTTATCTTTCCAATTTTTGGCATCAATTGTTTCTTTTTTCTGGCATACCTGATGGGACCGCTTAAATGTACCTGAATCTAAAGTGGGTGTATGAGCCATCAGCCTGTTACTAGATCCCAAACAATGAATAACCTTGGCTTGCCAGTGCCTTCGCTAATAACAATACGTACCCGAACTCTTCCAGTAAATGTTTTCATCCCTCTACCAACCATGTTGCAAGTTGCAAACCAAAATTACGTGGCGTGGGATGTCAAAATTCCCCTTGTAGCACCAGTAACACCCGTAGTTTGGGCCCCTATCCTGATCTCTACTCTAAAAGTTATACCTAAATTTATCGGACATGGTTCAAGAACACTATCCGAACATCTGCAAGATGTGGAAAACATGTGTTTGGTGCATAGAGTTATAGATCAAAATATAGCGTTGAGGTTGCTCACAACCTCTTTCAGGGGTAAAGCATTAGACTGGTACCGCACTTTGTCGGCTAACACTATCGGTACCTAATATCAACTTAGAGATCCTTTCTATGAGAGATTTTCAAACTATACCATCCGTTGGCGACTATAAAGTGGGCTCCTCATGAAGCCATGACTGACTTCAATGTTGGTTTCACACAACTTGGCAGATAATTCAGCCTGCTATCCAGCCGTTGGCTGAGTTGGCATTCATGTTCTACCTAAAATTCATCAATGCTGACATCTCTATGATGATCCAGTCTCTTGGCAGAACCACTCTACCAGATGCATACAATGTAGCAATCAAGGCAGAGAACAATCTGATCGACACCGGGAAGTTTCCACCTCGGCCCATCAAGCCTATATTTCCAGACATATCAGTTCTTGCTCAAGAAATAGCATCTACCGCTACGCCCGCTCCTCCTCAATCTATGTATACATATTTGAGGGCACTGCAGAATGCTGCTTCTACATCTAGCTCTTCAAAGGATGAGATGAGCGACATAAAAAAATTATTGCAAAACCTAGCAAATGAAGTAACTACTATCAAGTGTGCCAGCGCTGCCGATCACGTTAAAAAGTTTACTAGGCGCACTGTAGTTTATAGGGGGTTGTGCTACCCGATTCCTGTAGTCTAAAAAAAAAAATTAACTACTATCAAGTGTAACCAATTCACGCCTCCAAGGCCAACCTACCAAAATTATCAAAGCGAAAGGCCTTCAGACCAACAGAACCAGTATCAAGGAGGCACACGCTAAAATGTGTAGGCTTAGACAACTGATCAAATAGTGCAAGTACCTATTCCATTGGGATTTGCTCAGCCAAGCATGAGTAGAGAGCTAACCATGGGGTAGAACAACCTCACCTAAGATATCAATCCCTGGTGCTTCCCCTACGACGATGCGCACATGCCCCGAAATTGTCTACACGGAAACTTACAACAAAAGGTAGCAGAACAACGTAGACAAGGTATGGCATCAAATTTAGGAGGTTATACATATGCTTCTCCACAAATGGAAAATGCGATGCTCATTGCTCAAATGCAAGGAATGTCCTTGGAACAAGAAAATGACATAGCTCTCGATCACGTTCTCTTCTCGTGGATGGAAGGAGAGGAAGCGGTGTTAACATACGAGACATCCACATTAAAGACTCCACAAGTATAGTTTGATTACAACACTCATTCTAAGAGGAGATTCACAGGCGAACTAGTTACTCTGCAGCCTAAAATCATTCCCAACCAATCCCCCGGTGCTTCCACAATTGCTCCACAATCGTAGTTGCGCAAGGAGATTGTCATAACCAGGGCTAAAGAACAGAAGCCTTCAAATCCATTGCCATTCAATGTGGTGGAACAATTGAAAAAATATTCATCTAGCATATCCCTTTGGGATATCTTAGCTATTCCAGAGCAGAATTCATTGCTGCAAAATGCCCTTCGGGAAGATGCGGTTATTAAATCTACAAAGCAATCTCTCAAAGAAAAGGTCATTGTCCCATCACCTCCGGCTAAATTTCTCACAAATAGTGTAGAAGAGAGCTCTACTAAGGTTAAAGAGAAGCCGAAACCCAATCCCTTTTTCTTAACTCTTATTGTGGGGAAGAAATTATTGCATAATCCCATGATTGACTCTGGCGCTAGCACCACAATATTGCCCAAACAAATAGTTGAAGCCTTAGGACTTAGCTATGAACCTTTGAGAAGGGGGGTTATGTAGCTCGATGGGAAAAAATTCAAAACCGTAGGTGTCATTAAAGACCTCCCCTTGACCTTATTCGCCTACCCAAGCATCACAGTTCCACAAGATACTGTGATCATAGATGTTCCTCCCATGTTCGGCCTCTGCCTATCCAAGGAATTCACTTCAAAGATAGACAGATACCTTTCTTTGGATTGGTCGCACTTGATCCTCAAGACCAAGCATGAAGCTAAAATGAAAATAGTGTCTGAATCTTTGCATTCAGATCATGTGGTCAATGAAGCCATGATCAACTTTGAGGCCACTCATACCTCTTTCACTAAAGCAGAAACATATGGTACCAAGCTACTGGAGGATGAGAACGTCAATGGAGACCAGACTAATCAAGAAGAGTTCCTCTTGAGAGAATACATAGACACCAATCCTTTTAAAAATTATCATACTATTGGGTTAGGCACCTATGTCATCTATGATGAAGATCAAGAGATCCTAAAGTTTATAAAGGACCCCGTAGTTGATCAAGCCTCAGAGTTGTGGACATTGCACTTTCATGGTGAAAGGTGCAAGGTTGGTGCTAGTGTCGGGATATGTTTGACATCTCTAACCAATGAGGAAATTCTTAGGTCTTTCCACTTCCAGTTCGCTTGCTTGAACAATGAAGCCAAATATGAGGTTCTTGTGCAAGGTCTAAGCCTCGCAAAGCGGATGGGTGTCAAGCAAATAATGGTGTTCGAAGACTTCAAACTGATAGTTAATCAGGTCCGAAACATCTCTACGAAAAAAATGTTCGCATGCAGTCTTATAGACATAGAGTTTGGGACCTCATTGAAGGTTTTGAGGCTTTTAACAACTTAGTGGTGCCTAGGGAGCGAAATTCAACTGCAAATCGCATGGAAACAATAGGATCTTAGGTTGATCCTATCTCTAACTTGATCAAGAACATACACTCTGTGTGAGTGATTGTTTGACCGTCCATTTTGGATAACGATCAAAGCTAGCAAGTGTTCAAAAGCAATGAAAACATTGCCTCGTTCATCCAAAAATTGAGAGAATTTGCAAATCAACTTCAGCCAAAAATTGAGGAAGCATATGAAGGGCAAATCATTCAGCTAAGGTCTAACAAGCTCCCAAAGGGACTGGTCACTCTCAAAAACTTGTTTGATTGCGACGATGCAAGAAATGACAAGAGAAGGTTTGTGGCAGACAAAAGTTATTGTGCATACCTTCAGGCCGAAGATGGGAAGAAGCTCAAAGTCGAGAAGGATGTCCCGCAACATGACAAAGACAGACTCATGCACTTTTATTGAAAATATGAAGGAGTAGTGGCCTAGTCATATGATGACCTCAGGGGATATGATCCTGAAATCATCCAACACACTATTGAAATAATGAAAGGTGCTAAACCTGTCCACCAAAATCCGAGGCCAATAAATCTGAAGATTGAAGCCCTAATGACATAGGAGCTAAGAAATTTGATCCTATCTAAGATTGTGTTTCCGATCAAGCATAGTAGATGGGTGTCTAACCTTGTTCTGGTTCGAAAGAAGAATGGATACATTCATCTTTATGTTGATTTCTAGGACCTAAATAGGGCATCACTAAAGGATCACTACCCATTGCCTTCCATGGAATCAATCTTGCGAACTGTGGTTGATTCGAAGATGTTTTCTCTGTTAGATGGATTTTTGGGTTAAAATTAGATCCGATTCAAAGAGGAGGACCAAGACAAGATAACATTCACTACTAATTGGGGAATGTTTGCATATTCAAAGATGCCTTTCGGCCTTTCAAATGCTGGAGATACATTCCAACGAGCAATGGATATTTCTTTCAGAGAACTAATCAACAAGATTATCCTATTCTACTTGGAAGATCTGATGGTGTTCTCTAAATCAAAAGATGATCATTTTGATCATCTAGAGATGGTTTTTAAAAAATGCCAGGAGTTCGGGGTATCCCTGAATCTAAAAAAATGTTTCTTCGAAGTGTTGCAAGGAAAATTATTGGGACATGTAGTGTCCAAAGAAGGAATCGCAATTGATCTAGATTGAGTGAAAGCAATCAAAGAGTTTCCCCTGTCGATCAATAAGAAAGGAGTCCAATCTTTCTTGGGGAACGTGAATTTCATAAGCAAGTTCATTTAGGACTTTGCAGGCTTGATAAGACCGATCACCCTTATGCTTAAAAAAGATCAACCATTCAAATGGATGAAGGAGGCCAGAGAAGCCTTTGAGAAGATCAAAGAGGCCATTATTTCAGCCTCGGTGCTAATAAATTTTGACCTTTGAAAGGATTTTATCATGTATGGGTTTAGTAGCTTATCCAACATAGCTATTGTCCTAACCCAGAAGGATGATGAAGGAAAAGGGGAACATCTAATAGCCTTTCACTCCTGCACTTTAAAGGACTATGAGACAAGGTATAACTTTGTTGAAAGACAAGCATTTGCTATCATCAAAGGTCTCAAGAAATTTTGATGTCTTATCTCTTATAGCAAGGTGGTTGTATTTGTAGTGCATTCCAGTGTTTAGAGTACATCATGGAAGGAGAAATTATAAAAAAAGGGCCAATTGGATCACTAAGATCCTTGAATATGAAATTGAGGTCAAGCCTACAAAGATTGTGCGAGGTAGAGGTCTGTGTGAATATCTGGCATCAGACAACGAAATTCCAATAGAAGAAGAGAAACCTAAAGTCATCTTACTCAATGAACCTGAGTCTGAAAGTGGTTGGTTGGTAGACAAAATAAGATTTATGCAAATGGGGAAATATCCATCGGGCCTTCCTTCTCAAAAAAGAAGATTTTACAAATTGTAGAACAAACGAATACGCACTGATTGAGGGAGTTCTCTTTAAAATAAATATCGATGGTGTATTCTTATGGTGTATAAATCAAGAGCAGTCGTAGAAGATCCTTGAGGAATTCCACAGTAACCCCGTAGGTGGGCACTTCTCCTCAAAGACCACATCCATCAAAATTATGAGTGCGGGGTACTTTTGGCCCACGTTGTTTAACGACTCATATGCTTTGGTCAAAAGTGCAAGGAATGTCAATTCCTTTTAGGAAAAAGGAAAAATTTGGCCATGCCACTCAACCTGATAGTATCAGATGAGCCTTTTGTGTAATGGGGGCTAGATTTCATTGAAATGATTAATCCCACCTCTAACGTGGGACACATGTGGATTCTCACAACCACAAACTACTTCACTAGATGGACCAAGGCCGTACACTTAAAAAATGTGATGAAGGTGAAGATTGTGGACTTCCTTGAAGGAATGGTGACAAGATTCGGCCCATTCAAGACCATCATTTCAAACAATGCCAAGGCTTTCCTAAGCTCTAAGGTATGTCAATTCGCACTCGTGCACAACATATTCTTAAAGACGTCATCAAATTATTACCCGTAGGGGAACAACCTGGCTGAGTTGACTAACAAAAATCTAGTCTGAATCATCAAAAGGATCGATTCGGATCATCAAGAGGAAGGGCATTGGAATCTTCAGGTAGTGCTTTGGGTGGACCGCATAACCCCTAAGCAAGTTCTGAAGATTTCACCGTACGAATTAGTGTACGGGAAGGAGGCATTGTTGCCCATCTCTATGGAAATTCCAACGTTGTAGCTACTCAAATATTTAGAGATAGAGAAAAATGGGGCTATGGAGGTTCAGCTAGATGAGTTGTTGGAAGTGCAAGAAAATAGGGAAAAGGCCCTGATAGCCATGACAAACTTCCAACAGGTGGTTAAAAGATGGTTTGACAAGAAAGCCTTAGACCAAGGTCTATAGTGCGGGGACCTAGTATTGAAAATCAATGAAAGGGCCGCGAGGCCTCGCCAGCATGGGAAATTTGATAGTCTATGGAAGGACCCTTTCAAAATAATTCAGTGCAAACAAGACAATGCATTTGAATTAGAAAATATGGAGCAGGAAGCATTGGGTATTCCGGTTAATGAAATTCACCTAAAATTGTTTAATTAAGCTTTAGTATTTTCCGTCAGTGTAAATATGTGAATAAATTGTAATCATTTTCCTTTGTTTTTTTGTCAGTCAATCTTTCAATAAATTCTAGTGCAGGGAAGTAGGAAAATAGATGGAACCCATCATTGCAAAGAGCAGAAGAAAGTAAATGCTACCCATGATGCAGAAAAATGAACTCATGTGCGAAGAATTAAAGTGAACCCATATTGCAACCATATGAAAAAGAGACAGGGAGTTTAGTAAGCAAGTATATTCATTATATATATGCTTAGATCAATACATTTTCAAAATGTCTTCGAGGCCATGCATTCAAAATTATATCTATATATATTATGCAACTTCTTCATATATATGTATGAGAAACCCTTTTCAAGCATATATATACAAAAAGAGGCAAAAAGGCATTTGAAGCTTTAGTTTATTGGAGGATTAGGATTATTGTCAACAATAGGAACATTGTCATCAACAAGGTTGTTATCAGCAACAACTGGGACTCGAGCAGCGTTAGCATCAACAACACCAATAACGAGCGGCAGAGGGAACACAAGGTTCCTGAAGTTCGTGTACCAGTCAACGTCATAGAATAGCACCACATTATAGCAGCACAATAGGAAGTGGCATGCATGGGTGGCCCTCTAACTATGCTCAACTTGTGAGATGAGCTAGAACCCACTCAAAAATGGCACCGATGGTACCACAACATCCTCTTCAATGTGCTTTTGTAGGTCGCTTACCACTAGAAGGCCCAGGCCATATACAACATTAGTCATTACCTCTCCAAAGCCACCAAGGTACTTCTTTAGGAAAATTTGAAGTGTCAGATGCAAGATCATACCCTTGGGGACTTGGATGTCAAGCAAAGAAGAAAAAAAATGGGAGCATATGTCTATGTTTACCCTATACTTATCTTCCTATTCAATATAATCCCTCCCCAGAACCCATTTCATGGCTATGATAGCGAAATAATGTTTATTATTAGTCATCCTTTTCAATCGCCTATAGGAAATCTCACCTAAGAACGTTGTTTGGGACTTGTTACAGATTAGCCTGATGGGAGTGTTCATTATGCAAATCTCTAGATAACTACCTAAGTCTAGCTCTACACAAATTCAAACACTACTCAGCTACCTAACGCTAATTCTAGCCAACTACCTAATACCAATTCTTGCTAATCACTAAGTGTGATTTTTCTATTGTCATAGAACCTATTTATAGAAATATCTGAGATAGTTATGTGCCATAAGTGTGATGTTAATCAAGTGTTAACTCAAAAACACCACCGAGGGTCAGCTCTAAATTCTCACCCAGTTGTGTTTGTAGGTACGAATTGTTGTGTGCAAGATTAAGGAGAGATAATTAATTAGAACAAGTTGGTGGTTGTACCAAGCGATCGCTCATACAGATGGGTGTTAAGGTGTCGTGTTGCAGGAATTTTTAAACTCCAAGGCATAACACAAATATTTTCAAAGTACTCATTACATCTTTTTCTTAATTATTCCCTTTTGGATATTAATTACCAAAGCATGTGAAAGGATAGCAAGCTTTCAATCAGCGGCTCAAATTCCCAGGAAAATCGTGTCGAAGGACATGATCACTAATGTCATTATGCATTCTTGTCTTTTCAAAACGGTAAGTAATTCATTTTGCATGGGCAATAAAGTTGGCGGTACATGCCAAATTTAATGCAGAAAAGGCAATCGTAGTCTACCACCTTAAAACAACAAAAATCAAAGAAAAAGCTAAGTGTTATATGCAAAAGCTAAATGGTGTAGAAAGCTTCCTAAGTACATGAAAGAATTCCTGAACGCAAAATTGTTGAGAAAACCCAAGCATGGTGAAGAATAACAACAAACCAGTTAAGTGCATGAATAGCTATAGGAGATTCACTGCCCTGGTGTGGATTGAACCCAAAACAAAAGACAAGAATTCATTTGGGTTTGCGCTCAGAGCCTTGCATAGTATTTTAGGTTCCATTCATACCGCTTCAGTGTGCTTTTTGGGGAAAAACCTGTAAAAAATGGAAGCAACCCAAAGTTCTCAAACAGAAATGCAAGGCAAAGAAACACAAAGTTTGTATGATACCATGTTTGTAGCACCTGTCACCTATGTCTTTGAAAACATCTCTTACACTTCACCTGTGATACCAGAGAAACTGGTGTGGGTAAATACAAAGGTCGTAGAAAAGAATAAAACACACAAAGACTAGATCCGAATAAAGGAAATATGGGATAACATTCATGATCCCATCCTCGAAAATAACCCTAAGACTCTTAGGGAGGCAGTTTGCGAAAGGATGCAGAGACTAGTGACCCAAACTCTTTGCCATAGAAGTGTTGGTTCAGTGGGCTTCCATAGTATATGGTCTCATTCATGCACTATTGCTTGGAACTAGTCGACGAAGCCATCAAGCATTTCAACCCAGCTACCAACACCGTCAAGGGCCGAGAACTAAGAGTTAATATTTACAAGGAGGCTATCTAGGACATGTTATGCATCCCAGAATGATGCTCCAAAGTGGAAAAGATGGAGTCATTCACTCCAAAAAGGGGAGAGAAAATATGAAAAACCAAAGATATGGCTTTGGATTTTTATAACAAAGAGACTCAAAGGCCCAAGGATGATCAGAGAAAAATACCGATTTCAACGGTGCATAAAGCTTTCCCCATAGACATGTAGGATGCCTTCTCAATGCTGGCATTTGTCTGTGGCCTAGACACCGATAGGTATGTTTAGGAATTTCAACTAGGCTTGGGGTTCCAGTTGCATAGGCAATATTCTCTTTTCTAGTACGACTTCATAGAATTCCTCATTGAGGAGATGCTAAGCCAGATAGCAGAGTACAAAACACAACAAAGGTTTAGGTTTCCTTCTTTCCTCCCCCATATGTTTTTGCATCAGAACCTCGACTTCTTCAAAAAATATATGGGGTTTTCCATATTTGATGAAAACAAGAGAAGAAGGTCAGTTTCTATATGGACTCCTCTCCTCTCTGCAACCTATGATTATTACACATTTTTGGATTATTTCTTGACTCTAATTCTGCAAGATTTGAGGGAGGATGGCGGTATTTTACGGCTTAACTTGGACCAGACAGAGTATATGCAGAATTTCATTCTGAAATATGACTGGTTTCTGGGAGAAGATTTCACATTCATTCGAATGCGCGGCTTCACCGAGGAACCATTTCGGCTTTTGACATGTCTCATGGATTGGGTGCTGGCCCTCAAAATGTTTCGACAAGTATCAATTATTGATTTCACTTTTTGCGAAGGAAAAGCCAAGAAAAGAGGATTTTTCACCTGTCTGTTGAGCTTTAAATCGGTGACTATGGCCAAGAAGCAAACTCATGAACTACTAGAAGAAAAGCTGGCTCATCTGGGGTTGGTATGGATTTGCAACAAATGGAACTACAACCCCAATAGTGACTTACCAAATGAATATGTCAAGGTAACGCACAACCCTTGACCTTATTGGGAGAAGTGGTGAAATCCAATGGAGGATACAGATGATCTGATGGTGGACCTAGCTCATATTCCAAATCAGGATAGTCGGCCTCCATGGCTCAAGTTCTACTTTTGGTCGGGGAAATATGATAAAACAAAATAGATTGGGGCTACTGTTCACAATAATTTGGTAAGAAATTTCAACTAGAGCGAAGAAAAGATCAAGGATTTATGGATTTACCGGCAAGAAATCCAACGCACTGATGCCCCTTATGATAGCATAGAGATGGATGATAGGTTCGATAAATTGTGGAATGATGAGCATCCTGATTTTGACATGAGTCATGAGGAAGATGCCGACCTGGAGGAGATCGAAACACATACTGAGGAAGGAAGGGGGAAGGAAATGAAAGTTCAAACAACCCCGACACAACAATCTGAGAAGGTGATGAAGAAACCTTTCAAGGTTTCTTCAAATGTGTGGGTGAATATATCATGTGTGAGGACTTCGCTAACTCACACCTAAATCACAAAAATATCTAGAACAACCTCGCAACAACAGTCGGAGGCTATAAATGTAGAAGACTCGCCCCTAGTCAAACGACATCGCATAGAAGAAACTTTTGGAGAGTGTTTGCAGGATCCCAAGGCAGGCCAAGAGCCCACAACAAGCCAGGGATCATAGTCATCTACACCACAAGTATCTTTCATTCCCTCTTCTCTTGCTTCATAATCTTTAGTGAATCATGTTGTGTCTGCGATGCCCTCCACTTTGGGAATTGGTCCATCCTTCTCCACTTTTGCTACAGTGGTTGTGGGAGGTTTCACATAGTTCTCCCAGGCAGCACCATTTGCCTTTACCTCTCCGCAGACCTTTCCACCTTTCTCCTTAGCTCAGTTCAAGTCCGCTAGCACTTCACATTTTCCCTTCGCACCTGCCATTGGTGCCCCTCCTACTACAACTGAGTCTACCCTGACCCAGTCTACCCAACTGATGGAATCCACCATGGCTCTGCTTCATCCACCAATTCCCTTAAGTCCTCCTACTAGTTTGACAATAGGGCTTTGGCATATCCCTCCTTTCTCCCCATAGATGGTCAATCTCCTGAGAAAGAAGTCACCTGGAACCACTACCCTCTCGTTCCCTTTCGCCCTTCCTCTCGGTGCACCTTTCGCAGGTGGACTCATCCGGTCACCGAAAAAATTGTTGTCAGAGGGTGATAAAACAAAGCAAGCAAGCACAGGCTATCAGGGTTCAAAAACAACGAGCCAAGTATACTAAAAGGCCGATGGAGCCAAAGGTACAAACTATTTTTAATGAGGCCCAACAATCAATGCATTTTGTGACCATGTACCCAACTGTCATCAAATCGCAAGGAGAGATGCAACTCGATGATTACAACATGTATGCCATGGGACTCGATCTAAGCATAGCTCGACTGTAGGAAAAAGTTGAGCTCATGGAGGAGACATAGCGAGTGGTGACCACTGACTTCCTCAAGTCTAATCGCCAGCTAAAGAAGAGAGAAGAAGAGCTGAGAATTATCAAAGATAGGGTCGATGTCCTAATGGCGAAGGAAAGAGTGAGGGATACTAAATTTGAGCACCTATCACAACAAGCAGAGGTGGAGAGAGCTAAATTCTAAGAGGAACTTGCAAAGTTCCAATCTTATGATCCCAACTTGGTCGTCGAGTTGCAATGAAAGAATCAAGAATATCATAACCAGTTGACACGGGTGGAGAAAAAAATGCAACAAAAAAATGAGGAGCTTGACCATCGACGTGCTCAATTAGAGCAACAGATGCAACAAAAAGACATGAAATTTGAGGTGCAATGGACTCAACTGGAGAATGAGGTCCAGGAAATGAAGTCTTCCCTTGAGAAGGAAGCAAAAAATAAGGAACAAGCCAAAGCAAATTGCCTTGTAGAGTCTCAAGCCCTATAGGGACAACTTTCGATCACAAACAAAAAGATTGCTGAACTCACACGGGAGGTTGATTCAAAGGATGCAGAGATTGACACTATAAAGAATCTTCCTCAACCCCCTACTGCCCAGTTAGACTCCTTCTAGTAGCCTAGCGGCTATATATTTCATACTAGGAAAAGGTTAAGGCCTTCTGCCTAACTCTCCAACTGACACTCTAATTCATGGTGGAGGCAACAAATTTAGGCAAGGAGGTTCATGGAATGATCGAGCATTTCCCACAATCCATCACAAAAAGGGTCCCTGAGGCCAAAAGGTTATTGGATAAGCTATACATGGTCCCGAATGAAGTCTTAGCAAATGCAGGGATTGGAGATCGAAAGGTCACCGCCAAAACAACAAACAAGTTCATACACTACCATAGAACCATCCTCCACACTAGCGAGTGCATTGCCACATTGGACCGAACCATGAATAGCGTGCGAGTGAGGTTCTCCCACCTAACTCAGATGGGCTTACCATCCCCATTCCTTCCAAATGAATCGATGGCCACAAAGGAGAAGATTGCGGTGAAGATTAAAGAGGAGCAACAAGATGCATCCAATTTTCAGAGCTTCAGTCAACCCCTTACTACAGAGGATATTAAGGGTGTCACCCATCTGATAATGCGACTGCTTTTCCAACTTGAGTCCTAGGCCGATATATCCACAACACTGCCATACAAAGAAATGATCGATCTGCATGAAGCGCAAGAAAATTTGTGTGACATACCGACACCATCTAAAGTCAACTAGTTGCCTCTGTATACCACTCTCTCCAAGCTCTGATCGTGTCTCCCAATGGATAAGGCTTTGGTTTGCAAACCAAAATTTTAGGTTCATTGTTTTGTAGATGGAACACCCCTGGTAGTCACCAAAATCTATGAACATAAAATTCCCCAAGCTCCCTTCAGGTGATTTTTATTTTTGCTAAGTACTGGCCCGCACCCCATCTATTGAACCTCATTAGACTCCTTTTGCAAAGGCTTCATCTGACTGCTACCACGTGTCTGCCAGGCACTCTTCGAAGGGATTTCCTCCTTCGCTCTTCTAAACGGCTTCACAATGCTTCCACGTGTTGGTGATTCACACCCTTTTGGATTGCTTCCCTTTGCTTTCCTCTCGGGTTGCGTCTGAGTGCCATGTATCATCAATCCGCATTCACTTTTGGCAGACCCCACCGATAGCATCGTTTGTGAGGGATGCCTCCACGTGTCTTCACCGCGTAAGTTTTCATCGCAAAGAGGGAGGAATGAACATCAGGCCCCGACCTGTCGCCACATGGCTCTTCTGAGGACTTCAATGAGAAGTAGGGAGCAAGCAACAAGCCCCACCGAGCTTGCCACATATTCTAACTGCCTTCATGGGTGGTGACACATGTCTACTAGAGATTTGTTGCTTCTACGTTGGGACCACTACCATCACTCGCAGGGGATGCATCTAGTTCGTAAATGACCCCGTTCATGCTCAAATATTTTTTGTTACATTGGCCAAAGGAAATCATTGATCTGGGCATCATTGTTTATGATTCAAATATTTTCTTATCAGCCCACCAGGCGGTGGCATTTCTACCTACAAATATTGTTTCTTCTTTGGAAGAAAGGGTTTGGAACTTGCAGAAAAAATTATGGAAAGACATCAGGCCTCTTGTATTGTTTTAGATAATCGTATAAGATTCATAGACTGTGCCATTGTTTGGCCTTTCTGTTTCTTGACTATTTGATAAAGCTTTATATTGTGCCATTATTGTATTGAGTAATTTGTTCACAGACTTCTATAATTTTAATATAAGCTTGCTAATTAAGACCATGTCTTCAACTCTTATTTTCAATAAATGTATGGAAGTTATTTTATGTCATTGATTGAGTTATTCAGGTTTTAATTTTGGTTTTTGTTATTCTGGGAAATAGAAGATTTTTGACTGACCCTTAAATCATATCTAACAAATAGGTTTATCGTGCCCATACCTACTTCTTGGCGCATCGCCTTAGATTAGATTTCATTTTACATTCATTTCCTTCTACCCTTTTCAACCCCCCCAATTATAGAAGAAGCTGAATTCTTTAAAAACCCAGAGGTCACTCAATTTAGTGCAATAGGTCACCCCCTTTATCTAAGTTTCCCATAAAGGTTGTTACCTTGCCAATTTTCAGCATCAACTATTACATTCAATGTAATTTAGTATTCATTTAAGAATAAATAGATAAGTAACCAAAGAAGGTATGTCACAAGTATGTGTATGTACGTAGACGAAGGTCTATATGCATACACATATATGTGCCAACTTAAGTTATTAATTTATGCATACATTCTGAAATAAAAGCATTATATTAGATTGCTTCCATACAATAATGTTACAGATTAACATATCGTTTGTCAAAAATACAAGAAGTAGAAGTACTAAGAACAAGTCTATTTGAACATTTTCCACATACTTATATGTTATTTATAACAAAACGATGTTGTTTTCAGCTAAACAAATATTTTTTATAACAGAACGATGATGTTTACAACTAATCAAATATTGTTTATAACAAAATGATGTTGTGTGCAGCTAAAAAAATATTGTTTATAACAGAATGATGTTGTTTACAGGTAAACAAATACTGTTTATAAAAAAATGATGTTGTTTGAATCTAAACAAATACTGTTTATAATAGTATGATGTTTACAAATAAAAAATAATACTTATAACAAAACAATGATGTTTGTAGCTAAGCAAATACTGTTTATAAAAAAATTATGTTGTTTATAGAAAAATAAATATAGTTGCAGTAGTTTCCAAAATATTGTGTCAATATGTCCTAATATCAGTTTCAAATTATTCAATTTATTATATGAACAATCAATGTTTTATCTTTCTGAATAAGTAATTAATCAAACAATGGCACTGCCCCTTTTATGCAATCAAAAAAATTGAATGAAAATCTTGTCGTATCCAATCACATACAAATTGGAAGCAATTATATTACTATTTTGGGTTAGAAGAGACCCAAGTCTTTAAGAGTGTTTGATATGGATATATATTCAAACCACAGTCATTCTAAGAATGACTAAAAATTGTATGACTGTTAGATTTTATCACATACATTATCTTTAGCCAATCCTAGAAGGAATGTTGTTTATTAGCTTGCAATATTCAACAGTTGGTTATATAAACATATTCAAAGAATGATTTATGCATGCAAATGGACTGTACATCAATTCTATGTGATCATTGCATTATGCAAGTAGATAGGGGTCATTATGTTGGTGTCTAAATTCTCATCTTAATAGATAACTTAAAGATCTGATCCTAAGGATCGAGCTTCATCTTGGAAGATGATCAATAGAAACATTTTGTCCTCATTCACAATGAAAAGGGTGACATGGTCTATACACAAGCGACAACCACCCCATCGTTCTATGAATGATGTCAATGGTATCACTCTTGATGGAACAATATGACCAATCAGCCAAGCCATCATTGAGAAACAACATAATTAAAAGCTTAGCAGTAGGGGGTTGTCGCTTCTCTTAAGAGAAGGTGACAAGTAAAAGAACCAAATAATATTGAAAACCTATCCATCTACATTCAGTCGATTAGCCATGAAAATGGTAAAACATTTCACATGCAATTAATAAGTCGATAGACAAGAATTAAAATACACAACACAATGGACTTTACATAATCGACTATACAGTCGAATATAATTACATACAAAGAGAGGTTGATTTGTCCCATACAACATAGAGTATACTATCAATATTTTGATGTATTTCTAGGCAACAAATGCAAGAAATGCATTTATTGAACATTGCCTATCTATGGTTTTTGCACCATTCATAGAGATTGACATTGTGGGTAATAGAAAAAATACAATTCAATGAAATCAAGCATATTTCACATGCATTTGGGTTACCTCAAGCCGTGAGATCTTCCCTTTGTCACTTTTCCTCTTTTCCTAGTTGTTTTCAATCTCTTTGCTTGCTTTTTCTCCTCTTCTTTTGTTGCCACAATTTGTCTCCTTCCATCGCCAGAGAAAATTGTGCTATTCCCAATATGGTATTCATTATTTTCTTACCTTTTCACACTATTGAGGGTCATTTCATTCATTATTAGCATTAATTTTAGCCATCCCATACATATATTTGAATTTCCTGCCTTAATTTCAATGGTAGGCCAAGACCTCATGAGATTTTCTCATGATTTTATTTGAATTTCTATCAATTTGATGGTGATAATTTCGGTTTCAAATTTGATCTATTAAGATATATATATATATATGTGTGTGTGTGTGTATATATTTTCACACATATGCACATTCTTTGTTATATATATATATATATATATGTTTTCATGTACATATATCAACATTTAAATATAAATGAACTTTCTTTTTTATTTTGAACAATAATGTTTAAATGAAGTGTCTTTTCTTATCCTTTAAATAAGCCTTTTTCAAATACATACATTCATTTACATGTTAATTCATACTATTGTTTTCTTTTAAATTCTCAAACACAAGATCAATATAGAAAATTAAATAAGAATTTCACATGTATTTCATTTCACAAGTCTACCTTTTCAATCATTGAATTATTTCAAGTCAGATTAACATAATTCTCCTATATGAATTTCAAATGCAATCATCATACCATTTTTGTGGTGTGTGCACCCATATTCCATCAAGCTTACTGTTCGATTTGGCTAAACGATCCTACTTCAATCGTGTTCTCATCCTTCAACCTATCATCCTACAATTGCACACACTTGCACTTTCACAATTCATCAGTAACATTCAATCATGATAAAATGTAAGATAGTTCAAAAGATCACATAGTGAATGACGTTCAACTTCTTTCAAACATTTCAAAAATATCAAAATTTCCATTCAACATATTGAATTTCCTCAATAATTCAATTTATCATACTATAATTTAAATACAATAAAAATTGGGTTATGACAAGAATCCATAGACATACCAGAAATTGATCATGAAGAAGACTTCTATAGGAATTGTGAATTAGAAACATCCTTTGAAGATCAAGCTGAAGATATCAATAGGAAGTTATCCCACATATTGTGGGCCCTATCACTTATAAACTTGGATCACTGACCTTTGTCAGAGAAATCTATCTTACCAATGAATAATCTATCACCTTTGAAGATCCACAACATAGTAGAGAAGGATTAGCACCTTGTTTCCAAAATACATTATACCCTATTGCAAATAAAAAATTTCAACAGATGCATTATCAAGGTAGAGGATTAGGCCTATATTAACAGGGTATCTTAGAACCAATGTAGATTATTGACAATCCTAAGCATTAAGGTCTTGGTTATTCAACAATTAAGGAATCTAAACATATCAGTGATACCTCTATAATATCAAGGGCAACTTTATCTAATGCAAAAACCAACATGGGGAGCACGAAGGGTATTTATGATGAAACTGCTACCAATGCTACAACCATTCATATCATGAATCATCATCCACACATATTTCAACCCTCTAATCGGGACCAACAATAAGAGACAAAATTATATCAAAGAAAGGAACAAGTCATTAAAGTAAAAGAATCGGTAAAACAAAATGGACAAGAAAAATTCAAATGGATACCAAAGCAAAAGCAAGAAAATAATCCCTATCAAAATCTATTAGTTAAAGAAACTATGGGTAAAAATAAAAAAGGGAAGTTCATCAATCAAAAATGTCCAATAATGAAAAATAAAGCTTCAAGAGTGACCTACAAAGTATATGAAGAATTTGGTCCCAATCGAATCTCCATATCCACCCATCATTTCTCATCCTCCCAAGTTTGAAAAATAAAAGATTCTAAACTATTGACCAATCCATTTGAGTTTCATATCCCTTAATGCATTTCACCATCTATTTTGACATCCACGATGTCTAGATCTCGCATTGACCATGTATTGGTAGCAACTCTCTATCATAAGGACTCTAAGGGTACTCTATCATAATGCACTCATCCAGGCAAGGTTAACTTTGGTATCAACAAAGAAGATAAGAATTATCATGGGTTACACTCAAGTGCATGTATCTTAGCAAAAAAACTCCTCCAAGTGGGATATCGTTGGAACATCATAACAAAAACAACATTTATATCAACACTAGCAATGTCTACATCAGTACCACCAAGTGGTTCAACATGAGCATAAACATTCAAAAAAAATTTAAAAAATCAAGAAAAGAGTAAAGATAAAAATCATCCTCCAATGGAAACCACTATGGTGGAGCTTTGGATAAGTACCATGATGAAAGCTTGGTAAACATGCATCATGAGTAGAATCGAGAATCTACATGCACCATTTCATGTAGAATCATCTCATCCTATCCATAATAAATCCAACATTCCATCCATCTTATCCATAATAAATCCATGAACCATTCATCCAACCCATTTTTATCCTAATCCAACTTATCTTGATCTTGACAAAGGTTCAATGTACACTTCACATTTGCTTATGGTAAACATATTGACATGGATCATATCATTGATCCTATTATATCCAACATTATTTGATCCATGAGGCATTGTTCAAAGGGGCATACTCTATCTAAACATGTTATCCAATCACAAGATAATCCTTGATTTTTTTACATTGCTAGACATTGGGGGTAAGTACTTATATCTTTCTTCAGAATAAATCTTGATCTATGTCTTCTAGCTCACGTCGTGATCTTGCTTTAGAATAAATCTTGATCTATGTCTTTTATCTCATGTTGTGATCTTGGCATTTTCCAAACAATTGAAAAAAAATCCATATCAGTTGCATCATGTTGACGCTTCAATGTGGTATCAAAACATTCAACAATCTTGTTCCTAGCCTAGCTACAAATCTTGATTAATCGTTATCTGATCAATAAACCATCATCTTGGGATGTATCTTTCACAATCCTTGTGTTTTTCCTATCTTGAAAACACTATCCTTGCATTTTTGTGTATCCTCAACAATGTTATAATTATCAGAAATTACTTAATCAGATCAATTGATTTTAGTCGACCTATCAACAAGATCTCAAAAGACTATTGATATCCTTACATATTGATATCTCGTTATCATATATCTACATGATCAACATTAAAATCCAAAATAATTGAAAAACCATCAAAATCCAAAACAAATTTCTAAAACATCAAAAACCCAAAAATATTGTAGGTAATCTATGGATGAGCCGCATTGACTCAAAATAGTTGAACTACGTTGTCTCTAAGCTTTCACATAGGAAAGGCCATCATCGATGAGCCCCTGAGGCCCTAGGTTAGTCCCCTTTATATGTTCCTCTTGGTCTTTAAACTTGGTCAAAAATCCAAAAAAATAAATCAAATATCTTATCAAAATCCAAGACCATTCATAAAAATACAAAAAACAACAAAAACATTAAATAATTCAAAAAACGTCAAAAGTCCTATCTCCATTGTCACCTGTCCGCAATAAAATTTCCATTCACAATAAACAATCATCACCTCCAACCTTTGTTAAAGCAATCAACAAACAAAACAAACAGCGAAATCCAAAAAAAATCGAAGCAAAGAATCAAAATGACTAGATCATCATCAAACTAAAACAATGCCTAAGTGTTAAACTACCCACCTATCGATAATTCATCATCAACATCCTGACATATGTCTTAATGGATAATTCATTCCTACAATAGACATCACTGATGGATAACATCCTAAAACATCAAACAACTATGGCAAGTGATACAACAACATTGTTTATCTTTTTATGATTTTATCTTTTTGATTTATCTTATTGTCTCATTCCCAGGATTTCTCGAGGATGTCCATTAAGGATTTAGAGAAGAAGGAATGGGGCATTGATCATTGATTTTTGTTTGCTCTATTTGTTGGATATTTTTGCAATAATACCATGGTGAATACTTACCTTGTGCTTATGGAAGTCATTTCAAGCAACTCAAACGGCCTTGCATGTTTGGTTCCTCATACCTCTTTGTGCATTGGTACAAAATGCTCTAAACTTCTAACCCATACACTATAACAAGTTTTTTCTATTTTTGGTATGAGCGAGAATACTCCTTATTTGTGGATTCAAAGTCCACGCAATAGATACAAAGCCGCCTTGGTCATTAATACCTTGGTGCATCGTATCTATTTGCTACATTAATAAGGATTGCTAAACATTACTTAGTCTCCATGAAGAAAAAGCAAACTCATAATGTTTTACATACCATCAATCACCCAATTTATTCTATCTTCTACATCTTACTAACATTTTCTTCTAGTCAACATTTCTTTTGTCAATCCTTGCACTTAAACACATCACATAAGCTTGTCAAAAAATTTGGCTCGTTATCTAGAATTTTCACCAAATTTCTCGAGGGGGCACTATGCTATCCTGTCATCATCAGGGCATACCAAGGTAAACCCTGAGCAAGAATTTTTGAATTTTCTTTGACACAACGCTCAAAGTTGCATTGTATCGAAGAGGGGCAAAATGTAGATACCCTAAATTATCCTAACTGGCAAACAACACTATTTAACTAACTTTCACCCTTCTTCCCTAAATGATTAAATAATACATTATTATTTAATTACTATCAAATTTTATATTCGTCTATTAATTAAGTGGTTTAACATTATTTAATTAATTTTTCCTCAATCATCATTTCTGACTAATTAAAAAAATCTCATTTATTAATAAATGTCTTAATCTAACTTTATTCCTCTCGATTAATTAAATAAACATAATTTATTTAATTATGTCACTAATATACCTTATTCATCTAACTCAATTAAATTGATATCATTAATAATTTAATTAAACCACTTTCCCTTTTTTAGATTTGAATAATTAAATAAAATTATTCAAAATTACTCCAACATGGTCAACAAATAAATATATCTTTATTTGTTAAAGTCAAAAGTAACTTGCACGTTCATCTCCAATATTAATTAATTATCCTCACCCCTTTTTGATTGAGTAAATCAGGACCACTAGTTTCTTGCTCTAATTGGTTAACTAAACCATTTATTTCCTAACTCAACCTGACTTTCTCAATCCCACTAAACACTCAATTTGACTTCTTCAATCCCACCAATCATTCCAATATAATCCCACTAATTATCCAATTAAAATCCTTAAATGGATCAATGAGAGGAGTTAACTGACCAATCTATTTCTTCTCAACTATTCTCAACCGTTGATCGTGATCTTTCACTATCGAATCTCGATCGTTCATTTAAAACTTGAAAATCTATAAAACAACCTTCTTCCTTCTCAAAAATGATAGGATAATCTAGAGAATTTGTGTAAAGGGGTCATGCTGAATTGACTATTGAATTCTTAAGGGAAAACACATACATTTTTTATCACCATTAACATGTCTTTTGAAGCTTTTGCATAACAATGGAGGCTTTGTATTGATCCAAGCAATCCGACATCAATACAAATTACACTCATGGCATAGTAACGTTGTAATTCATGAATTCAGTTTATTTTCTCTTTCATGATTGCATTGCTTGATTCATTGCTTTATAATTCCATTTCATGCATAGGTTAGGATTTGTCTTTTCTTTGATCTCTTTCATTTCATTTCATTTTTTGTTCCTTATGCTTATGTTCCCCCTTACACCATGTTTTTTAAATAGAAAAAGATACAACATTAAGGTTAACTAAGAATGAACATCAAAAGATTTATAATGATCAAATCCACACATCTAATTTTTAGAAATTCCAGCAATGTTGATGAATAAATACTAATTTCCTACATATCATTTATGATCGAAACTATGCTAGATAGATTATTGAATCCGTGATGCAAAAGAATATTAAAGAACTCACACACGATAACATTAGATTTACCCTTACAAAACCTTTCAAGAAAAATACAACAAGAAAACACTACACCACACATATTGTTAGTGTAATTAATTATTTATTACACTAACATTAGTTAACTTAGGTCTTTTATTTATTTAATTAAGTCCTAGGTTGTATTATTAGAAAATCATAAATAATGGGGTCTTTACCCTTTTCATGTTTGTAGGAGATAAGATTCCTTCTAGAAGATGAGTTGTCTTTTCTAGATCTTATCTCAATCAGTTTATCATTCCCTAGGTAGTTAGTTAGGGTTTAAATTTTGTCACATGTTGTTAGATCAAGACACATGGCAACGTCATATTGTATCTTGTATATCACTCATGCCTATATATTCAAGGCATAAGTACATTTGTATTCATATTCTAGATATCAATCATATAATCTCCATTTGCATGCCCTTAGTTGCAACGCTTTCTGTGTGGGTGAATTTCTTCTTGGAAAATGTCCTCTTGAAGGCTGAAGCTTTAGGGATGTTGTGCATCCATCATTTCAAAATGGTATCAAAGCCTTTCCAAAAAAGATTCATCCCAGGATCAAGGAAGTTGGACTAGTGAGATTCTTTGTAGGCTTAAAGGTTTCCATTGCAGGCTACTTGACTCCACCCGGGCACCAAGCTGATTTTTGGAGCAGATTGAGTAAGATTTGAGCTTGCCATTGTCTTCAAAAGGCCTCGAAACCCTAGGATCGCTTGTTCATTCATCGAAATCGGATACATCAAATCGGGATCCACCAGAGGTATTTTAGGGTTTGCAAAATCAATTGGTATGATCTATACAAATTTGTAGTAAAAAATCACCCCTATCAATTGCCCTCTATGGAAATTTTTTTAGAACCAAGCCTTTTTCTATTTCAAAAAAAAAATTAGGGCTTTATCTCTATTGTTTGGCAAAAAAAATTATTTAGGCAATTTCTATAGTTTGCAAAAAAAATTTATGGTGCGACCTGAAATTTTAATTCACCATTCGCATAAAAGATTTGATTTGTTAAATCATTGGGCATATACTTTTATCTTAATCGGACGAGTTGACATACACGTTTTTTTTTTGCCGATTAAATATATTATCTTGTCGACATATATCTTAAAACTTTTTTTTATTTTTAATTGCCAATCAGGCAAATATTAAAAATCAAAATATACAAGTTCTTTTTTGTCGACTTGTTAATCATCGATTTGCAGAAATATTTCTTGGTGGCTCCATTTATAGTTGTAGGTACGAACGGTCATATTGGCATTGAATTTATCGCCAACACGTTCTTTTTTTTTTGTCACCGTTCCAGTAGTCCATGCCTTTCACTTCATCGTCATCACCAACTACTAACCATCAGTCCATGTCACTTCTCTAGGCCCACCATTTTGCTAACGTTGTCGGTTTCTATTCACTAGCGTTCTCCTTGCTTCTACCAGTTGATGTCTTATGCCCACCGCTAGTTCTATCAACTACCAGAGGTCTCCACTTACGTCGTCGATGGTCCCTGCTTTTTCATTCACCAGTTTCCTCTTTATCGACCACAGGGTGTTCATTTCCTGGTAGACCTTCACCAACAGTGCTAGGTACATATCTACCATTGGTGGAACCCTCAACCGGTCGTGCCACCTCCCATAGCCGCCTTGCCACCACTATAGGTGGCACTTTGTTTTCCAATCATCATTCTGCAGTCACATCAATGACAATGCGCTAAGTTCGGAGGGGCTTATTTTTTCCCCTAGGTGCTATTTTTTGCACTTGTTTAGCCCACCAGGCCCTAATAGGGTAGATTTTTTCAAATCGCCATATCTTCTCACCACAGTATTGAAATTCAACAAATGAGATATCGCCAGAAAGAGGATTCAACCTACTTTCCAATGGTGACATCCTTTTTGTAGAATTTTGCTTCCAAGAAAATTTCAAGTCAACTGAATTCAACCCTTCATTTTGGACTTAAAAGCCAATATCTTCTCATCATATTGTCAAAATTTGGTGATTCTAGTGGCATTCAGAAGATATTTCAAAGCCTTTTTCGTCAGTTCAGTCACTTTGATTAGTTTCAACTCTAGGTACTCTTGCATTGGTTTTGTTCAATTTTGTGCTTTTGTTCAATCACTTGGATATCCTAAAGCTTGAGAAAAGGTTTTTTGACTTGGGTGGCATCCCTTTAGTTGCATATCAGTTTTGGAAGTTTCTATTTGTTGTTGAAGGTCATTGTCTTTGAATTTTTGAGAAATTTGATAGTACATTATTTGCATTTGGTATCGAAGCTTAGGGTTCAACTCTAGGCCTTCCGAGTCTACCATAGCCTTGAATAGGGAATAGTTGACCCTTGACCAAATTTAGTTGTCTTGAGAATTGACTGAACCTAGATTGAATGCGGGTATGGGAAGGTCTAAGACAAGACGAAAGAAAGGGACGACCGTTAGGACCTCAAACAAGAAATTCATAATGGAACAAAAATTCCAAAATCGAAGTTCAACCCGAGACTCCCGACGATGAGACTCTAGCTCAAGCCTTCACACAACTTAAGCCAGAGAGAGGAAAGAATATTGAGGGGAAGTGGAATCCTAAAATTAAGAATCTTTCTGCAATCAAAGATTAGCCTCTAGGGTGTGGACCAAACACACCCTTATTAACTAAGGAGGAAAAGGAGAGCCTGCATGCTCAACCCTCCTCCTCTGAGAGAATCGATGTAAATTATAACAAGGACCTAGAGGAGTGTCCTCTCTTTGAGAATGAGAAAAATTATCAATGTAACAAGAAGCTTGTGTAGATAAGGGTCTATTGACCCACACCTAATGTAAATAAAGCAAGGTGTTATTTTTGGTGTGTTCAAACAAAAAACTCCAAAATATGATCATTATGAATGAATGTGTATGTCCTTAATGAATGAGTGATATATGCATTAGTATGTAATGTTATGTAGAATAAGAATGTTTACTCATAGAACCCAATGTTAAGTTATGATAGACGTGAAATGTGATGCAGGTCAAGTGTGAGTCAGCATGGTGACCACTAGGCAAGAGATGGGTGGTATTGGGTCAAACAATGGACCAAACAAGAGGCTAGAACAATGAGCTTCTAAATAGGCAAGAGGATTGTATGGACCACATAGAACATGAGGTTTGAGTGGCACATGAGGACTAGGTTCACAGGAATGCAGAAGTTAATCATGGGAACGATGGTCTAGGAAAAGGCCCTTTAGG
The DNA here is from genome assembly GCA_007115665.2 of Sequoiadendron giganteum. Classification (NCBI taxonomy): domain Eukaryota; kingdom Viridiplantae; phylum Streptophyta; class Pinopsida; order Cupressales; family Cupressaceae; genus Sequoiadendron; species Sequoiadendron giganteum. Next base: position 674,818,096 of record CM021104.1, on the reverse strand, counting down.
TCAAATTGAGGAAGAACTTGGAAAATATCTCAAAAGAGTAGCACCGCCTAAGCTTGGTGGTAAGGATATTGGATCAAGAGTTGAGGAATGGATCATCAAGATGGAGAAATACTTTGGACTTCATAACCTCTCCGTTTAGACTAAAGCGGCATGGGCTACATATCAACTTTCAAGAGAAGCAACTACTTGGTGGGACAATGAAAAGTCAAAAAGGAATCTTCAGCTTATTGAGATTACTTGGAAACTCTTCCTCCAATATTTTAGGAAGAGATGGTTATCATGGCTCTTTCTTGACAAGAAGGTGACATAATTCCCAAACCTAACTCAAGGGAGCATGACTGTGATCCAATACTAGAAAAAGTTCACTAACCTACTGAAGTATGTGCCCCAGTATTAGGGAGATAAATATTTCCATATCCGGAAGTTCATATTGGGACTTGGACCCCATATTGGAGCAGAAGTGGACATGCATTATCCTCTCACCATCAATGAAGTCTTCCTAAAGGCCACCAAATAAAAGCAAAAATTGCAATAGTTATCTAATTACCGTAATAATGCAAATCCTAAGTCATGGTTTGGGAACAAGAAGTTTCATAAAGGAGACAAGAACCATCAGATCTATGATCTCAAGAGGGGAAGTGAGTCTCGGGAGAAAGGTGAAGGTGGTAATGGTGGAAAGAGAAAGAAGTCAAATAATAACAAAGGCAAGGATGACCAAAAGTAGAAGGGCTTTAGAGAGGACAAACCAAGAGGTCGCAAAGGGCCTCACAATGGGTGCTATACTCGTGGAGGTGATCATTATGCCTCAAATTGTTTGTAGTGGTCAAAGTCACGAAGGGAAGGAAAATATCAATAGTCTTAGCATCATCAAATCCATGTTGTAGTGGATGAAAAGTAGGTAGAGTATCAGCCTTCATCGATATAGCTGATGGGTAAGCTCTATTGTCAAACCGTCTCAGTTTTAATTGATACCAAAGCTACTGAATGTTTCATAGATCCTAGAGTAATATCCAAGATACCTATTAGACCTGGATACATGGAAAACTCATGGAAAGTATAGTATGGAAACCGATCAAAGCAAAGGGTAGATACCTATCTCTTTTGCAATGAGTTAGATTTTCCAACATTCCAAACCTAGGTCAACTTGTATGTGGCACCTTTAGGCTCATATGATGTAATTTTGAGAATAAATTGGTTAACCGAGCATAAGGCTATAGTGAACTGTGAGGATAAGGTAGTTAATTGTTTGGATGATTATGGGAACCCAATCAAGATTTGTGGTATGCAAAGATCCTTAGAGCTTAGATAGATTTTTGCCATGCAACTCAAAAAGGCTCATTGGAAGGGATGTACAATTTATGCTATGCATATCAGTAACCCTGACAACAAGGAACCGTATCTAGATGACTAACCTATTCTCAAGGAGTTCTGAGATGTATTCCCTAATGAACTCATGGAGTTACCCACAAAATGGGAATTTGAATTCTCTATAGACCCTATACCAAGAGTTGAGCCTCAATCCAAAGCAGCTTATTGGATGACCACCATCGAACTCTATGATTTGAAGGCCTAGTTAATGGAATTATTGAACAAAGGGCTCATAAGACCCAGTGTGTCTCCTTGGGGAGCACCAGTTATTTTTGTGAAAAAGAAGGATGGAACCTTGAGTCTATGTATAGAGTATCAGATGTTGAACTAGATGACCATCAAGAATTGATACCCACTCCCAAGGATCAATGAGTTGTTTGACCAGATGAAGGGAGAGACAATGTTCTCCAAAATTGATCTCAGGTCAGGATACCATCAGTTGAGAATAAAAGAAGAAGATATTTCAAAGACTACCTTTCAAACTTGGTATGGATATTACAAGTTCACTGTAGTACCTTTTTGTTTGACCAATGCACCTACATATTTCTTGAACCTCATGAATAGTGTGTTCAGAGACTGTTTGGATGACTTTGTTTTGATCTTCATTGACAACATCCTAGTCTACTCAAAGTCTATTGAAGAGCATGATAGGAACTTGAGGATAGTCTTATAGTGGCTGAGAGAAAAGAAACTCTTTAGGAAGTTATCCAAGTGCTCATTTTATCAAGATAGGGTGCACCATCTAGGCCATATTATTTCAGCTGAGGGAGTCTTTGTAGACCTTGAAAAGATCAAGGTGATCATGGAATGGCCAATGCCTCAGAATGTGTTAGAATTTTGTAGCATCATGGGCCTTATGGGATATTATAGAAAGTTTGTGCAAGGGTTCTCCCAGATCACATCTCCAATCACGTCACTCCAAAGAAAGAGAACGTGGTTTGAATAGATCGAGAAATATGAACAAGCATTCCAATTCCTAAAGGAGAGGCTCACGACAACACCAGTACTGACTATCCTTGATCCTAATGGAAGATTCACTATAATCACATATGCTTTAGGAGAGGGATTGGGAGAAGTACTCATGCAATATGGACAAATGGTAGCTTATGAATCAATAAATCAAACAACACGAGATGAACTACGCACCGCATGATTTAGAGTTGGCCATAATAGTCCATGCCTTGCAGATGTGGAGGAATTACCTATTAAGAAAGACATTTGAGCTCAAGACAGACCACTTGGGATTGAGATAAATATTTACTCAACCAAACCTTAACACATGATAGAGAAGGTGGTTGGAATTCCTTAGTGAGTATGACTTAAAAATTGAGTATATAAAGGGAAAAGATAACAGATTGGTTGATTCCCTTAGTAGACGAAGACATCTGGTAGCCATGATCTTGAAAAGGTCTAATTTGAGACAACAGGTGATATAATATTTCCAAGGGATGAGCACTGCAAAAGAGTGAAGAGCGACCTAGCAAATAATCCTTCATATCATCGGTTTGATGGGTATGAGATCAAATCGTATGGCATTTTGAGATACCAAAGAAGAATGTATATACCAAACTCTAGAGAACTGAGGAAGTTGGTTCTAGAAGAGGTTCATAATGCACCTTATTCAAGATACCTTGGAGTATCCAAGATGATCGCATAATTGAAAACTTTGTACTTTTGGCCTAAACTTAAGAAGGATGTAGTGAAGTGCGTAGCCAGATGCTTAGAGTGCCAGTGAGTCAAGGTTGAATATGCACATCCAGTAGGGCTATTGTATCCTCAAGACATACCTGAGTATAAATGGTAGGTGATCAATATGGATTTTGTATAGGGGATACCCTTGAGTAAGAATCAACATGATGTTATCTTGGTTGTGATCAATAAGTTGACCAAGGTGGCACACTTCATTCCAGGAAACCTTAAGGATGGATCATTGACCCTAGCCAAGAAATTTGTCTAGGATATCTTTTGCTTGCATGGAGTGCCAGAGACTATCATTTCTGATAGAGACACCCAGATGACTAGGTGATCCCACAATACTGGTTTACAATTTTTGGCCAAAATAGACATTGAACAATTTTTTTTTAACTAAATCTTCACTTTCGGGCACCTATAGCGGCTAAACCATGAGGAATTTGAAGATGATGCAAACTAGTGATTTGTGAAATTTTGTCTGTAGATTCTAACTATATTTTTTTCAAAAAAATTGGAATAAGATTGCACTTCTTTTTCCATCTCCTTTGAAAACTAGTTTTTAACAGTAAACACCATTTTTAAAGAGTGGCATCACTGGCTAACACAACTTTTTTTCTATGAAGGATTAAATTCTTTTTTTTTCAAATTTAGATTTGTAACTACAATATCTAGTGCATGGAATTGGTTTTGTAGCATTTTGTTGAATATTTTTTTCTTAATTAAGTTTCAAAGTTAAACCAGTTACAATTTAGACTTGATTCACTGGCTAAAGCATAAATTTTTTGTATGTATCAAAGTCCATTTATTTATTTATAGTTGGATTAGGGACATCAATATCTAGTGCATTGATATTTTTCATTTTTTTTTTTATAATCTACTATTTTTCCACATGTGCAGAACAAAGAGCTTGATTTTTTGGTGAAAACCCTATGTTCAATCAAACTAAAAAAACATACATAATAAAACCAAAACATATTAAAATTCTACTCAATGGATAGCTCGTTTTGAGGACTACCATCATCCAGTTGGGTCTGTGAAGTCTCCTCCATTTTCATCCTCAACCCGAGCTTCGAAGGGAAATTTTTTGTAGATATTTGGTAGAAGAGGGGGAGAAGGGGGAAAAAGGGGGGTTCTAGCAAGCCAAGGGGTTCACTAGAACCCCCCTTCTAGCGAACCCCCCTTTAAATGCAATTAGAAAATAAAACCCATTAATGGGGGGTTCACTAGAAGGGGGGTTCTAGTGAATCCCCTAAAACGTTTTCCATCTGAAAATACATTTTCCCTTCCTCAATAGAATTGTAAACCAATTTTGTGGGTTTATCCGGCCTTAAGATTTTGGATGACCTTGAATGCCACATTGGGAACCAAGTTTAATTTTAGCTTGACTTATCATCCTCAGACTAACGGGCAGAAAAAGAGGGTGAATCAGGTAGTTGAAGACCTCCTTTGAATGTACCACATGGACCAACAATATAAGTGGGAAAAATACATACCGTTGGTAGAGTTTGCTTACAATAACTAGATTATCACACATCCTTAGGTATGGCACCGTTCAAAGCTCTTTATGGGAAAAAATGTCAAATTCCTATCGGTTGGGATAGATTGGAAAACTAGATCATAGTAGTACTCGAAATGCTTAAGAAGATGGAAGAACAAACTAGAGTCATTAAGAGTAGACTAAAGGAGGCGGTAGACCGAAAGAAGAGCTATGCTGACAAGAATATAACTCTTAGACAATTTGCGACAGGGCATAAAGTCTTCTTAAGAGTCAGACCTCATAAAATTTCCATTGCCTTTGGAAAGTCTTCCAAGTTGGCCCTAATATATGTGGGTCTGTTTGAAGTCTTAGAAGTGATTAACCCAGTTGCTTATAGACTTTCTATACCACTTGCTCTAGCTTGACTTCATAATGTGTTTCATGTTTCTTTGCTTAAGCCATATCATCCTGATGTAGCTCATGTGCTTGATTGGAAATCCTTGCAAGTATAGGATCCGTGAGTGATGCTAGTGGAGCCTATTAGAATCCTTGATAGACACAACGTTAAGTTGTGGAGCAGAGACATTGCTTAGTTTAAGGTCCAATAGGACCAATATTCAAAAGACAGTGCTACTTGGAAGGATGCGGAAGAAATAGAATCCTCCTTCCCATATTTGCTTTCTTAGAAAGAGACTTTGATAATTTTGTTTGAAATTTTTGAACTGAATATTATAATGTTTTGGCTAGGGAACAATATGATATGATGTTGAAATAGACATATATGCTTTAATTTTGAATAAGTAGACATCAGGACAATGTCTCTTCTAAGAGGGGAAGGATGTCATAACCCAATTTTCATTGCATTTAAATTATAGTATGATAAATTAAATTATTGAGGAAATTTAATATGTTGAATGGAAATTTTGATATTTTTGAAAAGTTTGAAAGAAGTTGACCGTCATTGACTATGTGATCTTTTGAACTATCTTACATTTTATCACGATTAAACGTTATTGATGAATTGTGTAAGTGCAAGTGCATGCAATTGTAGGATGGCATGTTGAAGGATGAGAAAATGGTTGAAGTAGGATTGTTTAGCCGGATCAAACGGTAAGCTTGATGGAATCTAGGTGCACACACCATAAAATGACATGATGATTGCATTTGAAATTCATATAGGAGAATTATGTTAATCTAACTTGAAATGAGTCAATGATTGAAAAGGTAGACTTGTGAAATGAAATACATGTGAAATTCTTATTAAATTTTCTATCTCGATCTTGTGTTTGAGAATTTGAAAGAAAACGATAGTATGACTTAACATGTAAATGAATGTATGCATTTGAAAAAGGCTTATTTAAAGGATAATAAAATCCACTTCAATTAAACATTATTGTTCAAAATAAAAATGAAAGTTCATTTATATTTAAATGTTGATATATGTACATGAAAATACATATATATGTATATATAATGAAGAGCGTACGTATGTGTGCAAATATATACAAATATAAATAAATAAATATATATATATATATACATATACATTTCTTAATAGATTGAATTTTAAATTGAAATTATCACTATCTAATTGATAGAAATTCAGATAAAATCATGAGAAAATCTAATAAGGTTGTGGCCTGCCATCGAAATTAAGGCAAGAAATTCAAATACAATTATGGGCGGCTAAAATTAATGCTAATAATGAATGAAACGACCCTCAATAGTGTATACAAGTAAGAAAAGAATGAATGCCATATTGGGAATAACATGATTTTATTTGGTGGTGGAAAGAGATGAACTGTGACGATAAAAGAAGAGGAGAAAAAGCAGGCAAAGAGATTGGAAACAACGAGGAAAAGAGGAAAAGTGATACTAGGAAAAGATCTAAGAACTTGAGGTAACCCGAATGCATGTGAAATATGCTTGATTTCATTTTAGAATGCCTTATTACCCATAGTATCGATCTCTCTGAATGGTGTAAAAACTATAGATAGGCAATGTTCAGTAAATGCATTTCTTGCATTCAATGCTTGGGAAGACATCAAAATATTGATAGTATACTCTATGTTGTATGGGTCGATTCAACCTCCATTTGTATGTAATTCTATTCAGTTGTATAGTTGATTATGTAATACATCCTCTGTGTTGTGTATTTCAACTCTTCTCTGTCGATTTATTAATTGCATGTGAAATGTTTTGCCATTTTCATGGCTAATTGGCTAAATGTCGATGGACATGTTTTTAATATTATTTGATTCTTTTACTTGTCGCCTTCTCTTAAGAGAAGTTGCGACCCCCTATTATTAAGCTATTAATTATATTATTTCTCAGTGATGGCTTGGCTGATTGGCCATACTGTTCCATCGGGAGTGATACCCTTGACATCATTCACAGAATGATGGGGTGGTTGTCGCTTTTGTATAGTCTATGTCGCCCTGTTCATTGTGAACAAGGAAAAAATGTTTATATTCATCATCTTCCAAGATGAAGCTTGATCCTTAGGATTAGATCTTTAAGTTTTCTATTAAGATGAACATTTAGATGCCAACAAAATGATCCCTATCTACCTGTATAATGCGATGATCACATAAAATTGATGTACAGTCCATTTGCATGCATAAATCATTCTTTGAATGAATTATCTGAATATTTTTATATAACCGACCATTGAATATTGCAAGCCAATAAACAACATTCCTTCTAGGCTTGGCTAAAGATAATGTGTGTGATAAAATCTAACAGTCGTACAACTGTTAGTCATTGTTAGAACGACTGTGGTTTGAATATAAATCCATGATATCAGACACTCTTAAAGACTTGGGTATCTTCTAACCTGAAATAGTTATATAATTGCTTCCAATTTGTATGTGATTGGGTATGACAAGCTTTTTGTTCAACTTTCTTGGTTGCATAAAAGGGACAGTGACATTGTTTGATTATTTACAACATCATTTTGTTATAAATAATATTTATTTAGCTATAAACAACATCATTATATTATAAAAAGTATTTGTTTAGCTGCAAACAACATCATTTTATTATAAAAAGTATTCGGTTAGCTATAAACATCATTGTTTTGTTATAAACAGTATTTGTCTAGCTGCAAACAACATCGTTTTGTTATAAACAACATATCAATATGTGGAAACTATTCAAATAGACTCGTTCTCAATACTTCTACTTCTTGTATTTCTAACAAATGATATGTTAATCTGTAACATTATTGTATGGAAGCAATCTGATATAATGGTTTTATTTCAGAATGTATGCACAAATTAATAAGTTAAGTTGGCACATATATGTGTAATATGTATGCACATAGACCTTCGTCTACATACATACACATACTTGTGACATACATTCTTTTCTTACTTATCTATTTATTCTTAAATGAATACAAGATTAAATTGAATGTAATCGTGTGACATATGTTTGAAATGAATGGATAATCTTATGATTAGTTCCATTAAATCATTTTTCTGATTTTTATTAAGATGAGGAAATATGTAGACTAAATTACTTTTCTATAGATATGTGAGTAAAGAATATTCTCTTGTTAGAATAGAGCAACACCTAAGTAGACTAGAGCACCTCAGGATAGATGTTGCTAGAGGGTAGATAGTTGCTATGAGATAACTTGTTGTTGAAAGTTACCTTCTGAGACGGGTGCCGAAATGGAGCTCAAAGAGTATAGGTTTTTGCTTTATCCAAAACCTATTGTTTGTTGTTGCAACTTAATCTTTATGCTTGGCCAAGCAATTAGCCCATTATGTGTGTATGGAGTTTGTGATAAAACTCTCTGCCATTCCTAGCATAGATCTTGCATTTTTATAACTCATAGATAGATATGCATGTTGATGTTTGGGCACACACTAGATTCAACCTTGCAGATTATGCTCTTGCTAAACTTTCAATGCAGGGTCAAGTATTCTTCAAGTTGGAAGAATTTTGAGGAAGTGTAAGCTTCGTGGTTGGGCAATAAATCGCTTCAACCATGTTCTCGTCCATGAGTAGAGGCGAGCGCCAAGAAGAAACCTTAGATGTTTTCATGATTATCATGGTCTATGATGTAACCTTGATGTAAAATTTTATGCATTGTATTGACTATGTGGCCTTATGAGCCAAGTCAAATTGGATATTGTAATTGACATTGAAATTGAATATATATATATATATGACTCATTTTAATTAGACATGTGTTGCTATTATTGAAAATAGCCGCTTAGTTATGTCTTTTTAAAATTAAATATTCAAAATGTCATATTGCAATAATATAATTAAGTAATAATTAGAATGGGTTATGAAAATTCTATTATGCCTTGATCATTTGTAAAGATGTTAATAGTAGGAGACTCTTGTTCATTGTTAATGAAGTTGAGATTAAGAGACTCTTGTTGCTTGGTAATGATGTTAAGAGTATGAGACTCTTGTTTTAGATGAAGATCATCTACATGTCCTTTAGGAGTAAACATCTCATGGGTAGATATAGGAGTGGGTGATATATGGGTATGATCATTGTTTGTGAAATATTGTATGGATTGGAAGATACCCATTATATCATTGTAGTATCCTAGAGATTTGGATCTTTGATCTAAGCTTTTATCGAAGTTATCTTTTGTATTAGTTTGGAATAGTCCTGTTATATCTTGAGAAGACCTAGATCCTTGATCTTGACTGATTTCAGAATTGCTTTTGATATTATTTGGATTGAATTCTTGACATGGGTCAATTTCAAAGGATGGATTGTTTGCAACGGGTTCTTGAGTGTCTTCTTTAGGTATGGGTATTGATTTAAGATTCTCTTGACCTTCAAGTGAATTTGGATCAAGCGTTGAACTAAGGATTTTTTCGATATTGCTAAACCCTATTGAAGGATTTTGATCATGCTTGGGGATAAATTCTTGAGATATGTCCTCTTTCTCATTAGATGATGTAGAGACATTGTTAATGTGATCATTGGTAGATGGCTCTTGATCATTGTCTTCAAAATTCAAGGTTGAGATATTATCAATGTTTTCAACCATGAGATCAAATGATGTTAAGATTTCTTGAATAAGATCATTGTTAGAATTTGGTGATTGATTTTGATCATGATTTGGGAAAGATTCTTGATGTGTGTCCTCTTGCTCACTAGGAGAGGTAAAGAAATCTTCAATGTGATCAATGGTAGATAGATCTTGATCATTTTTTTCAACTTTTGAGGTTGAGACATTATCATTGTTTTCATTAGTAGTTGATTCTTGAATGTTGTCTTCAATAGCTATTTCTCCTTGATCAATAAGGTCTTAGATGAGATTTTTGAGCGTAACACATTTTGATGCATCATGACCTTTTATTCCATGGTATTTACAATAGGCCTTATCATTGTACCATGGTAATTTGAAGATAGGTTCACCATTTCATGATGGTTTTGGAAGTGTGATAAGTTTAGCATTGACTGGCATGTTTAACACCTCCTTGACTGGCTCCCTTAAAGGAGTGTATTTATGTTTATTGGTGTGGTTGGATTATAAGGCTTGTTATGGTGGAGATTATTGTTGTATTTGAGATGGAATTTCTTGTTGGTTTTGAGATTGATGATTTCGATGGCATTGTAGTTGATGATTTTGATGTGGATATTGCTAATTTGGGAGTTGATATTATTGATGGATTTGATTTTGATATTGGGTGATCTGATTTTGATTTTGTGACCATTGATGTTTTTTATTAGATAATCAGGGAAGGGCCTTGATCCCATGGTTACAAAATCAGACAAAAAGAAACAGATAAGAGGTGGGAAACAACACCACCCATAACCCAAAAAGCAACATCATTATAATTACGCAGACCAGTAGTAATTTTAGTAACCATAGACCAACCAGTTCTAATAAAAAATATTAAAATACTAGAAGAAAACTTAGTACTACGTAAACCATTAATAAGGTCCATAATATCCCAGGTGGTATTCCACCATAACAAGTCCATAAAAGCAAAATAGTCTATCATATAAAAACTAAATGACAAAAGACCCATCAAAAAACAAACAAAGTAGTGCATGAGGCATTATTTTCCTTTCTTCAACAGGTCCCCACACTCTCCCAGGAGAGAAATATAATCTCTCCAGTCAGGTCCCTCTGTCTTGTCCAAGGCCTTCAGGGCATCTGGTTTCCCCTGCTTCTTCAGCTTCTTAGCAATTTTGAGTTCTCCTGAAGTCACGCCCAGCATAGCACATCTCATAACCCTGTTCATAACCCTCATAAAAGTAGCCAGAGCCTTCTCCATGTCTTCAAACTAAACCTACAAAAGGGTAAGTATGCTCTTTAGAACTTCAATGCTAGAGTCTTTTCTCGTATCCCCATCCTCAACTTCCTGCACTTTATCTTCCTCTTTCTTATCCTCCTCAAACTATTCAGCATGTTCTTCCTCTTCCTCATCCTTTTCCTCCTCCGAGCCTTCTTCACCCATCCCATAGGTTGTATCCTCAAAATCCTGGTCCTCAGAATCATCATCCTCCTGGGCCTCAAAATCTTCATACTCTTGTTCCTCCTCTTCACTCGCAGACAACTTTTGTTTCCATTTTTACTCCTTCGAGGCCACTTTAGCCAACCGAGCCAACTGTCTACCTCCACTCCCACCACTTCCCTGGCAATGCAGAGACTCTTTCTCCTCCTCATTATTGATCCCTTCCTCCTTTATGTTTATGACATCCCTTATGTTTACTTCGCATCTAGGTTTCTTAGCTTTAGGAAGTTCAAGCAACAAAGGTGAATGCTTCCTTTTTTCAGGCGTGGCTCTTAACAACTCAATTTCAAAGGTTCTTTTTTCCTCACCTTTTTGTGACATAGGGGTAGGAGGATTGGAGACATTGGCAATCGAGGATTGGATTTTAGCAGTTAAGAGCACCCTTCTAGTGATAACAATAGGAGGCAGATGGGGAATAGGGTCCTCAACCGGGATATCAAGCACACCAGGGTTTTTGTCTAGGGCTTGTTCTTCGTTAACCTCTTCAAAATGACCAAGCTTTTTGTTTCTTCCTGCAAGAGGATTGCCATGAGGATTCAATGCCAAAGCATATTTGTAGAGGGTAAGCATTAGCCCTTGGTGGAGAGGAGGGATCACACCTTTCTCTATATGGAGTTGCAAGGAGGACAACAGGTAAAAAGGCAAGTTAACTCTTTCCCCATGCCAAATGTGGCTTAGCAAGGGAAAGTGGTACGCATGTACCGACATATACCTACCCTCCAAAGTAAAATATCTCATAATAAACAAACTAAATAAGGCAAAAGGAGGAGGAAGATCCAGTCTAGCATACCCATTTTGATACCTTTTGAGCCTCTCACCATCATGAAGGAATTTGTTGATATACATTTGGTAGTCCGCTCCACTTTTTTTAGCAACTTTGATTCCCTGGTTTTGCAACCCAGTAGCTTTGGTAATTAATCCGATCATGACTTCGAATTTCACAGCACCAATGGTAACATGGCCATTCCGCCAAGAGTTAGTGAATTTAGCCGTTAGGTTCTCGTTGTATCCCTTCACGGATTGGAAGAAAGGAACCATACCAACCTCAATAAATAATTTCCATAAATCCACATTTTGTTGCAGATCTTGACAGTTAGACGACTTCGTTCTCTTCCTTGGCCCTCCCATTTTTCTCTTCTGCAAATTTTTTAGTTGCTTAGCACTCTTCTTCATAGTCTCCCACACCTTCTTATTTATCAGAATGCAAAACTCACTCTTACACCAGAAGACAACGAGAGAAAATGAATAATTATGAATTGAGAAGTTTCTTTTAGAAACCTCCCACAACACATTCCTCGAGGCAAAATAGCCATCATTATTCTTACAAAAATAAATCTTCCCATTAATTTCCTTTCCTTTCGCCACATTAGGAATGCGAGAATTGTTGACACCAGGCCAATCCACATGCATAGACATGATGTCCCTTAGCAAAATTAAAATCTTCATGTGATATTTTGTAACCTTCATGATGAGAACATTATTAATATTACTTTTAGCCAAGATCCTCCAATACATCCTTGTACCACCAATATCATCATTACACAGAAAGCCAAAAAGCACCACTTGGTACTCTTTTATCTAGCCAAACAGAGAGATTTTATTTTTGCAACTTATACTCATTCAAAATTTTCCTTTAGAATTACGCCTCTTAAGGGATCCAAAATATTCCCATAGGTCCATTTGGTCAAACCCCTACAGCTCAGCACCACATTGGCCAAACAATCAGTCCCATTATTTCCTTCTCTATACATATGTTGCACTCTACAATTATCAAAGGAATTTTTAATGACTTGAAATTTGTCTATTATGTTTTTTAACTCCCATGGTGGCGTAGCCTCATCATTAATGACGTCCATAATAAGTTTAGAGTCCCCTTCTAATATAACATTACGGTACCCCATCTCCTTTAATATATTAAGGCCCCCTAGATCTGCCATAGCTTCCACTTTGTTATTGGAACAAACTCCCATATTCAACCCATAGCCCATAATACACTCACATTTATGATTCCTTAACAAACCTCCAGTGCCATCTTGTCCTAGGTTGCCTTTTGAGCACCCATCAAAATTGCATTTGACCCAATCCGTCTGCGGGGGGTTCCACACCATGGCTAATCTAGTAAGCATCTTGAACCAATTAAGTTTGGTTGAATCCTTTTTTATTCCCCATTTCTACTTGATCCTCATTTCCTTGTAATTATGCCATTTTTTGGAGAGCCCATACCTACCAGCCTCTATATTTTCCTTGATCTTATTTTTAATGATCACACTAACCTCCCCGCTACTTCTCTCCTCCTCCTTGAAAATATGATTTTTTCCTTTCCTTCCACAATCCCCAGGCCACAAAAGGAGGAACCTGGTTCCAGATATCCACAATGACATTATGAGAGAAAGGGAAATTAGCCCAACTTTGTATAAACACATTCAAGGAGTTAGGAAACACCCATTCAGAAGACAACAACGAGAGGAAGCAGGACCACACTTCCCTCGCATAATTGCAGTGAAAGTGTTGGTGTAATTAAATGTGTTATACCTTGTCCTAGGTCAGGATTACACCTTAGTTAAGTTTACTTAGGGACCACATAGGAGGTAGTTGGAGCTTTTCAACCTTTGGTGGACTTATCATGTTATTACTTTATCACTTCCACCTTTCGTGGAAATTAAATGTGATTACCTCTCCACCTTTTGTGGGTGATCCACCATTTGTGGTGATTATATCACATTATCACTTTAGGTGGAGTGATAGCTTTTCATAGTTGTCTCATGTCATAATATTACAACACTTGTCATAATCTTATGCCCTTCTATGTTATCACCTTGGCTATATAACCAAGGGGTCTCCTATGTACATACAATTATCTCATATCATTGAATCATATTGATAAGAATCAGTTTATTCTTGTCACATTCCATTCTCTCTCTTCTTGTCCTTTCCATTTGGTCCAAAGATCTTAGCAACCATAGCCAGTTCTAACATGGTATCAGAGCGGGTTGGGTGCCATTGGAGAGTCTTTTTTCTGAAGAGAGATACTAGATTTGGGGAGGTTCCATTTTTGGCTCTTTATTGTAGGTTCAAATTGGAGCTTGCTGGTGAAAATTTGAGCTCACCATTGCATTCAGAAGGTTCGAGAAAGTCGATTTTTCCTTTTGTTTCGTCTAAATCGGACATACGAGGCCAAATCTATGAGGGTTTGAAACTAAACTGTGGTTGCCAGATCCAAAAGGTAGCTGCAATTTTTGAGCATTTGGGGTCAAATCCGACCCTGCCATCGCGTCCATAAGGGTCAAAAAGCCTAAGATCGATTGCCAATTCATCCATTTTGAAGCAGTTGTCTGGTGAGGCAAATATTTTTTGCCTAGAGAGTTGTACGCCCCCCCCAGATTGCAATATAGTCGAATATGATTTCAAAAAATAAAAATATATATATATATATATATATTTTTGAATAATTAAAATAGTACTGGATTTTTTGTTGTTGTTGTAAAAGTCATTGTAAGGAAAAAAAATAAAAAAATAAAAAAGGTAGACAAAGTCTGCATTCTGCAGCTTGTAGATGTACCTGTTGTAGGTACATGGTATCATGCCCATCCGTAGCTCGCCACGTGGCAAACTGCTGTTGGCCTTGCGGCCCCATTTTCTCCCCCCCGTCAACAGTGCTTTCAACTGGCCGCTGCATAAAACCGACCGACGAAATAAAAATCCGACCTCTTTCTCATAAACCAACAATCAATCAAATCAGCACAGCATATTCTCAAGAGAATATTTCAAATTTTCTAAGATTCCGTTGAGGAAATTCAAAAATTCTGGCAAACAACGATAGAAGAATATTCTGACAATTTTCAAGCATATTCCAAGGTAGGGGCACTTTTTCTAGTGGCGAGTGCCAAGACGTCAAATTTTATCGCTTATACTACTAACGTCAGCACTGTCTCAGTGTGACGTCAACAATCCCTTAAGGAAGTTTTCCCCCCTCTCATTTGCATTTTCATTTTGGAAGGCAATTTTCAAACGTTAATATCTCAGTCATACGAGCTCCTTTTTTTGAGCAATTTTTTTTTATTTGGGCTAATTTTTTGCGCTCTTCACAGTGGTGCAATTGATTTTTGGTTTTGGTGTTTGGTTTTTCTAGAAATTGTAGATTCTCACAGGTGTTGTTGCTTCCTCCTCATTTTGGGAACTTCGGGAGCTCATATCTTGCTCCTACGGTAACATTTTTGGGTGAATTTGTTTTCGAAAGTGCATGATTTTTTGTGTACTTTCTAGTGGTATAATCAAATTGACCTCATTTGCTATAAATTTTTCACTTTGAGCTTGAGGCCTATTTTGGCAATTTGCATGTACCAAGATCAAGACCACTTTGTTGTTTTTGGCAGTGGCAATTGTAAATGCACTAAATATAAAGTGCCAAATCAGATATTGCTTGGGGGGTTTCTTGATTGAGTGATTTTTTTTTGGGGGGGGGGGTCTCTTGGTGCATTGCTTTGATTTGTTTGCTTGTGCTCTCTTATTTTCATGGATCATTCTAAGACTCCTTTTCTCACATCATATAATTATTCAACATGGCATCAAAATGCATGGAGTATTCTAATGATAGAAGGTCACTCTCTATATGCTGAAAAAAAAGGTACCAAAACCTATAGATGCAGATAAAAAGATAAAATGGATGATTGAACATACCAAAGCTCTTGGGTGTCTTCATAGACTAGTTTCTCAAGATTTGTTGTTTCAAATTGAGTCATGTAACAATTCTCATGAAGCTTGGGAAAAATTGAAAAATTATATGGTACTACAGATGAAGTAAGAGGCTATCAAATTAACAATGAATTGATGAGCCTTAATCCTAAGAACTTTGACAATTATATCCAAGACTACATCACTAAGGTTAATGATCTAAGAGAGCAATGTAAAGCATGCAAAATTGATAAGAAGGACATTCAGTTGGTCTACAATACAATGAACAAACTTGGTCCTGATTATGCTTCTTTTGTTTCTAGCTTTCATACTCATAGATTGACTATGGGGTCTGCATATACTACACCCTCATTTGCATCATTTTATGAGATGTTGATACATGAGCAACAAAAGCTTATCTCAATGGGTCTCAATAAGACTTCTAAATCTCAAGCATTGTTGGTTAATTAGGTGAAAGAATCAAAATTAGATAAGAAACAAAAGAAAGCAAAGAATAATCCACATTCAGATCAAACAAAGAAAAAATCCTCTTCTAAAGGGGAATCATATAAGAAGGAGAGGCCTTTTTGTGCATATTGCAAGAAGGATGGACATGAATAACACTATTGTTATAAGAAGGATATTGATGAGTTGAAAAATCTTCTCAAAAGGAATCACATTGATTTGCCTTCTAGAATGTCTGAATCTCCTCTTCCTTCTTCAAAACAATCTAAAAAGGACAAAGGTCAAGCATCTACATCAGGATATAAAGGTCAAGCTCTTTTTTCTTTTTTAGGTCCAGGATCAGGGAGATGGCTTCTAGATTCAGGAGCATCTCATCATATGGCATCTTCGCAGTCTATATTCTCTTTATTTCAACCTTGTACTATGTCTCCTATCTTGATGGGAAACAATACATACATGAGTGCAATTGGGAAGGGATCTATTAGTTTTGGGGATAACACTTTCCAGGATTTCTTGTGTGTTCCTCATTTGATGAACAATCTTCTTTCCATATATCAGATTACACATGGTGGAGATGGGAGAACCATGGAGTTCACACCTGATTCAGTCATCATTCGAGACTTGGAAAGTAGAGAGATCATTGCTACTGGGGTGGTTGATCATTCATCTCAGTCGTATACATTTGTAGATTTTGCTCTTGATGATGACATTGTTCCTTCGATTGTTGCAGTTGATGATACTTGTGATTCCATAGTTTGGGGTCCTTGTGATTCAGTGCAGTAGGACATACCTTGTTGTCGTTCAGATTTGTCTACTTTGGATGGCTTCTTGACAGGTATTTCAGACTTGTTTGTGGAGTCTCATATTGCATATTTTGGGGACATCATTGATGACATTCATCTTCTCTTTGATGAAGATGCTCCTTCTTCAGTTGTTACGATGGAACACTTTGACCCTCTTGTTCATTCTCTATATGATCATTCTTTACAGTCTATGAGTGTGGATACTTTTGGACAACATTTGGAGGAGGCTTCTTTGTCTTTAGAGGGGATATCCTTCTCTTTGGATCATGTTATACATTCATCTCTACTAGATGTTAGATTGTCCTCTTCAACAGTGTGGCCTAGAATGCCTATTTGGAGTGTGTCAGCTTTCAACATCAACATGGAGACACTTGAGCATGGTTTAGAGACATCATCATCCATCATCCATATTCTTGATATCCTGCATACATCCATGGTTTTGTTTCCTAAGGGGAGGAACGTTGTTCGATGAGATTGGATCATCTTCAACATTCAATGTCGAGCTTCTACCATCATTGCAAGAGACTTAACATTGAGGGGGGGCTACCTTGTCTCTCTTCTACTTCTCTCTTATGGGGGGTCTTTTTCCTCACATGGGGTTTTGGCCTTCTCATGCATCATTGAGAGCATTTCATTTTTTGTATCTTTTATCTCTCTTTTGGGGAGGAGTTTTGTCCCACTAGGTTTTCCCCTTTTCTCCATTTGTGAGAGATTTCTTTGCATTTGTACATGGGTACCTAACATAGCCTAGTTGTCAGGACCTATCTTGCATTGTTTTCTTTTGTGTACATTCTCCCTAAGTTGCACTTAAGGGGGGTTGTTGGTGTAATTAAATGTGTTGTACCTTGTCCTAGGTCATGATTACACCTTAGTTAAGTTTACATAGGGACTACATAGGAGGTAGTTGGAGCTTTTCCACCTTTGGTGGACTTATAATGTTATTACTTTATCACTTCCACCTTTCGTGGACATATCATGTGATTACCTCTCCACCTTTTGTGGGCAATCCACCATTTGTGGGGATTATCACTTTTCCACTTTAGGTGGAGTGATAGCTTTTCATAGTTGTCTCATGTCATAATATTATGACACTTGTCATAATCTTATGCCCTCCTATGTTCTCACCTTGGCTATATAACCAAGGGGTCTCCTACGTACATACAATTATCTCATATCATTGAATCATATTGATAAGAATGGATTTATTCTTGTCACATTCCATTCTTTCTCTTCTTGTGCTTTCCACTTGGTCCAAAGATCTTGGCAGCCATAGCCAATTCTAACAGAAAGAAGAGGTGAATTATAGATTGCTCTTCCTTTTTGCACAACGTACATCAGTTGATGAGCTGGAACCCTCTCTTAACCAAATTATCCACAGTCAAAATTTTTCCATGAGCCGTTATCCACCAAAAGCAATTTATTTTAGGGATCGAATTCTTTTGCCACATCTTTTCCTAGAGGTTGTCAGAAACAACGTTCTACATCTTTATCAGTTCTTGATAGGCTATTTTGACTAAGAAACATGCAGAGGGACATCCTTTCCAAATCCATTCACCTTCCCTTCCTCTATCAAACCACTTGTTGTCCCCTATCTCATCATGCAATCTAGTTAGGATAGGGTCCCAGTTAACTTGTCTCTGACCTTTTAAGGTTATCCCTTCTTAGCAACAAGTTGAACTCCTTCCATCTAGGTTCCTCCAATTCCCAATTTATATAGTCAAAAACCTTTTTTCCACGTATTCTATTAAGACTTTGTTTAAGAGGTCTCAAGTCTTCAAAGGAGGACAGAGTGGAGAACTCTATCTAAGGATCCTTCCAAAAATCTATGTTATTCCCATTCCCAATTCTCTTCCTCACCCCAAACTTCAACACATTTCTCAATTTAACAAGATGATTCCATAGAGTTGAGCCACTCGGCAAATCCAAAGTAGACAAAAAACAGCTAGAGTTCTTGTTCCTCATGTATTTGGCTTGGAAACTTTTTACCCAATCTTTAATACCTTCAAGGATATTCCAACCAATTTTAGCCATGAGGGATTTATTTAGCAAGGAGATTCTTCTTAAACCCAAGCCTCCTTTCCTTTTAGGAGTACACACTTTTTCCCATCCAACCACATACATTCTATTTTTTTCTTCAGTACTTGACCATATGAATTTTCTTTGTATTTGTTCACTCTTCTCTCCAATAAAGGCAGGGATCTTAAAGAGGGAGAGGTAGTTTATTGGAATATTCTGAAGGGAAGCATTAAGGAGTTGAATCTTGCCCACCAAACTAAGAAGCTTACCTTTCCAGCCAACAAGTTTATTTTGGGTTCTTTCAATCAGTTGATTCCAGTAAGTATTCTCCAACTTCTTAGAGATCACAGTTAGGCCCAAATAAGAATCAGGAAGTTTAGCTTCCTTACATCCCAAATTTTTTATCACTCTTTCCTTGATTTGTTGGTCAGTATTAAAGAAGTAAATTTTACTTTTTTGATAGTTGATACACTGTCTTAAAACAAACATAGTCATTTAGCACCTGTTTCCAGATACTAGCTTTCCCCACTAAGGCTTCCCCAAACATTAAAGTGTCATCAAAAATTTTTTGGTGGGAGTCAGGCATTAGGGAAGAAGCCGCTTTAACACCTTTGAGAAAATTAGAATCCACCTGTTTCTGTATATTCCTTCTCAGGGCTTCTGCCACAATGATAAAGAGGTAGGGGGATAGGGGGTCCCCTTGCCTTAGACCATGACCACAGGAGAAGAAACCCTGGGGAAAACCATTAATAAGAACATAGTACAGGGGGGAGGTAACATAGGCTTAGATCAACTTAAGGAATCTACCATCAATACCAATTTTTTTAAGGACAACAAAGAGGAAAGGCCAGGAGACCGTATCATAAGCCTTGGAAATGTCAATTTTGAAGGCTATAACCGGCATTTTATAGTGATCCATATAATGAATGATTTCATGGGTGGAGATGACAACATCAAGGATATTTCTATTCTGGACAAAACCCTTATGATTAGGGGAAATCATTTTACAAAGCACAGGTTTGAGATGAAGAACCAAAATTTTGGAAAAGATTCTATAGACTGTGTTTTAGAGACTAATGGGTCTATAATCTTTCATAGCCGAGGCGTCCACATTTTTAGGAATGAGGGCAATGAAAGTGGAATTGAGTTGGTTTAGCAGTCTACCCGACCTAAAGAAATCTCTAGCATCATTGACAAGATCATTTTTGACAATGTCCCAAAAGGTTTGGAAAAAAATAGGGGGGAAACCATCAGGACTAGGAGCTTTATATGCTCCAAAGGAGAACACAACCTTTTTAACTCCATTTAATGAAACAACATTAGTCATCATTTTTAAGTCTGTATCATAAATAGCTTTAGGAATCACATCAATAAAGTCAGCAAATACCTACTCATCAATGTCAGGGGCCCTGTGTTGATTAGAGAAGAAATTAACAACTTCCCTCACAATATCTTGTTCATTGGTCACCATAGACCCATCCTCCTTCACAAGAGATCTGATTTTTTTTCTGCTTCTATGTTTCAATGTAGACTGGTGAAAGAACTTGGTGTTCCTGTCACCTTCCTTTAGCCATTGAACCCTTGACTTTTGTTTCCAGTAGATTTCCTCCTTTTTGTTTATCCTATACCATTGAGATCTAAGATCTCTTTCCTTGGCACAGAGCTCCTCATCCACCCTTCCTACCTCCATTAAATCTTGAACCTCCTTTAAGATCTTTCCCAAAGAGATCTTAGTCTCAAAGATATTTCCAAAAGTCACCTTATTCCACCCTTTAACTTTTTTCTTTATTCTTCTTAATTTCTCAGCCAAGCAATACATAGGAGTACCAAAAATAGGTTCCTCCCACCAAGACTTAACCAATTCAGCAAATTCTAGATGAAGGCATCACATAGCTTCATATCTAAACGGGAAAGGACCATTATTATGATCCACATTCCTTTTTAGCACCAAGGCATTGTGATTTGATCCCAATCTAGGAAGAGCAGAGAGAGAAAGGAATTGAGAGATATCCCAATTAGCAAAGATCAAGAATCTATCGAGTTTAACTTGGATTAAATGATTTCCATTTCTTCTGTTAGACCAAGTAAACTTAGTTCCTTGGATGGGGATATCAATGAGGCCAGCCGAATTTAAAAACTCTGCTAGCTCCATCATGCTATCAAAGTAGTCATCCTAACCTCCAGAATTTTCTAAGGGGAGGAGAGGAGAGTTAAAATCTCCTCCTAGCATCCAATGGTTTTCATTCCTTAGAGAAATAACATTACTTAACTTCTCCCAAAGCATAAATTTGTCCCTGCTCAAATTTGGGGCATAGATATTTATAAGGTTCCATTTCTCCTGGGAAACAATATCTTCCAAGGTGATCATCAAAATATTCTTACAAGCAGAGCACAAAGTCCCTTTGAATTTCAATGGGTTCTAGAGGGTAGCAATACCTCTTGAAGCACCATCAACCTCACTAACACAAAAATTCACAGTAGGCCAAAATTTAGCAATGGCTTTTTCAAAGGTCTCCTTCATCTTTGTTTCCTGAAGGAGGAGCACGTCCACTTTATTATCCAGAATATAGGATTTCACCAAAAACTGTTTATATGGGCTATTGAGGCCCATTATATTCCATGAGATAAACTTCATTAGAAAGGCTAAAAAGAGACCACCTCCCGCCCTAGGAAGCAGACAAGACTACTTCTTCTTGGACTTTGATCCAACGATCGAATCCAAGGTTCTTTGTTTTCCGGTTGCCACATCCCTTGCCGTATCTTTGGTTCTAGAGTCCTTTTGTGATGGCCTTCCCACCTTATTTCCTCCTCCCACATTTGGTTTCTTTTTCTTTTTAGGTTTAGACAAAGCTTGGGACCATCCCTCCTCCTCCTCTTTATCGCTCAATCCATCGGGGAATCCAAGAATAGCCATGGAGTCACTCAGGTTTCTGGCACCCAATTGATCCAAGGAATGAATATCCTCCAGAGATATTTTTATCAGCTAGAACATACTCACCTTCTTCAAGTTCATCCTCCTCTCCATGAGTTTGGGTCTTAACGCCAATTTCTAGCACCATATCCTCCTTCTAGAGATCCACAACAGAGGAAATCACCTTAATAGCATCACTCCCTCCCTCCAAGGCCAAATCACTCAATGAGGGAAAGCATGGGGTAGGGAAAGTAGAAGCAAAGGCATCTAGAGCTAAGTTAAGGCTACCTGAAACATTCACTTCAACAACAAGATCATAAACAAACTTAGTAGGTAGGTCAGGGATGTTCTTAATGAGAGGAATAGACACTTCATGTACAGGGGCAGTGGATGGCTGCACAAAAGAAGACGTAACCATTCTCGGGGGAGCCTTCACAATAAGTTTATTCTTAGCCTTTTGGCCAACGTCCAGCTTAACCCCACAGGTATCACTGAGATGACCAAATTTCTTACACAACTGACAAAAGAGTCGAGCATTTTCATATTCTAAGGGTTGGGTACAGTTACCAAACTTTGACTTAAGCAAGATAAAGGACAGGAGAACCATATTCACAACCACATTAACACAGATGCAGACATGCACCAGATGAGATCTCTCTAGAGTGATCTTATCAATGGCCAATAAACTCCCAAAGAAGTTGGCAATACCTTGCAGTATTCCTTTCTCCCAGAATTTTAGAGGGAGCCTAGGCAAACGAACCTAGGTTGGCATGGAGGCTCCCAAATCAGCTTATGGGTCAAAACCCGACTTCCACTTGCAGAGTGATAGAAATTTTTTAAAACCCGAGTCAAAAGCCCAAGGCCCGCCTGTTAGAACCTTCAACATATCTTCATACACCACAAAGGAGAAGAGAAATATACCTCTTGGCATCGCATTGATAGTGACACTGCCTTTGAGATTCCAAGTGGAAGCAACCCACTGATGAACCAATTCAATATTTGGCCTGTATGCCAACAACTTTCCAACCAAAGCTATTTTGAGGTTTTCCATCACCTTCAACATCAGAGTCTCTGAGACATCAACTTCCTAGCTAGTAATCAAGCAGGAAGCAGAGTCCAAAGGCCTTTTACTCGAAGCTGGCGAGATAGATCCCACCAATTTGTCCATGTCGGAAGTAGGGGCTTCCTCAGAGAAAAAGGAGTTGAGCCCCAAGGTCGGAGAAAAGGGCGACTTCCCAGAGATTCCCTCTATCTTTTCCCTAGGGGAAAGGACTGAAGTATGAGGAGGAGACATCAGACTAGGAATCGCTAGACTGGCCGCTGCCATCGTAGGCACAACATCAACAAAAGGGACAACATCCTTGGAATGGGGAGCCTTTCTTGGCGCCCCTCCCGACCGACCCATCAGGCGGTCAAATCACAAACAAAGCCCAAAAATTAAAAAAAAAAGCCAGAGCGAGAACCAAAGAGTAGAGCAGAGCCGAGTCTTAATTCACGATGTGACCATTGATGTTGATTCACTTGATGTTGTGGAAATAGACTTTGTTGCTGATATGAATCAATGTTTTGATGATGTTGGGAGTGTTATTGATGTGGATATTGGGATGTGTTTTGGGATGATGTTTGTTGTTGATATTCAATGTCGTGATGTTGAACATGTTGTTGATGATATATCGTGTTTTGATGTTGTAAGTTTATACCTTGTTCCTGATGTTGTGGTTGTTGATATGCAATGTAGTGATTTTGAACATGTTGATGATATGTCATGTTTTGATTTTGTTCAAGTGTGTCAACTATTTTCTTAGGTGAATTTAGGGAAATTTAATGTTCTAGATTTTGTCCTTGATGGTGATTTTGCAACCCTTGATAAGAGTGATTTTGATATGGATGAGGATTTTAATTAAAATTTTCCATGTGACAAGATTCACTAAAACCTTGATTAGGGGAATCCATAGTTGATATATCATTGACATTTGTAGTATATGATGACCCCATGGTGTATGGAGTGGAACTATATTCAAGTAATAGATCGATGTCCCCATGGATGATGTTTTGATTTGAGATTTTGTGTGGTAAAATGATGTACGAAGGGGATGTATGTAAAACTTTTGGTCAAAGGTTGTTGATGGTTTTTCTATGGTTTGTATGTTTGATGCTCAAGACCCTAGGATAAGAGTATGAGTGATTTTGTTAGATGTTTTGATATGATGCTAATCTTAGGACACAAGGTGTACAAGACTTGGACTAATATTTTGCTCTGTTTTAAAGGATATGTTAACTCTACTTGAACTAGCTATGAGGTTGCAAGAAAATGCTGATGTTAATATCATAGAAAATGATAGCAAGAGGATAATCCAAGTTGTTGTGTTTTGGTATGTATCTAAAAACTAGGTCGATGTTTAGATTTGTTGATGGATATGAAAAGATGCTGATATGATTTGTTGCAGGTCTAATTGTTTGTGTTTCAAAGGATGATGGATTAACCAGTTTTTGACCAATTCTGATATGCACTAGAATGTAGGACAATAACAATTGTTGTTTAGGATAACAACGACACTGTTTTGGACAATATCGGTTCCTTTTATAGAATGACTGCAGTAAATTTTTAGCAAAAGAAGTCTTTGTTTAAATTGGTGACTTGTGAAACAAAGAGGAAAATAGCGGTCCTTTTAACAAAAGTGATGAAAACTTAGGGCGACAGTGACAATTTTATGGAACAAAAGCAACAAAAATGATAGTAGCATAGCTGTTTACAAAATTTCTAGTTTCTTGATAGTTTGTTGGATAAGTTTGCAAATTTGAGATGCTTGTTTGATCTGATGTTTTTGATGGAAAGTGATGCATACAACAAAAAAATTGAGATCCAGTGATGTAGCTTGTAGATTATCAGTCAACACATCCTAAGGAATAAAACATACACTCTTCTCTGTAGGCTTACCTCACCCTCGAAGGAGTGATTGAATCAAATCTATAGAGGGAAAAAATAGGATATATCAAGGAAATGTATCATCTTGATACTCCAAGAAAAAAGAGTCCCTTCCCTTATTTCTTTATGTCTCAGCTATAGATTTGACGTGGTAGGTAACTTTTGGGAATAGTGTTATTGCCATGCACTACTTTGAAGGATGTTTTAGGAAATTGGATAGGCTTCTAAAACGAGGTTTTTAATGACAACTGTGAACATTGTGATGCATAGATCAAACACAAGCCACTTAAGGCTTTAGCCGTTCTTGCCCAACTCATTACGTTCGAATGAGGATGAGGCACAATATGTTGTTCCCACCCAGATATAAGCTACTTTCTTTCAATTTCATAAACTTTATATAGCTCGCTGATAAACATGCTTTTAGAGTCTCTTATATGAGTTCTCCATTGTGGGATGTATCTCATTAGCAGGCCCTTATCCTAAAAATTGGGTGACCATAAAAAAGTGCAAAAATCCCAAAGTGTTTCTCGTCACTCAAGATCATCAAAAGACGCAGGGGGAGAGGATACACACTTGGCTTACTAATCATGGTGAACACAATATACACTTCATAGAAATTTGTTTTTAAGCCCAAAATTGAAGTGTGTAAAGATAATGTAATTCATTTTTTAGATGCACCAAGTTCAAAACATTTGAGATTTCAAGCAAGAAATGCCATTTACAATAAAAAAGATGATTTGTTCAATTTTATGCACCAAATTGAAACATGAAGATTGTAACCAAGTTTCAATGCACCAAAGTAAACGTTTCAAGTTGCGTTGTTCATTTTTATTGCATCGATAGAAAATAGGTTCATTTTAATAACACCAACTAAAAATGTGTTTGTTTTAATAACACCAAAATGAAAATATTTGATTTGTTTTGTTCATTTTTACTGCACCAAAACGAAATGTGAGATTTATAGGTTCTTTTTAGGAGCACCAAAATGAAATCGTGAAATCAATTTTAAGTACACGAAAATGAAGTGTAAAAAATTGATTTGTTCAATTTTAAATGCACTAAAATGAAGTGTGAGATTTATAGGTTCTTTTTAGGTGCACCAAAATTAAATGTGAAATCAATTTTAAGTACACCAAAATGAAGTGTGAAAGTTGATTGTTCAATTTTAAATGCACCAAAATGAAGTGTGAGATTTGTAGGTTCTTTTTAAGTACACTAAAATGAAATGTTTTAACTAAAAATGCTTGAAAATCTAAAGGCCTTGGTCAACTCTACAAGAAAATGGTTAGTTGTTCACATGAAAACACACGATAATTCTACAAGGGCTACACCAACAATGTTAGACAATCTCACAAAACACAACAAACAACAAGTATTTACAGTTAGATAATTGATGAAGCATTAAAACCCTACAACCTCAACCAAATTGCAATATGAGTTAACTTTAGGTGTATCAAGGGAAAATTTAACTATACAAAAACTAGAAACCACCCACACCATTGAAAAGAGCATTAAATTCTACCCCATTTTTAAAAAAATCACTAAAAAATACTTTTGTATGACCAAGATATTGCCGTTTGAAGATATGACAATAGCATCACGTTTTAATGATAGCGACCATTCTTTAAGATGATTGCACTATTTTTTAGGATGATTGTGGCTATTCTTTAAAATAATTGTGACATGTTTTTACAATAGCGACCATTTTTAGGATGATAGCAGACCTGTTCCTGCATAGTCAAAAAAACCTGTTAAAACTTGAAAATCACAGAACGATGGCAACATGTTTTTACAATAGCGATCATTTCGAGGACGATAGCGGTCGAAACATAGGATGATAACGGTTGGATTTAGGACAACCGTAGTAAAACTATAAAAACAACTACATTAAAATCTAAGACTTCTGCGACTCAGAAAACAACAACGATTCTGACAAAATACATCAGCATTTCAAAACTTGCAACTACTTACAAAAACTTACGAAAACATTAGAGTTAAGAACCGAGGTCCCACCGGGCATGCCAATTTAATGTAAGGGGGAAAACAAGCATAAGGAAACAATAATGAAATCAAATGAAAAAGATCAAAGCAAAGACAAATCCCAACCTACTCATGAAATGGAGTTATAAAGCAATGAATCAAGCAATGCAATCATGAAAGAGAACATAAATTTAATTCATGAATAACAATGTTACCATCCCATGTCGAAGTGTAATTCGTATTGATGTCAGATTGTTTGAATCAATACAGAGCCTCTATTGTTATGCAAAAGCTTCAAAAGGTATGTTAATGGTGATCAAAGATGCATGTGTTTGCTCTTAAAAATTTGATAATCAATTCAACATGACCTCTTTATACAAATTCTCTATATTCTCTAATAATTTTTGAGAAGGAAGAAGGTTGTTTTATAGATTTTTAGATTTCAGATGAATGATCGAGATTCAATAGTGAAAGATCACGATCAACGGTTGAGAACCGTTGAGAGGAAATAAATTGGTCAGTTAACTCCTCTGATTGATCCAATTAAGATTTTTAATTGGATAATTAGTGGGATTAGATTGGAATGATTGGTGGGATTGAAGAAGTCAGATTGAGTGTTTAGTGGGATTGAGAAAGTCAGATTGAGTTAAGAAATAAATGGGTTAATTAACCAATTAGAGTGAGAAATCAGTGGTCCTGATTTACTCAATCAAAAAGGGGCGAGGATAATTAATTAATTGAATAATTAATTAATATTGGAGATGAACGTGCAAGTTACTTTTGACTTTAACAAATAAAGATATATTTATTTGTTGACCATGTTGAGTGATTTTGAATAATTGATTTAATTATTCAAATTTAGAGAAGGGGAAGTGTTTTAATTAAATTATTAATGATAACAATTTAATTGAGTTAGATGAATAAGGTATATTAGTGACATAATTAAATAACTTGTGTTTATTTAATTAATTAGGAGGAATAAAGTTAGATTAGGACATTTATTAAATAAATGAGATTTATTTAATTAGTTAGAAATGATGATTGATGATGAATTAATTAAATAAGGTTAAATCACTTAATTAATAGATGAATATAAAATTTGATGATAACTAAATAATAATGTATTATTTAATCATTTAGGGAAGAAGGGTGAAAGTTAGTTAAATAGTATTGTTCGCTAGTCAGGACAATTTAGGGTATCTACACATGGTTGTGTTGTTAGGAGTGAGCTAGTGACAAAGAACATGTCTCCCTTAGTCAAACCCCCATGATACCAAGATAATGAATTTTGAAAATTATTCAAGGCAATAAGAAAACATGTAGGCAATGCTCAAAATGATAATGTAAGAAGACAATATAGTTTGAATGCTTTGATTTAATACTCTAATAATTATAACCATGAGATTCTCTTCTTTATTCTAGGTGACTAAAATGAACCCCTTAAATACATTTTCAAAGATGACAAGTGAAGCATTTCACACTTTGAGTTAGCACCCACTAACTACTTTTTATAACAACTTTATCATAACATACATCAACATGCATCATCATACATCATCTTAGGTATCCTTGTTTGCTTGCCTATTATTTTCTATCTTGATTTAGCTTATAGTTGTTGAATTAGTTTGCTTAGGGACGTGGTGAAAGATGACACAACCTTACTTAACAAATTCCCAAACAATGTAGATACCAACCCACTTCAAAGTCAAGTACAATAAGTTAACGCAAATTTGTTGTAATTATCTATTCTTTTCAATTCACTTATATGATTTAAGTAAAATTCTTTGTGTCAAATTAATTCAATAGAAATGATGATCAATTTTACGTATACAAATCTAAAACACATTAAGAACAATCATTTTAAATGTTCCAAAAAACTTGTCCAACCAAATTATAAAATCCCAAAGTAACATCTTCATAACATTTTCCAAGAAACAATCCAATACCTAACATCTTCATAACATATTCCACAATTAGAAAACCTAACTCAATATTGTATTGAATTAATATTTAAATTCCATAATTATTTATATTTTCAGAGAAGATAAGTCGTACATCTTTTTCGTCCGGGAAGAACGTGAATTAAAAAAGTACACAGTAAGCCGATTCAATTCCAATTCTATACCCAATTCACAAACCCTTCGATATTCTCTCTGTCTAGACATATACTCAATGTATATATATCCACCTCAAATCCAATTTTAATTGCGGTCTAGATTCTTATACCGGTGCTCCATCCACATCCGGCAGCTGTGTAGACGTATATTTAATGTATATATATCTGGAAATAAATTAAACTTGAGTATTCTCAGTCTATATAACTCCGATTAGATGACCTAGGCACATACTCAATGTATATATGCCGAGATTTTAAGCGTGAGCAGAGAATTGAGCTTTAAATTTTATTGCCCTAATGGCGCAGTCGGTGGATTTTTTCAGTGATTATGGCGAGGCTAGTCGATATGTAGTGCAGGAAATGGTGGGAAAAGGAAGCTATGGCGTTGTTTGTTCTGCAGTCGATACTTTGACGGGGCAGAAAGTGGCGATCAAAAAAATGACTAATGTTTTTGAGCATGTATCCGATGCGACAAGAATTTTGAGAGAAATTAAACTGCTGAGGCTCTTGCGCCATCCTGATATTGTAGAAATCAAGCACATAATGCTTCCCCCATGTGGCCGCAAGTTCAAGGATGTTTATGTTGTTTTCGAGCTGATGGAGTCCGATCTGCATCAGGTTATTAAAGCAAATAGAGACTTGACGCCTCGGCACTATCAGTTTTTTTTGTATCAGCTTCTCCGCGCCATGAAGTATCTTCATACAGGTTGGTAACCAGGATATTTTCCCCAGTTGACTTTTTCTTACACGGAATTTCCACGATTTAGATTCGCAATTAAACAATTTATGACAAAACTATATTAGCCAAGCTTTCATTTAATATGTATTCAAAATTCTTAGGTTTTCCAAAATATACATGTATTAGTAGTAGCTATGTGCTGAAGTAAAATCTATGCTTTTCTGTAGAATTAGTCTACGATATACGTTTTTCTTATTTTTAGACTTATACGATACATTTTTCATATAAATATAGAAAAAATGTTAGGTTTGTTAAATTTATGTTTATAAAGAGTAAAATCTATTTCCTTTTCACAATTGGCCAATAATATATAAGTTTTTAATTTTCTGAGCTCAAAAAGATTCATATTCATATAAAATCTACACAAGTTTTTAGATTTACCCATATATATTTTTGTTGGTAGAGAAATCTATGTTTTTAGTTACAATAGGGTTATAATATATATTTTTCGGATATTTTAAAATCGAAAGATTACACTTTGATTCAATACGTGAAATTATATTCTAAATTTCCTAGTGGGTAACGTTCTTTATACCAAAACTTTCTAGGGTTGGTTTGTTTTGCTTACTCAATTTTTTGTTTTGAAGGTTAGCGTAGGGTGAGGTATGCAATTTAGGCCAAATGAATCCATTGGGAGAATACCATATAACTATTCTTTTCTGATGCATGAGGTTCATCGATTTTTACTATTTAGTTTGGCCTAATAAACTCTTATATTAAATCCACTCAGAAGTTCCACCATGCCTCATTGGATGTGACATTTTACCAAATATAACACTTTATCATGTTTCTGAAGAATTTGAACCTTGGGCTCCGCTCTGGAAACCTGATACTTCTATTGCTTGGGCTCATTCCATTTGATTCCAACAAGTATTTTTTTGTTTGATGCATAAAGGTCATGAAGTAAAATTTGTTTTTTTTTTCAATTTTCAGTCTGGCCTGAATTATTGAAATAATGATTTTTAATATGGTGATTTTTTTAAATTCTTGGTCAAGGAATGCATTCGGAGGATGCCCACAAGATGGTTTGTTATATCATGTATACATTGTTGTTAGTGTAGTCTGAATACTTGAAGTTAAATTTGGTCTTTAAATTAAAATTTAAGATTTTTTTAGTTTGGCCTAAAGGATTGAGGCAGTTTTTATTTATTTTTTAATCTGTTAAATTCCATTTATAAGAAAACCACCAAGTTGCCATGGTTACTATATCTAATTTCACAATCACTTGGTAATTGCTATGGTGATCCTAACCTGGCACTCCGCTTTGGAAAGTCCAAAGCTTTTACTGCTTGAGCTCATCTCATTTTTGTATATTTCTAATATATCATGGATACAATTGTGTTTTTTGTTAGTTTGGCCTGCATAATTGAACTTAAATTTTATTTAAAAATATTATGATATGGTAAATTCCTCATTTTTTGGGGCAATCTTTGGCTAAAATTCCTCTATTGAGGGCATCTTTTCAGTAGAATGGTCTCAATTTCAGCATGTTAGATGTAGTTTACCCAATTTCTACATTTTATCATGTCCCTTGGTGTTTGAACTTGGACCTCCTCTCTGGAAGCCTGCTTAATTTTAGTAATTGAGCTTATCCTGTACGATGAAGTAAATTTTGATTCTTAATTTGGATAGAGTTTTTGATTTTGATTCTAGGCCAACTCTTTTATTGGTTGAATGCCCACAGTTTCATTTTTTGAATTTTAAGAAATATGTTCTTTCAGTGTTCACCCGGGATGCATCCCTGAGGTTTTTATGGAGTTTCAAAGACAGGAGGATGGGGACAGAATGTCCCCACCCTGACCCTCCTTTTTTCAGAAATCGGGAATGTCCCAGGGATGCCCCCTGAATATGGGGATGTCCCCTGGGGCATTCCCCACAAAGGGGACCCTGGGAGGATGTCAGGACATCCCTGACATCTCTGTGATGTCCCATGTGGGCCTTCGCCTCTCGGATATTAACTGGAGAGAGAAACTTTTGTTAAAATCTTGTTTGTTTTTTGTCATGCAATCTGTGCACCAAAGAATTTGGTTATGTGGGTGTGCAACTCCGGCATTGAAAGTGTGATCTCCACCTGCAGATTTGCTTAGTAAGAGCAGTTCTATTTCTCTGTGACCAATTTTGTTGTTTCCAAAGATGGAGGATAAAGGGAATCAACCCAAAAATGGGGCACTGCAAGAAGATTAAGTAGCAACAACAGCAACTACAATGGGGTAGTCAGATCTTTGTTTGGGACTCTGACTACAAACAAATGGCAGCATCCAACAGCCCCAGGCTTCTGTGATACATGTCCATTAATATATTTATTTTTATCTGTTCTTAATTTTCTCCGAGCAAAGATCAAGAATGATAATTGTCGAGATTGTTTAAATTAACTACCAGAAGACTAGGCAGTTAAAGCTTGTTTTGTAACTATTTCTTTTGCATGCACTGAGAATTGGGTACTTGAAAGTCAGAATTGGGTGCAGTTTGTCACTTATTTTCAATGTTTTAGCTTATCCTTTGAGAACTTGAACCTTGGAAAGCCTAAGAAAGCTCCATTGATCCACCTTTTGAGCTAATCCTAATTGCCAATCTGGTAGAATTGATTAAATGAAGTAAAGTACAAATTTTAATTTGGAAGATTTTTCAAGGTGTTATGGATATTAGGGTGAATTTTGGGCATTAATAAAATTATTTTCAGACTTTGAGTGAACTCTTGAGAGGGGTGCTGGATGTTTTACACTCATGTTCTCAGATATTTAAGTTCTTTCTTTTGGTAAATGACATTCTATATATAGTGACATCAATATGAGGATTGAAGAATTCTACGAGCAGATTTAGATGCAAAGTCATGAAAACTATAACAGTAAATTGGAGATTTTATGTGCATTGGACCATTTTAGTGCAAATTACTCCTAAATTTCCTCATTAGCACTAGGGCAGCCAGTCCTAGTCAGTTGAGGTACTTCAAACTCAGAATAGGGTGCAGTTTTTTCACTTAATTTCAATGCTTTAGCTTGTCCTTTGATAACTTGAACCTTAAATAAGGAAGACTGTCAACTTTCCCATTTGTCAAACAACTTTTCTCATTTATTATGAATTCAGAACACTTTGTGGTAAGAGGAAGGAAAGAGTGGGCCCACCTCTGTTTGGACAATTTAAAAATAGATCTTGGGAAAAGCAAGTATAGGAGGAATAATTGGAGACCATAGAGGGCAGCCAGTCATCACTATAAACAATGCACAGAAATTCAAACCAACAATATGGCTGACTTATAGGCATGTATGAGGGATTTCAGTTGGCAACTGAGAATAAGATATTAGTAATATATATTGAGGTGAGGGCGATCCACATTCAGTAACATAAAAATACAAATCTCTTGTGGATCTTCTTGCCAATGCTGTCATTGATTGAGATAATTGATCCAACAATGTGCAAGGTTGAAACTGGGTTTCCAAAGAAATGAAGTCATAATGCTTAGAAAGATCAATCATAATTGAATGTGATGACAATGTTAGGCAGAATTATTGTCATATGGAAAAAACATGCCCTTGGTATTTGGTCACATGCCTTTACAAGAAAAATTCAAATTGCAAT
Organism: Sequoiadendron giganteum; assembly: GCA_007115665.2. Taxonomy (NCBI): domain Eukaryota; kingdom Viridiplantae; phylum Streptophyta; class Pinopsida; order Cupressales; family Cupressaceae; genus Sequoiadendron; species Sequoiadendron giganteum. Next base: position 674,784,852 of record CM021104.1, on the reverse strand, counting down.
AGTATAAACAGACTTGGAATTGTAAGGGTTCCTGTTGTTCATAGGACATACCTTAGCCAGGCTTCATACTTTTACCCACCTTCCTATTTCACCTTGTAACAAATTTCACTTATTACTATACTCGCTCGCCCCTTTGACATTCACATCAGCCACATTCATTATGATATCTTGAAGCCTCCCCTTATCTGTCATTTTTTTTCAAATCAATACCTGAATGACTCATCATTCAACTGTTTTTGTTGATTTCTATGCTTAATCACTCAAATTCTCTTGCTCAATTATGCATAGGTGTGGATTGCAAGGTATCATAGTATGACAGTCAAATAGTGAACCATGCCATAGAGGCCATAGCTATAAGCATTGGTGTGGCTGCATACAGTCCAAAAGTTGTGGCACCATTACCTAACCAATGCATATTGTTTGTAAATGGACTCCCTTTATAACCAATACAATTGAGTTTCTTTCCAATTACCACAGACATTAATGGGGGAATCTATGACTTACACTTGGATCGGAATACCTAAATGGTGCCTTAGAAGGTGAACAAGGTATGTCATATAAAGGTGCTTGTACAAACCAAGTATGATATTATTATTCTGCCTTGGATTCATCTACGTATGTTTTTAAATTTCTCACAGGAAGAGAACAAGGGGAGACGTATGTATACCCTACAGTAATGAGAAACATTCAATTATAGAATAATATTTCTTCAAGAAGCATCCTTGATTTCAAAGCAATAATGAAAGAGCCAACACAAACAAGAAATGGTAGACATGAAGAGACCAACCAAGGCTAAAATTTGATGTCTATACCTGCATGCTTCATTGTACCAAATAATCCCTCCAACTTGGATTGTCACCTACCCAAGGGACAAATGAAATTAATTTAGGCTAGTATATTGAAGAAAATTTCAAGGCCTCTAAGTACAGATTTTGCAGTAGTGTCAATTGACCTTCATTCCAGATTTGCAGTCAAGTGTCGTAAATCTTGGAAATGACAGGCATCTAGCTAAGAAGGAGCCCCTTTCTAAGGGATCTGGCTATAAATATTCAGAACTTCTGCAAATGCAGATGCTCTCGAGTTGTAGAAAAGGGACAAAGTTTATAGAATCTGAAGAGACAGAAGTCAAGATGCAACCTGCTTCACTTGGAAGCTAGGATTTAGGCCCCATCAGGATAGGATGATGGTGATATTCCCGTTGTTCCTCAAATACATCAAGGTCAACCTTGCCCTGGACATCAACAATGCTCCCTGAGGTATGGGAGGCCCCTCTTGTAGCAAGTAATTTTGGCTTTCCTTAGAACCATTCTCCTGTGAGATCTCATTTCCTATCCTTTGTAATGAACCATAAAATCAACTTCATACTTTGTTTTATCTGTGTAATATGACTTTTTTAAACCAGTCCCCTCAAGTTGCTATTATGTTTCCAAGTCCACACCTACCTATGTAAACCTCCAACAGCTCATCCACAAATCAGCTCTTTAGTGATAATTTTAACCATGTGTAAGTTAATTTTAAGCATGTCAGTGTGCCTTTTTTAATGGGCTATTGGATTCATGTACAGCATCATGATTCAATAATGACTGGATAAGCATTTAGTTTCGGTTGGTTGAGAAGATGAACCATCCTGTTGAGTTTCAGATCAGACTTGTGGAGTCATAATTAGAATATGGGAAGAGCAGGTGTGAGTCCCACCAAATGGAAGGATATGTCAGGTGGAAATGTCATTGATGGGAGCTGGTTGGACACAGTTTTGTTAGCAGTTGAAAGTGTCCAAGCTTTTTTGGGAGATTAAATCTGTTTCCTTCCGCCTCTTCTTACAAGAGAGCATCTCTTCGACTCTTTTGCTCAGTCTCTAACATAAATACACCCATTGAGTAGGTGCTAAGGGGAGTTAATAGAATATCTCCACAGTGGGAGTTGTGAATCAGAGAATTCCAATGCAACTGATCCTAGATGTTTGACAATTAAAGGTTGTAGTTCTAGAGATAGCTTGACTGTACAGACTCATTGAGTTCACTTTGCACAAGTGAGCGAATGCATTGTTGTTGGTGCCTTAAATGATCCTCAAGAAGGGATCAAGCTTGTACAATTGATTGATAGTGGATTTGGGTTTCTTTAGGGTAAATCACTTGTTGCTTATCTATTCATGTTATGTTTTTTGCCATTCCCTGCTTATGTTGTTTCCTTGCAAGTTTTAACATCTCACAGCAGAAGTAGATAAGAATCAGATGTATAGATAGATGTGCAGCTGTTTGTTTAATTCATAATCATACTCAGAGCTGCACTATGGTTTTGTGTTTTGGTTAAGCATTCACATGTATGTAGTAACAGGGTTTGAATATGTAAGAAATAAACGTGTTGATGAATCATGCATCATACAGTGCAATAGCCATGTTGGTTACAAATCACAGTGTGTGGCAGTAACTCTCTGATTTCCTTGAAAGCAAATTTCAAATTTCCTAACCCAGCCATAGCTTCAGCCTAAACTGGTTTTTAGCAGTCTGAACATGTTGAATGCATAAGAACCACGGAGATGAGTATCCAAGGGTTAGTATGCTAGACTAAGTGGAGTGTGCGTACTTTTCCCCTTCTTTAGAATTGCATGCTTCATCTGGTGGCTAGCAATTACTTGCCTTTTTTCTGGAAACTAGTTTCAGCAACAATGCATTCCCATCATTGAAGAGTGATATATAAAATCCCAACCAAGCACTTGTATATGTACAGATTGTGCAAAGGTGGGGTATTCAATGTTTTTCCTAGTTTTTGACATAGGGAGACTAAATTACAACAAAATAAAATACACATTATTCACCAACTAAAAGAAGCTGGAGTTCCTAATTAAATAACATTCATGATCAAACATTGGAAGACATGGACACATTACAAAGGGTGAAAATTCAAATTAGAAATTTAATTTTAGAGTATAATAATTTTAAATCATATCAGTCAGTGTTCATCATCAATTACAATCTGATGTTACAAATTGAACATTGAACAATGAAAATCCAATTGCCAATACAGAAATGATTTAGCTGCATTGAGCAACAAGATCGATAATTAAAGTCATCATCATATGGAAATCCCGAGTAGCTCCATGTCACTAAAACTGCTGGAATTGTTTGGCTTTGCAATTAGAACCCAACTAATCCTGCCTGCACATCTGCACATCTTTGTCTTTGGTGAGCCATCCTTTTAGGTTTAGGGTCTATTTTAAAAGTTTTTTCTAAGCTTTAAAAATGGGGACTGACTTTTGGGAACACTAAGATCTCCATGGGACATCAATACATATCCAGTCCAAAGAAAATGGGAACAACCCTTGGAAAATCCTGGTGACTTTCCAATGTTTTCAGAAGATGTGAGGTGGCAAGGCGGTGTTTTGTTTCTGTCCTCTCCTCAAGACATCCTAGATGACTAGGATGTTTCAGAAGATGTGGGGTGGCAAGGGGGTGTTTTGTTTCTGTCCTTCCCTTCCCAAAGACACCCTAGATGCCATATGTAACTCAGGGATGCATCTGCATGGTATGCTATGGGTATCCCTATGTCCACATCTAAAAGTCAAGTTAGTCCTAGTGAAAGTTCTAGAACAGGATCTATAAGCTGGTCATTTGTCTTTGTTGATATATGATGTAAGAGGTCTAACTATATGACATGCGTTTGACTCCCTGCCATCCTTATCTGCCTTGCATTTTGTTATTATTATACTGTTCTACTTCTGCAGTTTGTGCTTGCCTCTGTGGCCCTCCTATATCTTAAACTGTTTTACAAGACTATTATCAATTAAAAAAGCTCTAGAACAGCAGGTACTTATGGGATGAACATTTTGTTATGACCCCATGCTCACAAGCTCGTCAAATGACTCCAACTTGGGCTCCTCCTGATGCTGATAAACATGAGGCAGGGGCGGGCAGGAGATTTGAACATTGTTTACTTTTTGTGGTTTTTTTTTATTGCTTAAGGAATTCAAAATGGCAAATTCGCTAGATGTGGTTGTAAGTGGTTGTAAAGTTTTGCAACTATATTGAACATATATAGTTTATGAAGCTCATTCTGATAGGAACTCAGATAGTTTCTCCTTTTTAGTAGGTCTTTAGATATCAGTAGGTTTAATCTTTTCTAGTACTTGTTGGAGCTGTCTAATTGATAGGGTATTTGGAGATTTTGATATGTTCTTCTGCTCTACTCTGATAAGATGCATTTGGAGATTCTGAAATGAGGACTGAAGATTTTGACATTCTTAGACAAAGCCTGAGTCAAATTCTTCTGAGTGCAGACCCAAGGATGGACACTAAGTCTTTCATATTTGTGGAGCTGGCCACACGTTTTCCTTAGGTAGGTTAGATTTATAAGATTTCAGAAAGAGAATTTGACCCATATGCATGCTCTTCTTTGACCTTCCAAGATCAAAATCTAAAGACCATACCTGTAATTAGCACTATCCTTTTCGCATCCTTTTTGAAGATGATTGGCAGATACCTCTTACCATATCTTTGACAGATTCTTTCCTCAGCCCCTATATGTGTAATTGATTTTGGCTCATTTTGAGAACTGACACCATGAGAAACTCTCCCAAGAAGAATAAGATAAGTGAGGAGAGTTTGAAATTTTATCCATAACATCATCAGAAGGTGTATTCCAAAGGAGACCGTTGTCTCTCTATTTCATTTTGCAAATAGAAGTTCATGCTTCTTGCACATCAGATGGCTGTATCAGTGACAACTTAAATCCAAAAGCTTAAAACTTGTTTGACAACTTATGTATTAATTTGATGATCAATCAAGGAAAAGCTAACAGACAATCTGAAGAACCAGCTTCTTGCTGAAGTTAATGAGCATTTATAAACATAAAAGGCTTCTTATAGGATGCTTCATGCGAGGGCATTATAAAACAATGATTCAGAGCAGAGTAAGAAATCTATATATGAAGTACCTATAGATTCATACTGAACAGAAATCATTCCCATGAATAGGCCTTTGGGGTTAATGCCACCAGCATTACCAATAATTGGTTTCCTCATTAGTTTTACAATCATGCAAAGTGTTTTCCTTTAAAGACAAGTATTTCTGGGTTTAGGGGAGCGTTTGCTTAAGTTATCTTTTGCACATCTGTTTATCAACTTGCCAGCTCAGAATTTACCATTCAAGGATGTTGCTTTGTCAACTAAGGCTCTCAAGTTCCATGTGTTACAAGATGTTTATTTAAAGCTTCCACAGTATCCTTTGACTTTGCGGGACATACTGGAATATTACTGAATGGTTTAAAGTGTCACATCCTACCCAACCCAGAATTGAGATCCCTGATGAGAGTAAAAATTTAAACAATATGGTTTGAGTTCCTCATGAAACTAATAGTGTACGGAGAGATTATCTGCTTCAAAATCATGAAATATGTCTACTCCCTCACTTGGGCCAGGGCTACCCTTGGCAGTAACAGTAAATTTAGGTTCATAGACATCTCTCTATATGTTACCAATTAAGTTTTAACCTCTGCCTTTCTGCCCTCCCTTTTATTACTGAACCCTTTGTTGGGGGTAAAATTTCGAAGGTTCTTTGAAGTGATGCTCATATAAAGCCTTTGGGAAAAACTGTCTAGAAGATTTTTGCACCAAGAAAACGAAAAAATGAATGATAAAAAGTTAAGTTAATTGGATATAGACCAATGAGCATCAATTTGCAGGTCTAATGGACAGATCCAGCTGCCATCAAGTAGTCTGAGAAATATGAATAGTAAAATCATGGTCTTCAGCCTTGTAAAATGAGATGAACGTTAAGAGAGTTGAGTTGGGACAATGAAGAATTCTTAGTACCACTATAATCTATTAGAATATTCTTGAATTCCACAATAATGACCAATGATTAATTCAATTATTGTTTTATTTTACTGCAAACGGTAGTATATTGTGCAGATTAAAATAATTTGGACGGATAACACAGTTGGTTCCAGATATATATTTCAAAAGTGAGAACCTGTGGAAATAATCTCAAAATTCTAATTTTGATGGTAGTATATGTCTGTATCTTGTTTTATCTGTTTGATATTAATCTATTAGTGCGCTATGCTGCAAAAGTTATAATTTTATCTGTGACTTTAAAATTGTTAATGTTTTCAATATATCTTGGTTGATAAGTTGAAGTGAGTTTATGTTGTATTTATTCTGTGCTTCTGGGATGGGTATATATTATAATCTGTTCTTTCTTATGCAGCAAATGTCTTTCATCGGGATCTCAAGCCTAAGAATGTATTAGCCAATGCAGATTGCAATCTTAAGATCTGTGATTTTGGTCTTGCTAGGGTTGCCTTCAATGATACCTCAACTTCAGTTTTCTGGACGGTCTGTAATAAATAAATAGACATCTTTGACAATAGTTTTTGTAACATTGAGAGTAATTCAGTTTGTTACATTTCTAAAAGAGAGATTTTTATGTGCAGGATTATGTAGCCACGAGATGGTATCGAGCTCCAGAGCTTTGTGGTTCCTTTTTCTCAAAGGTATCAATACCCTCAAATGGAACTACTTTTGATGTGTGCTTTTGTTTTTACATTTTATCTCTATTTCTGGATAAGTTATCAGTGTCACCAAAGTTGCAAGCAAAACTGACTTCTTTTGGTATAGAAAATAAGTTATCAGGCCAAAAAGGACTATACTGTGCTATGTCGAGTGTTTTAGCTCACAAAAATATTCTGCAATATTCATTGCATGTTTGAACTTGTGTACAACACATTTTATTATAATAAGTTTGTCTCCTTTGGCATGGGCATAGAATTCTTAATTCAGCTCTTGGGTGAAGGATCTCTTAGCAGAATTTGAATAAAAAGTAATGATGATATATTTCATGTACAAGTTCCTGCATGATTTCTTCAAGATTAAACCAATATAATGGCTCATGTAATTTTTTGTGGCATGCTATGGTTTTAGTGGAGCCTTCTGCAGCTGTTCAATGCAAGATCTATCAGGCCAGACAACACAATTTTGGAACACAGGAAGTGGTATTGCAGGATATCAGATCTCTAGCAGTATCTGTCTAGTCACAAACAAAGCATGTCATGCTAGGTATAAAATTTTAAGCTGAAAATTGGATTTTTAGATCTATGTTCCATGGTGTGTCCAGGATGGGCACAGTGTGTTAGTTTTCAGACCAGAAATGAAATAAGCAGAATTTAATTCAAAATATAACACATAGACACAGCATACACCCTGGGAAAACCCTCCACTTGAGGGAGAAAAACCCAGCAAAGATATCTCTCTTATATTATAATAGAAGGAGCAGAAATCTGCTTACAAACTTGGCCACAAAAGGCTGAATTAATGCAGCAATGAATCACCCTCACTTAGGTGCGAATACACAAATAGATAGCCTCTCCTTAATGTTGATCTGCCTCTTGCAATCAATTGATCTGCTGGAAATGGCGAACTCCTTGACAAGTGCGAACTTCTCCTCAATAGGTGCAAATTCTTCTTGTGTGTAATTGATGATAATGAATGGGAAACGACCTTGTATATACACACAAGGTAGAATACATCAAGGGAGGTCGGCCTCCAATAGAAGGATACATTTTCATAATAAATACAAGAAGTCGGCCCAAGGAGAAATATAATTACAATTTAAATGGTGCAAACTTCGAGGAGGGTCGGCCCAAAGAGAGATATATAATTCCCAAGTGAAGTGCCCCTTCACTTTTAATTATAACTATAAAATAAATAGCCAAAGGCTATATGCTATTTTATATCATCGATTAGGCTCGAAGGATGAACCCGAAGCTGCAATATAACTTCAACACAGTGGACATATTTCAGGGACTGCAGTTTGGGAGGCCATTTTCTTGAGATGGCATATTATAATAATCATAATAGGGAAATTCAAACTTAAAGTTTATCTGTACATGACATCAAGATTCAAGTTTAGTCATTCACAAGGTGTATCAAAGTTGAGATTTTTTAATTATTTATATCAAAGCTAGATTGTTTTTGCAACTCATTGGAATCGGGAGCACGAGTAGATATTTCTTTGGCTAAGAGCCAAGAACTGGGGTATCTATTCTGCCAAAGTTGCTTGAGCCACAATCCTGGGTTCATCCCTTATGGTGTTGGGGGGCATGGCATTGAGTGAGACTTGTTCCTTGGTGGGCTCATTCAGAGACATTCAGCTTCACCAGTAGACTAAGAATCATTGTATGTTAAACTTTCATTGATTTGAGTATAGTGGCAGTAAAAAAATAATACTTTATCTTTTTCATTACAACAAATGGTACCAATGCTTCAAAATGACACAAGGCATCAAAGCTATAAAACAACAAGATGTCCAACAATAGGAATGACAGTAAGATTATAGACACACAAGTATACAACTACCAACATGAAATATCCCAACTAGGATATATCATATATGCAATTTTTTAAATTTTTGCAACACAGTTTTATGTCCTAATTTTCTGATTTTAATTTGCTGCTCAAAACCCTAGCATGCTGATATAAATTTTCTGATTCTAAACATGCATTAGCAGCAACATATAATCTTCCAAATGACATCAAATCCAGACCTAATTATGGATGCAATATCACTATGAATAACCCAAAACATTCACCCAAACATGCCAAATTCTGAATATCCAATTGTTCAGTTTTCTGCTACAAATCCAAACCTAAATATGGATGCAATATCACTATGAAATGGGCTCCAAACATGCCCAGCAACATACAGTAGCTTGCTGATACGAAGAAACCCCAAAGTATGCAATGGAATGTAATCCTATCCTAACCCTAGTTGGGCGAACTGCTCCAGCTCACACAAATGCAAGTTAAATGCAAATATATGATGCTAAATGATTCCACCTACCACAAGGGTGTGCTGGCCTGCTAGCCTGAATGTAGGGTTTGCAACCCTTGAATCCTTGCAAAAACCTTCCAAACCTGCCACAATTTGCCCCTCCAAATCTGGTCGCTCCTCTTGCAACTTGGGTGCTTTATCCTAGGAAGAAATCCTAGGTCAAATGCACACAAAGGTTGCCTTCCTCAAGTCACCTAGGCTGATGTAGAAATCTGAGCATGAAGATCTAACAAAAAACTCCATTGGAGCGCAAGTGAACCCTCTGTCATGAAGTCCTCCATTGAAGAGCTAGATTTTCGTCCAACTCCTCAATTATTCTCAAGGGTTTTCGTTCTTGGAATAGTTGCAAAATTGCAGATCAGAATAGCAGAAATAATTCACAATGATGTCTTCAAACCTCCAAATGATCTAGCATATATATCAATCCTTCTTCTCACCCCCACCTGGTCGACCCAACTTTATATTTTAAAATTGCTTTTTATTTTATTTTTGAATCTCTTTTCTTGGATGCCAACTTACAAATTAATTTTATTTTATTTTATACTCATTTTTCCCTCCGTATTTCTCCAAAAGGGGCCACCCACCAAAATAGAGATATACATAAAAATATTTTGGGTGCCAAAATTCAAAATTAAATATTGTTCTCTTTCTCCCTTTGGGCGCCAATATCCAAAAATAATAAAATATTATTTTTACTTGATTTTCCCTTGTTCGCTTTGAGGAGGGACATTACACAACAGCTGCAAGTATTCTGTATAACTGTAATCCCCTTGATCTTATTTTTTAGAAGGAGCATTCTCCAATTTAATAATAACCACTTCAGCCAGGATAACAATATTACCCCCTTGATCTAGTTTCTAATTTTGTTAGAAGGAGCGTTCTCCAAGACCTTGTAAGGGTCCAAAACATCTTTTTCAACATTTTTAATTTCTATACTTCCCTCATTAGGGTTAAATGGAAGATTTTCATTATGCATTTGCCCGATCACATTCCTTTTTAACGTAGGGCAGTCTTTTCTAACATGCCCATCTTTCTTATGAAGAAAACGAGAATTTAGACCAACCAATCCATAAATTTATAAGGAAAAGAGATCCCATGAATATCAATAGGTGAAAGTTCTGGAAAGAACTGTTTGGCTTAAATGAAATCAGGATGCTGACATTCATGAGGCAGGGATGATCTTTGTTTCCTCTAGTTTAATAACTTCACCTTGTGGATTTGAAACACTTCATGTAACTCAAGTCTTTCTTCACTTGGCCTAATGAATTTGATTCTTCTTCTTTGTCCTTTTGACCCTTCTTGGGTCCTCCTTTCTTGACACCTTTCCTCATTTTCCTAACAAGGGTTAGGTTCTTACTCTCTTTTGCTTTAGCTAAAACAATTGTTAGTCTGGTCTCTTGCTAGATGAAATCTCAAAGCTTCTCAAATATGGGAGGCTTCTCATGAGCACAAACACCCCGAACAAACAGTTTCCAATATATAGAGAACCCATTTAAAGTTGTGTACCAACTCATCTTCCTCCACCTTAATCCCAATTGCTGCGAGTTGATCACAGTTTTTTGATCTTCATCAGGTAACTGTCAATTGCTACTATGTCACTCATACATGTGGCACTAAGTTTGTTCTTTAGCAACATCTTTTGGGAGATTTTCACACACTAATAAAGAGTAGTCAAGGCATCAAATATCTCCTTTACTGATTTTGTTTCAGCAATGTGAGGAATCAAATGATCCTTTAGAGAGTCCAAGATGGTACACTTTGCCTTGGCCATCTTCTTGTTATGATCAACATATTGAGTAGGATCAGTTGGAGGTGTAAACATGGTTTCCACAAAGTTCCAAATATTGAAGCTCCCTCTAGGCAGCCACACTTTTAGACCATTAGTAGTCATGTCTAGTTACTGGAATGTGCTGAAACTAAACAAATCAGCTGGAAAAAGTCAGATCAGCATCCTTACAAGGTGTAAATCAACAGTCCAATCATTGAAGCAATTAGGGCATCCCACTGTACAACTTATCACAGGTCTGCATCTCTTCAGTCACTGAAGAAACTTGGAAGTTATGAAGTTAAAATCAACTTTGCAATTGCTGGCATCACACCCAACAACCTATCATGGATCCTTGGTGCCTCTCACAATCACATATTAGTTCCGATCACTGAGACTTGGACATTACACCCACTAAAACCCTCCATCAGCTCCCTCTTACATGCAACCGCTGTTTCCATCCACAAAACCTTGGACAATTTCAGATTCTGCACCAAAAAATGCAACCCTGAGTACATTAACCTGCAAATACAAATCTGCTGAAAGTACAACAAAGAAATTAATACTAAAATAGATAACTTGCTGTCTGGATGTTTTTGTTATTCTGTATTTTTCTGTTTGCAGTCCAATTGTGTAAAAAAGAGTGCCTAGGGTCTTAAATAAAGTCTCCAACTATATTTTATTTTTTACTTACAAAGCAACTACCTTAAAAATAATTTGCAGCATGCCCAAGATAAAATTCTGCAGTTGACCAGAAATAAAACAGAATAATAAAAACCAAAAAATATACATCCGCTGTCTGCCAGTAGAAAACTAAAAATGCATGATCCATAAACTTGGGGCAGCTATGCTGTACTTCGATACATCACTTGTGGATTCTAAAATGAGATGCCTCAAACTACATTTACATGTATTTAACCACCTATAATGGCTGCCTATGGCATGCATTAAATGATTAAACATGAACATCTCAAATGCAGAAATAATGCATCACACACAGAAATATGCAACACAAGTACACTATGGAGAAACCCTCAATTAGATAGAAAACTCTAGGAAGAGTTAGCAAAGCTCCTTATATCACTAATCCATTATTGTACAGGTTAAATTGCCACAATAGGTTGCCTCAAAGGGCTTAAAATCACACCTGCATTTAGTCTTGAAATGAACATGCCTGTAGCTCCTCTTTCAGCTATGGAAAATGGAGGACAATACCTAGGACATAGGATTTGTGGTACACACCTATAGCAGTCTGAAATATGTTGCATCAGCCCCATTGCCTCAGGATGCAACCTTCGCTGAAATTGGAATGCATGTAGTATCTACTGTGCACTTGCAATAGTATGCTTGCCTTTGCTATCTGCACCCTCTATCTCTACCAACTGGTCTCAAATAACCATACTCCTAGAGTAAGAAGCGCCAAAAATTCCACGGTGAATGATCACAACCAAAAGGATGGCCTACTGACATTTCAAATAGGAGCTCAGAACCATTTGAGAGGATTCCTTTGTTTTTGACTTATATAAGAAACCAACTTCTATACATATTTCCTGAATCATCTCCATCCAGAGAAGCAAGCACACTCTAACAATTACCTAACCCAAAGATGGGCCCAATATTGAAGGCGTCAAAAAAAATTGTAGAAGAGACAAAATACATAAAGAAGTTGTAGAGGCGGTTTTGGAAGGGAAGTTGGCACAACATCCAATACCAATGGAGATCACAATCCTTGAGAACCAACCAAAGGAAAAGAAGTAAACTCATGCCTCAAAGGAGATGAAGGCAAGTCTTTGAGGATGATAAGCCAATAGGAATATCTTGATGTGCCACAAAAGAAGGTGGATCCAAAGGAACACCAATTGCTATGAACTTCAAAGGAAAAGGTGGAGAGGTGGGGGAGAGGGGGTGGTGTAGTTTCAACACTCGAAGGAATAATCATAGGGTCCTTTAGAAACCCCTCAACTACAACCCTAGGGGAATGAAAGATTGGAGAAGAGTGTATAGACCCACAAACCCTCAAATGATGAGTTCGAGCATCCCTCCACAATGAGGCTTAATCAAAAGATTTATCCTCAAATTCCAAACAAGCATTTGCCAAAAAGTCCAAGCCTTTCAAACCAGTTTTTTGCAAGCAAACCCTTTGAAATATCTAGCTCAACTTGAATATGGGCACAAGTGGGATAGAAAGGAGCATCTATCTTTGGACAAAGAGTTAAAAAGGTTTTGAGAGAATTACAGATGGCCTCTAAACAAGAATCAATCTAAAATTGTAATAGGAGATACAACTATTTAACCCAAATAAGAAGCATTGAGGACACGCTAAGAGGTTTGAAGGTAGGATACTAAGGCTTTGGAAGTAGAACAACTTGTCCCAAAACCAGAAACCCTTTTCAAGATTACTTGTAAATCAATGCCTTCTGTGTATAATGAGCCTGTTTATTCAAGAGATCACTGTCTAACACCAACAAAGGGATTTTCTTGGAGTAGGAAGTAGCACATATCTGTTTCACAAATCTGCTTGCAGCATCAACAACCTCCTTTGGACCCGACCGTATAGGAACAAAACCTTTTCTCACCTTGGTCGAATGAGCAATTGCAGCAAAAGAATGTTGCGTGGAAGACAAACCCAAACCCAAAGATGCCTTTCTAGTCTCACATGCACCAGTCATCCCAACCAAAGCAGGGCACAATTTATCCAACAAAGGGCTGGTAGAAGCTAAGTTGTAGGAAAGATGAGAAAAAGTTGGAGCCCCATGTGAAACCGTGCCCCCCCTTACATGGTTAAAGGGGCTGCTGCACATTAGTTGAAAAACTTAGACTTGACGATACCTTGGTTGGCCTAATTTAAAAAAAATTCAAGACTCATCAAAAACTCGTGGAAAATCTTCAAAAATAAATTTGTAAAAATATTCTTCAAAAACATGCAAATTACTAAATTTATGGAACATATTATTGATTTCCTTCATATATAAATCAAATTGGAGTTCAATACACATCATAAACCAAAAAATGAGTTCAATAATATGAATTTAAAGTTTCAATATAAATATAAATTACAAATCATCAATTTCTTCTACGAGTAAAGCTCAAAAAGGTTTGCTGCTGCTGTGTAAGTGTCCTCGAACTGCATGGTATTGCTATATCATCTTCAACGGGGAGGCCTCAACGGAAGTTAAGCATAGGGTCATGCTGTGAATGCGATGAACTTGACCTTAATGGCTCGCTGACTTCATCTTTTGCTTCTCATATGCTACCACATTTCCTTAGCATTTAGCTACCCCTCTCCAAATAAACTATCTTATCAGCAATAGACATTAGATCCACATCCTTAACAACCCAATCTGAAGATGGATATATGTCATGGAGGTAAATTGCATGATGTGTCTCTCGCCTCTCTACCCCTTGACCTTCTTTGCGTGCATGATGCAACTGAAGGTTGCACTACACAAAGACAAGGTCATTCAAGCGTGTTTGAGTTAAAACTGTTGCATTTCTTCGTGTGAATGACTTCAAAAACACTCCAATTGTGCACACAACTAGAAGCATTATAGGGCTACAACAAAATGCACTTGACAAGCTTTTGAAGATTAGATGTTGCTATTTTGAGTCAGATTTTTTTTAAAATCAAGAATGAATGAAGAGGATGGTATAAAGGTTATGGAGGCGTGGTTGGGTAATAATGGCACAGGGCTGAAGGTGAAAGTTGTGTAGTTGAAGAAATAGAATATCATTTTCTTTTTCTCCATTTTCTGCTCTGTTTTCACTTTGTCAATTTCCCAGAAAATAATAATCACAATTGACATACTTGCCAAACATTTATGAGAATTTTTTTTACAGAGCTTAATTTGGTTAAAAAAGATTTCTTTTTAGTCCTAAAAATCTGCTGGATCTCTGCCTCAGATAAGTTCACCTGCCGACATACCTGCATGGAAATGAGTTAAATGGTAACTTCCTTTGAGAAGCTAGCAACTTCCCTTGATTTACCTTGGGACACATGTAAATTTCTGTTATTCCACAAAAATCAGAGAATCTCAGTAGAAAGGACCAACTAGACATTGTTAAAGAAATTGACAGACTTATTAGAAGATTTAGTAATGTAACTAAAAATGACATCCCACCATGATGTAGATTGAACACCATTCCACTTGGTCCAAGCAAGTTTGGCATAAGAACATTAAAAAAAATGCTCAAAGGATTTTTAGTCTCATTTAACTAACCCACACACAACACATGACCTATGCTTAGACCTAAGAATCATACCAACAACCAATTTCTTTTGGACTAAAACCCATCTAAGAAACCCTTGTTTTGTAGCTTTCAAAGTTTTGCTCATCTAAAATAGGAAACAAGGCTGTGTCATCTGCAATTTGACTTTCAATCAAGGAGTTATTGGGCATAGAAAGCTCCTTGACAGGAGGACTCAAGCAGGTGTGTCGAAGGATATATTGGAGAGCCTCAGCAGCAATCACAAAGAGGGAAGGAGCTAATAAGCATTCTTGCCTAATAGATCTTTGAAGATCAAATGGGGAAGAAAATTCAACATTCACACAACCTTGTGCACAAGCATCATGAAAAAGGATCTGAATTTATCTACAAAAACATGCCCAAACCCCAAATGCCTTCATGACCATCATAATAAAGCCCTGTTCAATCCTATCACATGCCTTATTAAAATTGATAAAAGCCATACAAACATTTTGACCAGACTCCTTCCCCAACCGATGCCCTCCCAGATGGCTTTAAGATTTTCTAGAATAAATTGTCCCATGACAAACCCAGTTTGAGTTGGAGAGGTCATTATACACTATACAGAGGAGATCCCTCAACCTGAAAGCGATCATTCTAGCATAGATTTTATAAGAAACATTAAGAGAGTTACAAGTCTCCAATTTCTAATGGAGGAGGTATCACCATCCTTGGGGAGCAGCTTTTAATAATCCCTAGCAATTTCCAATCTCACTTCCTGCAGTCCGGTGATGTCCCTAGTAATTGTTAAGATGACTGAAAGCAAAGAAATACTCTGCCAAGATTACATCAGTAAAAAAATATTGAATATCAATGAAAGGTTTAATTGACATGCTGTGGGAAATGATGCCCCAGGGTGCATATCCAGCCACCCACTTATTCTCAATCCACTCATACTTGAAATAGATTTTTAATTGGGATTTTTTTCAAAGATTCAAACAATTTTTTGTATAAAATTTTCCTAAATTGACCATGTTCCTCCAAGATATACAAGTACTGATTAAATTGAAAATTCTATGCATTTTCATTAATATTGGAATATGATGTTTATATTTCAATGAATTTCATATTTAATGAAATTCAAATATTTGGTATGATCTGTTCTAAAAATTCCAATCTGCTAAGTTTTATTTGACCACAAAATGTCTTTGGCTTACTTGTGAGAATGCACAAGTGTTTTTGAGCATCAAGAAACCTTTTTAACTACAAACACCATTATGCGATGTCTATGATACAGTTTGATGTTTAAATATGTATATCAATATGTTTTTCTTTTTTCCCTGTTCATTTTCATAAATAAATTTGTACAGAAAATTACATGTTTATGGTTGCAAGCTTGGATCCAAGAATTGTGGAATTCTTGTTGAATTTTTTTGTAGGATAACTTTTTTCTATCGAGAACGTGGTAAATTGGATAACGATTAAAGCTTTTCAGATGTGTAGTCTTCTTCTGAGCATGTTAAGCCACTGGCATATAGATCATTTGTGGATGTTGCTTAACCAGAAAAAATATCAATTCACTTTGCATAAATCTCTTTGTGGACTTGGTGTTTTTAATAACCCCATTTATTCAAGTGCCACAGTGTTCAGGCTACCATATTGGACCCCTTTGTGTCCATGGTTTGGACAATTGTTTTAAAAATAGCTGTATTCTCTAATAATCATTACTATCATTTTCAGTTGTGATGTCCTTTGTAATGAACCTTTGCTTTCTGTACTTTAACATGGGCTGTAGTGATTTTGAAAACTCCTTTGTTTTTCATGCTACTGTCCTAGCGCTCTTGAAAAATTCATGGCTGAAATATATGTGATCTTGATTGTTATGTCACTTTCGTTGCAGTACACTCCTGCTGTTGACATATGGAGCATTGGATGCATCTTTGCAGAAGTGCTGATGGGACGACCTCTTTTTCCTGGGAAAAACGTGGTTCACCAATTAGATCTGATTACAGATATACTTGGAACACCGCCTACTGATGCCATATCTAGGGTGCGCCCTGCATGAATCTTCTTACCTTCAATGAAGTCTAGGAGTTGGTGCCTTGACATATGCTAGTTGAGGTTTGTTTTACAATTTTGAAGTGAAACAACTGCAAGAAAATGGAAATGGTTCAGTTGGTCAGTAGATAAGATACACACAAAGAGTGAACAATTATATAGCTTTGTTTGGTTGAAACAGATACGGAATGATAAAGCCAGAAAATATCTAGCTTCCATGCGGAAGAAACCTGCGATTTCTTTTGCACAGAAATTCCCAAAGGCAGATCCTTTGGCCCTTAGGCTTTTGGGTAGATTGCTTGCTTTTGATCCGAAGGACCGTCCTTCTGCTGAACAAGTATGCTAACAGTTTGGTTGCTATCTATTATGAATCATCTAAACTTGAGTCTTATTTTGCTAGCCATAGTTAGGAGGCAAAAGATGGACTTTTTTAATACCATTGTAGCATCTTATGATCAAAATGTATGGAATGCAGGCTTTGGCCGACCCATACTTTGTAGGTCTGGCCAAAAGAGAACGTGAACCTTCAGCACAGCCCATTATAAAGTTGGAATTTGAGTTTGAGAAGCGACGAATGTCAAAGGAGGATGTACAAGATCTTATTTATAAGGAGGTGCGTCCAAGGAAGTTGGAACTGTTTCATAAATTACTTCACTGACATCACTTGACATTTTTTAAAGGTTGAAACCATGGAGATGATAATGTTTTGACTGTCAATATTTGGCAGATTCTAGAGTATCATCCCCATATGCAAAAGGATCACCTGCTTGGGTCAGACAATGTACACTTTGTGTATCCAAGGTTGTATATTATATATTTTGTAATAGTTGTGATGATGTTAGATATGGCTGGTAATAATTGTTTCAGATTTCACTTCTTACAGTTCTATGGGTCTGTTGAAGAAACAATTTAACCACCTTGAAGAGCATTATGACAAAGGATATCCTTGTGAGCCTTTACAAAGAGAGCATTCCTCTTTACCCAGGTTATTTTTATTAGTAAAATAATCTAGTGTTTAATTCCAATACTCTGGCTTTGAACCATTTGATTAATTGAAATGCTAAATAGAATATTTCTTTCTTTAGGGAACGGCCATCAGAATTGAGGGCAGTGGTGAGTTGTGATGAAAGAGAAAAACAAGAACGAGGTCTAAATAATGCCATGAAGGTGACTGCAAAGGCACATCCAATCTTGCAAGGTAAGTTTTGTTGTGTAGACTTCCTGTACAAGATCAAGAATAGTAAATCTGGAAAATTCTATTTTAGCACCGTATTCCAGATTATTTTGCTTTTGATGCTTCTTCCTAGACAATATTTGTTTGTGCGAAGTTGCGACCCATACTTCTGCCGAGTTTTGAGTCGGAAATTTTCAGTGTTACTTAATATTTCTTCTGCAGGAGGACATGCAAAACCTGGCAGAGTAATCGGTTCAGGCTTCTTGGCAAGGCCTAGTGGGAGCAAAACAGATACCCATTTACAGAGACTAGGAAAGAGCTCTAATGTGAGTGGCTCTTTGCATGGCAAATCTGGACAACTATATCCTAGGCAATCTCTATGTATGGATTTAGAGCAAAATGCAAGGAAGGAGGAATCTGCAAGTGAGAAGAGAGATGTCAATTTTCCCAGGTCCAGAATGAATGGACATGTGCTCTCACATAAGGAGGAACCTTCTATTGATAACACCAATTCCATTCGTCCAAGGTCCAGCATGAATTGGCATGTGTTACCTCGTAGGGAGGAATCTTCGAGTGAGAACACAAATTTCATTCCTTCAAGGTCCAGCATGAATGGGCACCTGCTTCCTCGTAGAGGGTGTTAGGTGTAGCATCCAGCTCCTTATTAATTTTAGGTTTATTCACTGGCAAACTTTTTTGGCTTTCCTGTAAGGTAGGAGAGAGAAGATCTGTATGTGTTACATAGTGATATTGATTTTGTTATCCTTGTTAAAGTTGGCGCAGTTTTGTTCAACAAAAACACTCTGTTGTAAGCATATATAGTGGGTGTGTTAATAAGTATTCTATTAGTCTTGGTTCTTGGGCCACATATGTTTTTCGTTTAGCAGGCAGATGAAAGATATGAACTAAATGTACATATATCAAAATCATAAGTCTATTAATTCTAACATATAATATAATTATATATAATCAAATGAAATTATAATAATAATTATGCCGATAGGCATACCCTTTGTGGGAAAGAATCCACAAAAAGTACTGCTATGTATTGAAGCAATGGTTTTGATTTTCCTAGAATTGTTGATCGACCATGGGAGGCAGATTATTTTGCCATCTGGAAGAGGTCAACTAAATGTGTCAAGTGTGTTTAATTCTACTACTTACTCTTTAGATATGTGGCCATGGTTACTTAGTACAACTTTAGTACCTTGTATAAATCAGCTTGCTATAAAATCGTCTGTCTGTGTAAAGATTTTAACCAAAAAGATACCTTACTCCAGCCGAAAGCCTTGCATTGCTTCAGTATTTCTGCAAATTTCTCTAATTTACGAGCTGCTGGATGACTTAACGGTAGGTTGAATTGTTCTCACTGTCTTGCGTTTCTGTGGATCATTTGCTGCTGAAAGTAATATGAATTAGCTTGATGAATGAATCTGCCTTGTTACTGCAATTGTGTTCTATAGTGTTTGCTCTCTGCCTTTGCTGTTGCCCACATTGGCTGCCTTCATTGAAACTGTTGTATTGTATTCCAGGATTCCTTTATATACTTTGCCAAAATCACTGGTGTCTACCCATCCAGCATTGTTTGTTTGTGGCCTTCTTTATATAAGTGTTAGCTCACTACTCACATGTGCACATGGATGAAATAATGCCTGCAAATGGCCGTTGCCCACTTTTTTGATTGTTGAACAATGAGGTAAAGAGAGGTTCAAAGATAAAAAGATTTATGGATAATGACTGTCAATGGGAGATACCAGCTGCAGTTATCTTGATCATTTTAAAAATTTCCAATCTAATAGTTCCTATTGTGTTCTATGCCGTAGCTGTACACCAATAGAAGACTAATACTTTGATGATATTGATAGTTGACACTATGACGTTAAAAGTTTGGTAGTGTTAGATTCGCACGCTTTTATCTTATCATGTATACGAAGGCAAGATTATTTTCATATTATGTATATGGTGAAGATGAGACTTTTCTCATATTACGTACATGAAGGGGTTCAGACTTGATTTTCATTCTATTATTTTCCTGATTGATTTTTTGTAATGATCCCGATCAGTGATGAAGAGATCCGTTAGTTTAATCCATTTTCGACCCTTGTGATGTGATAATGCTTTTTTATCTATATGGTACGAAGCCCTTTCTAATTTACTTGTGAAGAAAACAATTCATATTGACATAGAAAAGATAACACCCTTACCTGCCAATGGGGCATGTCTTCAAAATTCAAAATGTATTTATAACCTAATATTACATAATGATTCTTTATTATTTATCCACTTTTCTTCAAAACATCATAAAATATATTTTAATGATGATTCTTTATTATTTATCCACTTTTCTTCAAAACATCATAAAATATATTTTAATGCTGTCTTACCTAGAAAGCTCAACAACAAATAAAATAATTTGATTTAATCCAAGCCAGTTTTGAAGTTATCAGAATTATGAAAACAAGCCAATTCCAAAGTTATCAGAATTATAGATTCATAGTTCATAACTTGGCAATATTTGGTAGACCCAATATTGATTTAGACTCAACTTGGGAAAAGCTTAGACATAGTTCTCCGGTATCTTGTGCAATGATCTTAGGTTTTTAGGGATAATACGATTTGTAAGTGTAGGTTTTTAGGGACAATTGGGGATAGACTCCAATGTAGTGATAATATTATACAACAAACTACAACTTGGTATTAGATCACCATCAAAGACTTAATTTTCGAGGACTATGTGTATTCATGCTATTTATTTGTTGTGCTTTGGTTTATGCTTCACATGAATCACAAGAGATGATTGGATATGGCCATGTACTCGTATTTTGGCATGACAAAGCTTTTAAGGATATACAAATTTAGATGTTTGTAAGGGTAGTCCACCTTATTTATGATCCCAAAAAAGAATATGGGAGTCATTTTTGGCCCTCCCAAAAATCATACCACCAAACTAGTACACAAGATTGATAAAGGTAAAGTTGCTTTGTTAAGATCATCATAACACACACACACACATATATATATATAGACTTAGACAAGCAATACAATCATTTTTGGCCTTTGAGCATTACCTCCCCATGGACACATGCTATCTTTGAATTTGTAGGCATGAAATAATTGATCTCAGTTCAATCGATCTCCCTCCCTCTCTCTCCCTCCTTTCAACCTTGCCACCCTTCTCTTAGTTTCTCCCTTTCTATCTATTCTCTAATTATCTCTCTTTATATCCCTTATCTCTATCTCTCTATTTCTATTTTTATATCAATCTCTCTCTATCTCTCTTCGTGTTGGTGTGAATTAAAGTCTTGTACCTAGTAACATATTTCATTAGGTAATTAGAGGACTTATTCACATGATTAAGTTTACTTAAGATATAAGATTCTTTCTAGAAGTATTAATTGTTTTTTCTAGAACTTATTTTATCTAGCTTTATGCATCATTTCCTAGGTAGTTAATTTGTTAGTCATTTCATGTCATAGGATTAAGACATGTCACAATCATGTTCAATCCTATTCCTCACCTTGCCTATATAATGAAGGTCATTGTACACTTTGTAACATCATACCTCATCATCATTTTGATAGGTCTTAATATCAAGCAAGCTCATATTCTTGCATATTCTCTTGTAAAAGGTTTTCATTGTTTTTGGAGGTGGTCTTGGGTGTTAAACTAGTCTTTAGCTTTTACATGGTATTAGAGCCAAGCCTTGCAAAACCCTTTTCAAATATGAGGGTTGAGCTATTGCTAGTGAGAGATCTTGGTTATTTTTAGTAAAATTGAGTATGCTCTTCTCTTGTATCATATGATGACCTAGAGAATCATAAAAATTTGAAAGAAATATCAGATTTGAGGTTTTTATTGTGGGATAATTTTGGCACATTTTGGAGGTAATCTAAGCTCACTATTGAGTCCAAGGTGTTTGAGAAAGGTAAGATTGACTTTTTTTGTCAAAATCCGACATATTTTGCCAGATTTGCAAGGGTTTGAAGTTGGGAGGTGGTTACTAGATTTAGGAGCTAGATGTTTTTTCAGAGCACTTTGGGAAAAAATCGACCTTGCCATTGCGTTCGGAAGGCCCCAAAACCTCCATTTTCATATAAAATATTTCATATTTTGAAGAAAAATGATTTTTGACAATTTTTTTAAAATTTCGGGTGACTGTCTTAAATTTGACGGCTAAATGACTGTCACAACACACTGTGTTAAATTTGACGATTAAACAACCGTCATACCAACACTTAGCCCTGTCCGTTAGCTTTTGATCGCATGGGGACCACTCGTCAGCTCACAGGGGGCTTAATTTTGGCCCCTCAAGCCTTAATCAGGCAATTTTCTTAAAATTGCCATAACTTTTGACGCAGGCATTAGATTTTCAAAAAAAAAAAAAGTTGGAAAGCTGGTTCTGAGCAATTTCTAGTGGTGTTGGCATTTTTATCAAATTTACACTTGGAATATTTTATTGTTGTTTGAAGTCAGATCTCTCATTTGGACCTTTGAGCTCATAACTTTCTACCAGTTTGTCCGATTTTGGTGATTTAAGTTGCATTTGGAAAGTATTTAGGGGCTTTTTCATTTGGTTCATGTACTTTTTCAGATGTAGTCCCCAATGTGATTTTTTCAGAATTTTGTAAATTTGTTTTTTGCTTTAGAACTTGGACATCCTATCTTTTGAAGAAGTTTTGTTTGGAAGGGGGGGGGGGGGCTTCATTTCAAGTTGTATTTTTCGTTTTGAGAGTTTCTAATTGCTATTGAAGGTTAATGTCTTTATAATATTGGAGATATATCATTGTCCATCATGGAGTTTTTATTTCATCATTCTCTGATTATGTTGGAAAGGGGAAACTATAAACAATGGAGATGACATCATAAACCATCTCTAATCACTTTAGTTGTTGCCACATTTGTATGGTTTTGTTCTCCCTCCAGATAAAGGTATAAAAAAATTGCTTGGAGTTGGAGAAGGTATGATGTCTTAGAGGTTATTGCAATGCATGTTGATGATGATATTTTGAAAGCTATTGATCATTTTGGTTGTCCTCATACTATTTGGACTAAAATTTGGGAGATATGTGGAGATCTTGATACTCCACCATTCCCAGATGATCATGTTTCAAAATGTCATGTGCCTCTTCATTCTTCATACATGATGCCCTATGATCATGCTACTATGCAGGAGTTTGAATGCTTTGAATATTCAAATGAGGATTATGAGGGATCTTCAAATGCCCCTTCTTCTCCATTAGAGATAGTTGTTGTACCTTCACCTTCATTGATTCATTGCGCAGAGTCATTGATTGAGGCTTTTGTCATTCCTTTTTAGTAGGACCATTCATCTTATGTTGGTGATTCATTGAGAACCTCTAGTGATTCATTCCACCAAGTATCTCATTGTCTTCCTGTTGGGACTTATTTATATCAAACATTGCATTCTTGTTTGTGGAGTCTCACTTTTTAGATTTGGAGGACACATTTGAGGGGTTCTCTCTCCTCTTTGATGACAACCATTGCACAACTGTTGTCAAACCATCTTTGTCTTTGGATCTTGTTCAACATCAGTTTCCACAGAGTCTTGATTTGTCACCTTCTTCATTGATTGGGCATGTACTTGATTTGATTGTGGCATCTTCATCTACAAGGAGACACATGAGCAACTTTCAGAGACATCATCTTCATACATATTCATTCTTCTTTCTTTCAATTCTTATCCAGAATGGGAAGCATTCTTGCATTTGTACTTGGTTTTGTTTCTTCCAAAAGGAAGACAAATTGTTTGTTGACGTTGGATCATTTTTTGTCTTCAAGCACTTACCATTTTTCAAGTGATTCTACATTGTGGAGGGGCTACATAGTCCCTCCCTTTCCCTCTTATGGGGGGGCTATTGATTGTAATGTATATATGTGATGGATGGTGTACTTGGGGGGTATCATGGAGTCCTCCATCCTTCCTCACTTGATTGTTTCTTTTCTCTTTTTTGGAGAGGAGTTTTGTCTCATTGGGTTTTCTCCTTTTCTCTGGTTGAGAGATTTCTTTTGCATTTGAACATGGGTACCTAACATGGCCTAGTAGTCGGGACCCATCTTTGCATCTTTTTTGTGTTATTTGCATAATAATCTTCTCCTTGAGTTGCACTCAAGGGGGGTGTTGGTATGAATTAAAGTCTTGTACCTAGTAATTTATTTTAGTAGGTAATCATGAGACTTATTCACATTATTAAGTTTACTTAGGATATAAGATTATTTTTAGAAGTCTTAGTTGGCCATTTTAAAACTTATCTTATCTAACTTTATGCATCATTTCCTAGGTAGTTAGTTTGTTAGTCATCTCATGTCATAGGATTAAGAAACATATCACAATCATGTTCAATCCTATTCCTCACCTTGCCTATATAAGGAAGGTCATTGTACACTTTGTAACATACTTCATATCTCATCATTTTGATAGGTCTTAATATCAAGCAAGCTCATATTCTTATATATACTTTTGTAGAAGGTTTTTATTGTTTTTGTAGGTGGTCTTGGGTGTTGAGCTAGTCTTCAGCTCTTAAACTTCACCCCCTCCCTCTATATCTTTTCCTCTCTCTCTCTCTCTCTCTCTCTCTCTCCCCTTCTCTCTTATCTATATTCTCTCTTTGCTCTCTTTATTAATCTGCCTCTATTCTTCTCATTCTCTATTTTTTATTTTTCCATCTCTCTCTATTTAACCACTAGTATTTTTATAGGTTAATTAAAAAATAGTATATATGTCGTTGGCCTTATCTCCATCGGCGCTCTCTTCCCCTCTAGTTACTGTAAGTATATATAATGTCATCTCCATTGGGTCCCATGGTAGTGCCCGTGCTGGAAAAGGTATTGGTGTATATATATTGCTGACATTATGTCCATAGACTCCCATGGTAGTCACCTTGTTGAAAAAGGCAATGGTGTTCTATACCACACGATCCTTTGCATTGTGCAATGCTAGTTTACATATTTCTCATTGCTTCACACTTCCCTTTCATGTTGAGCATAATCAATTCTATTTCTTGCACAATGCATTTCATCTACTACGTGGAGCGACACCATGGTAGGTCACTTCCAAATTGGGTTACAACTTCATCTCTCCATGGAAAAAATTGCAATATACACATGCTTCATCATTAATTTATTGCATGCCACACCAAATTTCTTGTGTAGTCCATTTGAACCTCGTGCCACTCTTGTAAATGTGGTGCCACTTAGATTTATGTCTATGCAAAGCATCAATAAGCATCCATTTGGGTAAACAAATAGGCCGCATTGCCATACCCCTTAATAACCCACTTATTTCCTTTGTTGATCTCCTCTTTCTCTGCCAAACCCCCAGAATTTAGTAGGTTCGCTAGTGTAAGTTGTAACATTATTAAGCTTGCACTAGCCCATTGGCTACTTGTACATGTATGAGCTTGATCAATTGTGTCATTTGCATTGACATTAACTCTCTCAACCATTGATTCGAAAGTTAGCTCACTCCCTCTAAAATGGAATGCCTTAGACATAAGTGTCTAAGGGTAAGGTCCCATGGAGGGGGCTTCCTAAAAAAATTGAGTGGGCATTGGTGAGATTTTTAGGAATATTTTGAAGCTGGTGGTCACATGAATTTAGTAGTGCAGTTGAGCTTAAAAGTTTAAGCTTTGAAATTTAGGGAGGTTGGTGGTCCCATGAGGTTGGAACAAAATGCTGTGAATAAAAAATTAATAAATCAACATCATTTCCCTCCATTTTTTCCTACTGGGAATCTAAATTTCTAGATGTTTGACAAGTGGCAAAAAAAACTCCTAAGTTGGTGGGGCAATTTCTAGCCCCACTCCAATTTCACCAGCTGAAATCTCTGGTCCTAAAAGGCAGGGGCTTTTATTTTTCAGGAAAAGATTCCAATTAATCCTTAGCATAATTATTTTTTCCCCACGAGACCTCCTCCTCTATGAAAATAGATGCCCAAGCCTCCCCATTGGACCATACTATAATACTGTCACACCCCAAATTTTGGCTTGTAGTTACTTTTTATTTTTACGTTAAATATGTGTTTAACTAGGCTTGAATGGATGATTAGAGAATTGTGATGATTATTAATTTTGATTAATGATTATGATATCATGGTTATTAATGAACTAACCATTGTGATGACTTTCTAAGTTGAATTCAAGAACAATTTTGCCCTCCTAGATGGAGAGGGAGAACATCGCTAGAGAGAAGTGTATATATATTGTGAACAAACAGGTAATTGTCATCTTGAGTCAAACACACACTCATGTAGGTCTTGCACCAAAATCTAAGAAAGTTGTTAATTTCTCATTGTTGTCGAAAAGTTAATCTTGTGTCTTAACTCTTTGGTCTAGTCATAAGGATATGTCGAAAACATACTCAACCTATGGTCAGTCTCTAGCAATGGTTGAGAGGCGATATCATTAGTCAAGGTCACCATTTTTGTTTATATAAATATATATCATTATTATTAATAAAAGCATGTTGCGGTTGGAAAAGGGAAGTTATCTTATCTTATGCATGTTAATGGGAAGTGGAATGAAGTTACTTTATTACTACCTCACTTGGAGGCTTCATGCCAATATGGTTAGCTTTATTCTTGACATGGTATAAGTTTTAAATGCCTTCCTTTATAGCAAAGATACAACCGTATAATTGTAGTTGCGTGGATAAAAGAGGGAGAATTTTATTGTTATAAGAGCGACGTAAGTGTTAGTGGAGAGAGGCATGAGTATTGCGACATTGCAGGGGAAAAAGGATAAAGGTTTTTGGGAAGAGTTTGGTGTTTATAGTGTCATCAGTTGCGAGGTTTGTTGGTTGTGCATAGGTGATTAAGCTTGTAGAGGAACGATAACATTTTGCAAGCATGTTTATTATCTATTTTCTTCTTATTTTCTTGGTTATAATATGACATGAATTTTGAACTTTGATAGAAAAATAAAGTTTATACATATGTATATGCTTGGGCAAAAGAAAACGAACTTGGCTAGTATACTTACTTGTGAATAAAATTATTTAAAATCTTTAATGCTTCTTCCTAGGACAACAGAGAAAATAAGTTGGTATATATGTATTATTATTATATTGGAGTCTTATTATCATGCTAAGTTTTACATTGTGTCATAATTAAGGGAATGGATTTCAAGTTAAAGTGGAAACAATTGTATATGATTTTATTTGATCATTTGCTTTGCTGGTTTGAAATGAATAGAAATATTCTTATTTATTTATTCATAAACATAAACATAAACATAAACATACATACATACATACATACATACATATATATATATATATATATATATATATATATATATATAAGCACACATAATCTATTTTGGATGCAAATTGTAAATATGTATGAAAAGTTTGATGCTTAGACTGGTTATTATGACAATGAGTAATCAAATTTTACTCAAAACTTTTATTATGACAGATTATATATATATGTGCTTATTCTTGCAAACAGAAATAGATAACACGTTGTACCTTCATTAGTCATATTAATTTATTCTCTTGAATGAAGCCAAAGAGAAAACACAAAAACTAGAAATATATAATGAAATAATTTTGTTCAAACAATATGAAAGAGAATAAAAACTTTTGTTTATCAATATTTACAAGTTGTCAAGAATTTTTCAGTAATAGTCCCAGAATCACGAGTCCATAGTAAGAAGGTGACACTATATGAAATGTGATCTAACTTGTAAAAGAGTTAAATGTTGAATGTTGTGAAATTTATGAAAAATTTATGTTCATGAAGTAATTGTAAGGACATATGAACACATGGCAATAGCCAAGATCAGTGAATTGCGAGGATGCAAAGTGGAAGTTCGTTGTCTGAAGTATATTTCTATAACTTTAGTCGTTTACCGACAATAAAAAGAAATACATGTTTTGTTTTGAATCTTTATGAAAACTTAGATTATCAATCAAATGTGTGATAAACTGTAGGATAAATGTTGTTTCTAAGTTGAGTTAGAGGTGTGTGAAAGGTAAAAACACGCTGTGTCACACTTTCGGCCAAATAAATAGTTTCGAGCGAAATATTTTTGGCCGGAAAGGTCTCAGTCAAATAGGTTTTGACCAAAACAATGTGGCCTATACATGTCACACAAGGTTTCAGCCAAATATGTTTCACCCGAATCCAAAAAAATAATATTTTCCCTTTGTCATTTTGAAATTGGCTTATTTTATGTGTGGGGTTTCTATAGAAAGGGTTTCAGTCAAAACCATTTCTATCGAAATTGTCTATGTGGCATCCTAGTTGGCAAGCAACTCATTTTTTTATAGAATTTTTAGAAACTTTCAACTTCAACTAAGTATTTCTTCAATTAGAATGATGTTTTAAAAAAAAAGAAAAATAAATTTTTGTAGAGCTCAAAGTGGTGAATCTGAATATGTAATTTTTTGAATATTTTGATTAGTTTTAATATATTTTATTTTTAAAATAATGCAAGTAGGTTGTTGAAGTTAAAAAAGAGGCTTATTAGAAATTAAAAAAAATAGTAAAACATATCAATTTTTTTTAAAAAAATATGGTGCACTAGAGGAGAGAGTCCTCTTCAAAAGGGTATAATTTTTTTTTTGAAAATGATTAAAAAAGTAGACAATATTTGACATCCCATGAAAACTATCAAATTCTGACAAGTTTGACTTTAAAACGTTATTACAAAAAAAATATACATCAAAATTTTTTTTTTTCCAAGCACTAGATATTGTTTTTTGATAGATAAACCGCTGCTAAGGGGCAACACCCTATATTGATTTTAAAACACAAAAGTTTACATTACCATGGACATTAGAGATTGACTGAGAGGTGGCCTTGTCTGTCAAAATGGCCATTACCAATAACCCCTGATCCCTTCCTACTAACCAACCCTGCCTAGAGATCAGTTCTTTAGTCAAAATGCAAAAAAGAGCTTGAAATTTTACTCGGGCATTACATTTTTAGACCCGGGACTGACTAGTAAGATTAACCCCTAACAATATTTTAGAAAGACCTAGAAGTGACCTCAGCACTATCAAGCAACATCTTCTTCCTCGGGGTCTTCATCCTCAGAGACTTCCGATTCCACCCGCTTCTTGTAGACTAGGTAATTTGCAATCATCGGGCAGTTTGCTCTGCAGTTCTGATGAGCCGACCCCTTTGCTTTTTCTTTGGGGTCTCTATCGTCGAGTGGTATCCATTCTTCACCGGAGCCAAAGTCCCAGATAGTGTCATCTCCAGAAACTAGGTCCTCTGTGAGCCCTTCGTTCTTCACATATATCAGAACCCAGCCACAAGGTTGGTTGGTGGTTAGCTTGGCCGCTCTGAACAGGAAGGTGATGCTTCGGTCTCTCTCATCCCAAAATTTTTTAAACCCTTCTGGGTCGATTGTCCTGATAAGAGGGAACTTCATGACCTCTCGTCCACGCATGCACACCATGTTGTAGTTCTAGGGCATTGGGATGAGATTATTTTCATCTACATTGTCTAGGGCCGCATCAATTTCTCCCAACCATGCGTGAATGAAGACCATCTGGGTCAGTTTATTTGCAATTCCCTTCAGCACTCTCATGTGGAGGATGACCCCTAGGAACATAGCTGGTATTTCTGCATTGGTCCTAAACTTGTGGTACGCTTTCAGGAACTCCGGGCCTACCACCTTCTTGGTTGCCCAAAGCACTAGTAGGTAGGAAGAGGCTAGTAGCCCATTGAGCCTTTTGTCTGTCACTTCTCCACAAAATGCTTGTTTTTGCTTGTCGGTGTCCAGGGCCAATAGAGTCTCCATCTCTTGCCTTCGACTTCTGTTACCAAGCACTTTCCACAAGTTCCTGCAAAAACACACTCTTACTAATCTTGCAAAGATAGTGATTAAATGACCCAGGCTAGCCTTTCTTAATGGTGGTGTCCATAAGCCTTCATGATTGATTTTCTATGGGCGTGGCGGTTGGAGCATGTAAGCTTGCTGTCGCTCTACTGGCAGTACCCGACGTGTTTAATGCAAAGTAAATTGAGATCCGCTCAATCTTCCCTTTGCCTTGGAATTTGCTCGGTTTATTTGCATCTTGCCTTCAAATGATGGGCCCTGTCACATCCGATTAGACCCCTAGATTTGTCCTTTAATCCTTGTGGGATTTAGTTGCCTTCTTTTGGGCATTACGACGCCAATTTTTTTTTCCGGTGACGTCATTTTTTGATACCTACATGGAGAGTTCAGACGCCAGCTTTGCCAGCTCATCAGCCATGTTGTTACCTTCTCTATAGACGTGGCTAATTTTGAAGGCTTCAAACTTGTCAGCCAAGTGCTTGATATTCTGCAACAGATGATTTAGTTTCCAATTTGGGGTAGAGCCATGCTTGATTGAATTGATTGTGATCATCGAATCCCCTTACAGATGAATTTTTTGCACTCCCAAGTCGATACCCAATTGTAGGCCTAAGGCCGCTACTCTAAACTTGGCTTCATTGTTCGTGGAAACACCTAGTGGCAAGGATTTTTTTGCTACGTGATTGCCCTGAGAGTCCCTTGCAACGCAGCCCGTGCCTCCTAGCCCTGGGTTGCCACGCGCCGCCCCATCGAAATTTACCTTGACCCAGCCTGGTTCCGAAGCCTACCAAGTTACATCCGCTCTATTGATTTTTGTTGACTAGGTTGCCCTGTTCCTAGACAACAATGACAGTTTGAGGCCATTAAATTTTTTTGATAGGCAATCATCCCAATTTGTGAAGGATTTCTGCTTGGATGAGTTGACTTAGGCATCCTCGTTTACTACTTCTACTATGGCCCTTTCAGTTTTATTCCACAGTCTATCTTTGTTTAGCTCCTTGTCTTGGAAGATTCTTTTGTTTCTTTCCTTCCAAATTTCCCATATCACAATGGATGGGATGATCTGCCAAATTCCTCCAAAGATAAATTTATCGCTTTTTTGAGGCCAGATTTTAAACCATGAAGTTAGGTCTGCTAGCATGGGGCATTGCAAGTTTAGTTTATTCCTTATTGTGCTCCAACATTCGTTGGATACAGGGCATTGAAGGAGGAGGTGGTTTGTTGATTCCTCACTTGCTTTGCATAGAATACATCTGCTCGAACCTTGGATACCAAAGGTGGCTAGCCTATCTACTGTGAGGATTCTTCCTTGGTTTGCCATCCAAGCAAATACCCCAGCCTTAGGGAGACATTTCCGACCCTAGAATAGTTTGAATGGCTAGTCTTGTCTTTCCAATGCTAGTTCCTTAATCTTGTAGCCAAGCCTCACCTTGTAAGTGCCTGTTGGAGATCCGCACCAGTGAATTGTATCATGTTCATTGGATGGGATGAAAAATCAATCTTTGAGAAGTTTTGATAGTGTGTCTTTCTGAGCTTGGGGAGCATTGAGGGTTTGGATTTCTTTCCAACACCAGCTACAGGATCCTCGGTTGATAATCTTTCGACCATAATTTTCTACTTTGACCCCCCATAGCCTTATGGTTTCCTCCTTTATCATCTCTAGGCCTGGGGTGTTGCTTAAGGGGGGTTTCCCGCACCATGAGTCATTCAAGAATGAGGCACTTTCACCATTTTTAATTTCCCAAGTCACATGCTCAGCTATTATATCCCTGCTGTCTAGAATGAAGTTCCAAATTGCTGAGCCTCTCAGAGGGTTGGGCATGGTAAGTATTCTAGTCAGGTTGTCTGAGTCTAGGTATTTTATTCTCAAGATTTTGACCCATTTTTGCTCATCTTTTATGTGGATGTCCCATACCAACTTGGCTCCCATGGCCCGATTCATTATTGGTAGTTGTCTGAGTCCTGCCCTGCCAGCATCCTAGGGCTTACATACCTTGTCCTAGGCTAGCAAGGGGAACTTGTTGTGGTCACCTGTCCCGGACCAGAGGAATTTCCTAAAAATTTGGGTGAGGGCTTCTTCCATTGCTTTAGGTAGTTTTAAGCAGGACATTGAATAGACTGGGATGGTTGACAGGACTGACTTTATCATCAGTAATCTCCCTACTGAAGACAACCATTTACCTTTCCAAGTCCCCATTCTAGTCTTGCAGCTGTTCACTAGGTTTTCCCAATAGCATTTTTTATTGATCCCTGCAAACAGGGGCATCCCCAATAATCGCCCTGGCATTGAAGCTATTCTCAAATTCAAGATCCTAGCTAAGTCCCTTTGCATGCTTGGTTGAGTGTTCAGAAGCAAGATCTTCGATTTTCCCCAGTCGATACTTTGCCCTGAAGCCCTGCTGTAATCATCTAGAATTTTTTTGATCACCCTTGCCTCTCTTCTACTTGTCTCTCCCATTAGGATTGTGTCATCTGCAAATTTGGGGTGTGTCACAGGCTCCAATCCATTGGCTACTTGGATGCCTTTCCATTTATCTTCCCTGCTCAAACTTTGAATTCCTCTCCCCAAAACTTTTGCCATGATTATAAACAAGAAAGGGGAGAGGGGGTCACCTTGCCTCAGACCTCTTGAGGATGGGAAAAAACCATGAGCAGACCCATTCACTAATATTGAGAATTTAGCTGTGGAGATGCAACTTTTGACCCAATTGATCCAATTTGTTCCAAAGCCAAATTTCTTGAGGACTTCTAGAAGAAATTTCCTATCAACCATGTCATATGCTTTGAGAATATTTAGTTTTATTATCATACATGCCTTTTTTGTTTTTCTTGAAGTATGGATGGTTTCATGGGCTATGATTATTCCTTCCACTATTGACCTACCTAGAGCAAAGCGACTTTGTTATGCTGAAATTACTTTGTTTAGAACTTCTTTTAGTCTATTGGCTATTATTTTGGTGACCACTTTGTATACTGTGTTGCATAAGGCAATTGGCCTGAAATCACTCATTGTTTGTGGGTCTTTTTTCTTGGGGATTAGGGCTAGAAAGGTGTGGTTCACTGCCCCCAGCATTGTCATTTTTCTTCTTGATTCCTCTACGTGCTGCTCCAAGATCCTCTCCCACAGTGTTCCAATTTTTTTGAAAGAAGCCAGCAGGGAAGCCATCCGAGCCAAGGGCCTTGTCTGGGTTCATCTGAAAGATTGCTTTCCTGACTTCTTCCAAGGGGATCTTTTGGTATAAGTGCAGGTTTTGGTCCTCATTGATTATTGTGGGTATTGCACTTAGTAATTTGTCTCTTGTTGCCCTGTTCTCAGGGCAGTCCCTATTTAGGATTTCCTTAAAGAATTTGGTTGCTTCCTTGTTGACCTCCTCGGTGGATTGTGCCACTTCACCATTGGCCTTTTTGATTTATGAGATTTTGTTCCTATTTCTGTTGACAATTGCCGATTTATGGAAAAATTTAGTATTTCTATGTCCTTCTTTCAACCATGTTTCCCTTGATTTTTGACACCAGTAGAATTCTTTTTTTTTAATAGTTCTGAAAATTCCTCCTTTAGAGACTTCATTTTCAAAGTCTTCTGCATCCATTCCGTTTTCTATTACATGTTCATTCAGAGTTCTGATTTCCTGTTCCACTCTATCCTTCTCCTGGAATATGTTTTTGAAGTGAAGTTTGTTCCATTCTTTGAGCTTGGTTTTGATGTGACCCAGTTTCTTACTTAATCTGAAGAGGTTGGTGCTGTCCCTAAACTTGATTTCATTCCACCATTGCTCAATTAGTTATGGCAGACGCTCATCTCTTAACCACATGTTTTCAAATTTGAAGGGGCTCCCCAAGGGTGGGTTATCATGGCCAAAGGTAAGTGAAATGGGGAAGTGGTCTGACCCTGTAAACGATAGAATTTGAGCTTCATGGGTGGCTTACAAATCACCCCAATCTCCCCATAGGAGGAATCTATCTAACCTCTCTCATATGTTGGTGAAGCCTTTCCGCCTATTGGACCATGTGAATATTCCATTTTTGGTATTCACTTCTTTTAGGAGATTGTTGTCTATGAACTCCTGAAAATCCTTCTGGATGGTTGTTAGCCTTACCAACCCACCACACTTCTCTTCATTGTTCAAGGTTGCATTGAAGTCTCTAGCTATTATTCCAACCTCCCCACCCTTGGTTTCTAACACACTTGTTATTTTGTACCAAACTTGTCTTTTTGCTGGTGTGGCTATTGGACCATAAATATTGATACAAAAGAGTGAAGTATTCTTTCTCAAATCCTTGAACTTGATTAGTTTCCAGTTGTCCTCTTCTTTCTCCACAACTCCTTCTAATGATAGGGGGTTCCACAGGACTCCTAGACCACCTGAGGCTCCTACCGCATCCTTGAATTGGCCTTTCCATTGTTTCTAGAACTCTAATCGCCTCTGGCTTACTTTCTTATTCCATTTTGATTCCCTAAATGAGCACAATGTCTTCTTTTGATTGGTCAATTTGGCGCTTGACCATGCATCATTTGTCAGGGGCATTTATGCCCCTGGCATTCCATGATATAACCCTCATTCTGCTTTGGGAAGGAGGTTCTCCTTCCCAATTAACAATTTTTGTTGTCCAAAGGCATTGCCTGCTATCATCAACTTGGCCTTGTTGGTCTTCCTACTTCTGTTGGATTTTTTCTTTATGTTTGGCGTGTTTAACTTTGACTCTGATTATTCCAACTGCCTTATTTCCAACAATTCCCCTGCCTCAGTTTCTTCCCAGGGATCATCTTCTCCCTCTAAGGAAAGGTAGCTCTCCTCACCTTCTGATTGATTAGTTTTGTCTTCAACCTCTTGTGGAGCAACAACATTTTACACTGTGACAGTTTGCTCCAACATTTTCACTTCTCCCCTCGATGTTTGGAACTATGATTCTAACTTTCCTACTTCTTTGGTTAGTTTCCATAATTTATTTTTTATGTCTTTTTGAAGTTCTTGAGCCCCTTCCATTAGAGCATTGAGTGCTACCTCTGCCCTAAAGGATCCCTTATCCTGGGCTTCCTTGGCTGGTGGGGCGAGATCATGGGGTTCCAATTGCTCTTCTCCTAGGGTTTGTTGACCTGTTCTAATATTGCCTTCCCCAAATAGTTCTTCTGTCGATTTGGGGTTTGGATCCTGGGGGATTAGAGTCTCACTTCTCTTCTCCTTGTATACAAAACCCTTGCTTCCTCCAATTGAAGTTCCTTCCAGGCAAGAATTTCTAAAGAGGCATTTTCTAGGTTCAGCTCCTTCCCAAATTTCTATTTCCTGTTGCCAACTCCTATACTTTTTTAGAATTTATAAGTTTTTGTATATCCCTACTCCATCTATTTCCACCAGAATGCCTGCTATAGCTCCTTCTATTCCATTTATGAAATCCTCATTCACTCTTAAGCACACCCCTAGAGCATCACCTAGACGTAGCATGACATCTATATTCCAAAATTCTGTGGGCAGATCTACTAGCTTGATCCAGACGGGAGTTTGGTTTATTTTGTAATTCCAGGGATCAAAGTTAGCCCTCCAATTCACGCAGTGAAAGCTATGTCCATTCATAAACAGGGGTTTTCCTTCTACTATTTCTAATTTTAAATCCCGATCACTACATTCTATGAGGAAAAAGGAGTTTGCTAGTTGATTTATGCATACCCAATCTTTGAATTTATTTTTCCACCAAGCTTTGATATTCTCGCTTGGGAATCCCTGACCAGTCCATTTGGCGAACATGCCTTTCTCCATCAATCGATTTACTCTTCGTTCAATAATCTCCAATGGCATTTGGAAGAGTTTTCTCCCTCGTGGACGAAGCCGACAACCTCCATTTGATTTGTTTTGAAAGTTCCTCCTGTTTTCTTTTCGATTGACAAGGTCTTGATCTTTCTAGTTCATTCTTCTTCTATGATCTACTTCTTCCCCCAATTGCTGGTTCAATTTTCTGTTATTTACCAGATTAGGGTTTTCCGATCTCTTGACCTTCTAATTTTTGCTGGACCGCGTCAGGTTGCCGTTGTTTTTGTTGCGCCAGTTTTGGTCCAATGGCTTTCCTTGACGGACATTTTCCCGGAACCACCCACGCCTTTGTTCATTCGTACGCCAACTTTGCCTGATCCTTTGATGCGCTATTGGTTTCTAGCTTCCAATCTGGTTGAAGTTTTCAGTAGATGGATTTCCTGACTGGTTATATAGCGGGTTGCATTTGTCCACCCATTCGCCATTTTCAAATACCCATTGTGGGATGTGATCCGGGTTATGGTGGAGGGCTTCATCCACTATCTTCTTCCTTGCTTCTTCCTCCAACACCAAGTTGCTCCATAGTTTTTTCTCCCCGCCTGCATTTTTTCGCTCATGCTCCTGCTTGCCCGTTCACTCCATTCCTCTTTTCTCCAAAGTTAATTTCCATGCACTAGATATTGAAGTTACCTATTTGGAGAAAAAAATTTCAAGAAAAAATGAATTTTTTTCAAATTATTTCTTGACGTCTCGTGAACGTCACTTTTTTTTTCTGAAATTTTTAGCATTCCAAAATCTGTTCTTAAATTGATAAAAAATAATGAAAATAATTTTTTAAATTGTTTGAAAAATTATAGGAATAAAATTCATCAAAAATTCTACATTCATTAGTTTACATCATTTTGAAATTCAAAACATAAAGACCACTTTTATGTGGTTGAAGTTCAGAATTATTTTTGCTGTTGTCCGATTCCTTTATAAAGTGACACAGGTTTGTGCTTTTACCCTAAACACATGAATACATTTCTTGTAGAAGTGTCTTTTATTTTAAAAAACTTCTCCCAAACTGATGCAAAAATATTTGCATGCACTTAGTCACTTTACAATGTTCCAGTTTTCATAATCGAGTTAGATTGGTCATACTTAATTAAAAGATTGCCTAAAGTTGTATGGTAGATTTGGTTATGTAGGGCACACCACTAGGAATCAGGTGGCATGAATTTTTTTGGTTTCCTTTATCTATACTCTTCGTGAAGGGTAGGGCCACTTTTAGATGGAAGGTGTATGGGGGGCCATTGGTCTGTGGTTGGAAGAAAAACACTCGGGTGATGCTCTACCTCTTGCAAACGACTCACCAAGACTTGTGATATACACGTAGGATTCTAGATATGAAATATTTTATAACACATATTGGTGTAATTGTAAACATGTTGCTTTAATGCAATGCATGTATGTAATGTGAAAGAAAAATATTGTCATAATTTCATTGTTGTAATGTTTCATTTCAAATTCAATTATACTCTATAATGATAGTAATTTCCATTTTAATATTGGTCATGTAAAACAAATGAAATATGAAAGACAAAAAAAACATAATTTTTAGCATGTGACTATTTACTTTCTTGTTAATTCATAAGTAATTTAGTTATGATAATTGATGTCATTACAAATAAAAACCACAATTATTTGATATGAAAGAAAACATCCCTGTTATGTGACTTTTTCCCCAAGAGAAGAGAAAGTTTTGAAATAACCCTTTAGAATTAAATGGGAGAGAAAAATAAAGGATATTATGATCCTTTTGATTAAAAGAGAGATTAATAAATAATACATATAAAAACCTCTTAAAAAGGGGAAGAATAATTATTTATTTAAATAATTATTAAAAGACAACCTTTGTGAAAGGGTGTGATGGTTTGGAAATCACCCCTTAAAAGGATATATAAATCATTCATGTGAGACATGAAAAAAAATATTCAAGGATGGAGAACACTCAAGGAGAAAAGAGAAAAAGGAAAGAGGAACTAAAAGGGCACAAACGAGTGAAGGTTGGGGTCTAGGTGGGCATTTAAACATTGGGAGAAGGGGCACATAGTGTGTGTCCAACTCGGGGTACAACATACACCTAGGAGTGTCCTGGCCAGGGCTGCGTTTATGCCATGAAGGCGAGTTTGGTTTTGTGCAAGAACTTGTTCCTCTGGGGTTGTTTGTGGTGGGAAACAACCTAGGTCCATAAGCATTCCTTTGAATGTCGAATTCCTTTGAGTGTTGGATAGCAATCTTGAACCATTGATTTGATAATATTGGAAATATTGTTTGTATGATTTGGTGTTATTATGATTAATCTATGTGGAGGTGTTATTCCATTTACTATGTTGATTATTCAATTATTTTTTATTAAGGTGAAAACAGGTTTTGAAGGGACCTGAAACCCTTTACAATCAGATTTTGAATGGATCTGGAACCCTCAAGCTGATAACAAGTTGATTATTCAATTGTTATATGTTTACAATTTACATTAATTATTCATATTTATTTTGATAATATTGTATATTATAAATTATATTAACTCTAATATTTGTTATATTAAATCTGCTGCTATTATTTAAATAACCAATGGAGAAAAGTAGCATCACATTTGGTATCAGAGCCTAATGATTGGGCCTTAGCACCATTTAAATTTCTTTTATTTGTAGAAATTGATATAAATGATCCTTATGTATGCCTAGCATTATACACTTGTCCTAACCTTCAAGATATAAGACTTAATTCTATAAGACCCAATTTTTATTTCTTTATTATTCATTGGAATTGTTGGAGATCTTTAGATCATCTATGTGGGCTATATTCAAGAATTAACATTTCCTTGAGAAATTCCTATTTATATATAGATGCAACTTAAAATGCAACATCCATAGCTTATTAATAAATAGATAAATAAAGAAAAACAAAATTCTATATATATAAATTCAAATCAATTATTGATCTATAAACCTATAATTTTTTAAAACAAACTATTATTAATAAATATATATATATAAATCATTTATATTCCGAATTTAAACCTACTCTTCACTCCTTTGAGATAATTATATAGTATTTTCTACTCTTAAATATTCTCTTCATCTTTACAAGATGATATGTCCATACATTAATTTATTCTTTTATGTATTTATATATAGTCACTACTATAACCTATCATATCACAAGTAATAGTCCTAACCAATGAGAATTTTTCAATAGGATAATAATTGAAGTGATGTCCATCGTTGCAGAAGCAGTGAGATTTCTGCATCAATATATGATATTTTGGTGATGAGAAAGGGACGATGGTAAGGCAGTCCACAATGCATGATGGATTGTGATAAGTGTATGTAGCTAATGTCATTTTGAGGAGAAGAAGACATAGTGGTGTTGGCTATCAAGAAAGGACAACAAGAGATTCAAGGTGAAAACAATAGTGAATGTTTGAAAAAAATGCAAGGATAGTCCATAACAAACACATTTCAAAACATGACATGCTTATTTATAGCAGAGTATAATAGGGATTAAATGAAAGTCCACAAAGTTGCATGACAAAGAATAAAGACAACCTATAGTGTACCATAATCACCAACATTGAAGACTGGATATATCAAGGAAAATGCAGTGAAACTTTGATTAATATTCTTAAATTCAATCTACAACAAGCATATGCCTAAACAGGGAGAGTGAAGAAGGATCTGGATCTTGAAATTTTTGAACAAGTAACATCACATTTGAAGGGAATAAAGTCATGATTTATAAGTTGGGTAGAGTGATTTTCTAGTCTTCAAGTTGTGGAAGATCTTACAATATGGTAGTCATGGTCATTGTGAAATAGTGACAATAGAAAAATGAGTTGGCAATGTTTCTTTTGGTCTTGAGTTTCTTTTTTGGTCTATCAAATTTTATTAGATCCTATATCTTTATTTTTTAATTTCTTTCATATTGATAAACATTATCAAACAGACATGAGATTACAGTGGCATACCAAACAAAGGGTCGTATTGGATAAAAGGGTAGTCCGTGGAGGGGATTTAGATTCTAGACACATACAAAATGATAACCTATAGTCCCTGATAAGATAATCAACATTCACAAAAGACAATCCTTACATTACATGATTTCCATCACATTATATGATTTTTTTTGAGATATTGGACTACTTTTTAAGAGGCCATGATAGGAAATTAGTGTAAAGTGGATAGAAGGGCAACAAGTTAATAAAATTATTGCTTCTTTAAAATATTTGATACATGTTAAACAAAATACATGAATTTTCATGTTCATGGGAATAAGTTCTTGATATAAAGATGATCAATTTCAATACTATTGTTATGTATTAATTCTATTTGAAATTGGCTAATGAGTTGAATAAGGTAGTGATGTCGCACTACATATCTTAAAATGAGAGCTTGAATTTTATATTTAAATATGAGTGTGTTGTTGATCCATGGTATACTTCAAGTATTAGAGTGACAGTGAAAGTGTGATGGGCTTGTAACCCATAGGTCTTAGGATCATTTTCACATCTTTAAATTTAGAAAATATGATATTGTTTAAATATCCTTTATGGACCACTTAATTTTTGGGTTTCATACATTGTTATCAATTTGAGGGTAACCTTGATAATTCCCTCACATAAATCCAACTATTTGATGGTTGAGGAAGCTCTAGAAGTATCAATTTATACATCATACGATCTCAAATAAACTCGAGAATAGATCTAACAATATAAAATCAATCTTCTATATAGCTAGAATCCTCTTATACAAGGAATTTGTCTTCCTATTAAGATAGTGTCATGCCAACTTATTTTTGTCTAGCTTTGTGTGTATTTTGAGAAAATAATTTTATCATGTTTAATATGTCTATTTTAAGTTACATTATGGGCCCATAACCTACAGGTCATTGGATTCACATCTTAAACTTAGACAATTAACATTGTGTTTGGAATGAGTTAGTGAGAATAACACCATGTTGTTATAAGATATGAAACCAAATAGGCTTAGGCTTAGACATGAGGACATGTCGGATATTATAGGGAGATGCTATCTATTCCAACCTTTTCTAGGATATGCAAGGACGTTATGTGATGTTTAAATCTTTAACATGTTTCTTTTATAATTCATTTTAGTGAATTTTCCTATGGTGTCTGTAAACATCTAAATTTGACCACTTACATTTAGTCAAATTTATCCCTTTTCGTCTAAATATCATCCTACCCACATTAATTAAGTAATATTGTCATTATTTAATTAATACCCTTAAAGTTCTCTAAATCCCTAAGGTATTTAGTTAAATAATTAAATACCTTACCCCTTTATCCCTTTCTTCCAAAGAATTAAATAAATAACCCACTTATTTAATTCCCTTTATGTCCCATCCACACTTAATCCACTCCTAGCCTTAATCCCCCTTGCTTAATCCTTCATTAGGAATGTGACACATTCCTAATCCATGATTAGGAGGTGTCACATCCTCCAACTTTTGCAAGTTGGCCCCTAATCCTCATTAGCCACCTGACCTTCACCTAATCATTGATTAACTAGTCTAATCAACCATTTAGTCAACTCTCCCCATCCCCCAAGGAATTTTTAATTCCTTCTTGTCTTGTCAAAGTCCTTTTGAGGAATTTTTAATTCCTCTCCCATCTCCCAAGGAATATTAAATTCCTTTATCTTCTCCATCCATATTAAAAATAAATTTTTAGTTCCTTTAGTCAACCCTTTGATCTCTACCCTTGATCTTCTCTCAAGAATGAATCTAGACCATTCATTCCTCTCTCCCTTGCTAAATGACTAACACTTAGCCATTTTTGCAACCCTAATCACTATCATTCACAATCTAACACATTCAAACAATCTATCCACAAGCAACACATTCTATCACAATCTCTCACAACCCATATCAATCTTCAATCAACACAACCATCCTTGCATCCAAATCAAGCGTTTACAAGCCGTTATGCTGTCAAAATTGATCTAGGAGCACACAAATCAAACAATCTATAGGGCCAACCAAAAGATCAACTTGGGCAAGGTAATATCGTTCCCTTCTTACATTTGTTCAAGTTTAACTCAGGCCTCATCCGAGGTGTTGTTGTGGTTCCTTCTTCCTTGAATTTTGTTTTCATTTTTCACTTTAGGCTAGGGGTTTTTTACTGCACACATTTTTGGCATGCCTGGTGGGACCCACATCATGGGTCTATTCTTTCACGTCCTTTGTTGTTTGCCTTTTTGTAGATTCAGATTTCAGTTACAAAGGCGAAACTGCAATTAGAGGCGAACCTGATCTGGTATAGGGGTGAACCTGATTGCAGGGGAAAATTTTCCTCTCTATAGGGGTGAACCTACCCACTCACAATGGTGATTATGCTAAAAGAGGCGAATCTACCAGCTCTACAGAGGTGAATATGCTAAAAAGGGCGAATCTGCCTGTTCTGCAGAGGCGAATCTGCTAAAAGAGGCGAATCTGCCTGTTCTACAAGGGTGAATCTACTTGGATAGGGGTTTCTACACCCCAGATTAGGTGAATCTGCATCTGCAAACAGAGGGGTGAACTTTCCTCACACAGAGGCGAATCTGAGGTGAATTCGAAACCCTAACCTTCCATTTTTTATGTCGTTTTGCTTCTGTTTTCATATACTAATCTGCTAACTCAGTTGTATGTGAGTGTCTTTGCTTCCATCTAACAATTTGTGCAATTGTTTCTCATTCATCCAAGATCGGTGGTCCAAAACTACTAACACATTTTTTGCAAAACAATCGGACCCAGACCCTTAGGTAACTCGTTTGTTGTTTTTTGCACTAGCTAGGCACACGTAGCTTTAATTAGAGGGTCAATTAACTGTTTGTTGTGCTTGTGAGTGGGTTGTCGATGTATCCAATCCCCTTGCACCACTTGGCGATCCTGGGTGAAGAGAAATCACAGTTCACTCTTGTCCAGTCGAGTCATCCTAGGAGGTGCTAGTGTGTCTAAGCTCTCCCCTTGCGCTTCGTGCGAGCCTGGGGACCAGCCGAAGCGTCTAGCATCTTCTTCCTTTAGCAGGAATTGCTTGGTATTTCATCACTTGGGGGACAATTCCAACCACATGTTATCGACGAGGTATATAAAGGGGGGAGAGCGAAAGTTGTACCTCAATCCAGTCACATCATGTCTGGCGGAGCGTCGAAGCTAGGGTGATACCTAGATAAGACACAAAGAATTGGTTCGAGTTTCCAGTATCTCACTAGGGCTCTCGACTCATGCTTCTGATGAGTTGGTGCTCACAGTTGTGCCCCGCGTACCATGCGTATATCGGGGACTCACGAGATAGCCTTGTTTAGCCTAGATAGACACCCTTATCACTAGTCTTAGGATTGTGCTGCCTATTTTTATTTTCGGTTGAGTTAGTCCAGCCTTCTGTCTATTTTTTTTCATGCTCATTGTCCTCTTCCATAGTCCCCCCTTTCCTTCAGAGGTGATCTTGCTCCCGGTTCCCATCCCGTTCGTCATCCTATCTCTGTTCCATGTCCTCTTGTGACTCTTTTTAGGAGTCTGTTTCCCATTTTGAGTCCCCGTTTGACCTCACTTGGAAGTTTGTTCCCCATTGCGAGTCTCTGTTTCAGTCTATTTGGTGTTTTTTCTCTATCCAAGTCACCGTTCGAGTCCGTCTAGCTGAGCTCATTACCCTGTTACACCATTTTGAGAGTCAAACCCACCCGTTTCTCAACAGTTTCTGTTGTTTAGGCAAATCTGTTTGCTATTTGGGTGAACTTGCCTCTCTGCAAGGGCGATATTGGCTTGAGGGGAGAACCTACCTCTCTGGAGGGGCCATTCTACTCACAAGGGTGAATCTACCTTAACAGAAGGGCGAATCTGCTTTTTCCTCTTCATTCGGGACCCTATTCGGGTCCGATTCGGTGTCTGTTCAGCCATTTTTTGTCTCGTTCTTCATTTGAGTCCCCATCTCAATCCTTTTCAGTGTATCCATCTATCCATTGGTGGTCCTATCCTCCCTCTATGTCTCCATCCAAATCCGTTTAGTTGAATCCTTTCATCCGTTTTGTCATCCTGTTCCCCGTTCTTGTCCGTTCTGACATCTGTTCTTCATCCCCTTTGCAATTTTCCCCGTTCCTTGTACTTGGGAAAAATTTCTTAGTACCAGGGCGAATCTTCTTTTTCTTCATCATCTGGGGCCCCGTTCGGGTCCGTTTTGGTGTTCGTTCGACCGTTTTTGGCCCCGTACTCCGTCATCGTCCTTATTCCGACCCATTTAGGCATATCCAATTATCTGTGGGTGGTCTTATCCTTTGTTTGAATCTCCATCTAGATCTATTTAGGCGAATCCATTATTTTCGTCTACTATCCCATTCATTGTTTGGGGCCCCGGTCTAGCCTGTTTTGGGGTCCATTTAGTTGTTTTCCATCCTATTCTTCGTTCGGATTCATTTATGGGGGTTTGATTATCCATTGGTAGTCTTATCCTCCTTCCGATTGTCCATCGAGATCCATTTAGGTGAATCTGTTCTTTTCGTCTACTATCCCGTTTGTTGTTCGAGGCCCTGTTTGGGTCTGTTTCGGTGTCTGTTTGGCTGTTCCCCATCCCAAGCTTAGTTCGAGTCCCTATTTGAATATGTTTAGGATAAGTTGTCATCCCCTTAGGTAATCTTTAGAGTCACAGCTGCCCGTTCTTCAATCACCCTTGTCCGCTCGTCGGTCACATATGCCTGTCCTTCAATGTCTCCAATTGTTTAGGCGAACTTGTCAGCTATTTGGGCGAATTTTCCTGTTGATTTGGGTGAATCTACCTCATAACTTGGGTGGATCTACTTGTTTGGGTGAATCTTCCTGTTCACTTGGGCGAATCTACTTGTTCACTTGGGCGAATCTGCCTGTTCACTTGGGTGGATCTGCTTGTTTGGGCAAATCTAGCTGTTCACTTGGGCGAATCTACTTGTTTGGGAGAATCTTCCTGTTCACTTTGGAAAATCTACTTGTTTGGGCGAATATGCCTGTTCATTTGGGTGAATCTGCTAGTTTGGGCGATCTTGACTACAGTTTTGGGCGAATTTGATCTCTCTGAATAGACGAATTTGTTACATACAGAGGCAAATTTGCTTCCCATACAAAATCTAGAGATTCAATCCTTCATACCACAGTTAGCCTACATCTGCCTCAATCCAAAATCATAATCCAATCATTCCTCCTCTTCCTATTCATCCCCAAACCATCCATTTTTTCAAAA
Source organism: Sequoiadendron giganteum (assembly GCA_007115665.2). NCBI lineage: Eukaryota > Viridiplantae > Streptophyta > Pinopsida > Cupressales > Cupressaceae > Sequoiadendron > Sequoiadendron giganteum. Next base: position 674,740,041 of record CM021104.1, on the reverse strand, counting down.
AAAAAAAAAGGAATTTATTTACCCCAGCGTGTTGGGGTCATAACTTTCTACTCGGTGCTCAAAATTCAAAACCGTTTACACCATTGAAAAGGTCTCCAAGAGTACTAGTTTACTCCCTAAAATAGTGCACCTTTGGTGGCCCAATGTTAGGGATTAATGCAAGTTTCAACCCAAAATTCCGCTCCGAAGGCCTTCGAAAACACGATTTACTACAACATAGAAAAAACCGAAAAAATTTGAAAATTTTCTTTTTCATTTTTTCTCAATCCTATCACTCCTGGACTTTTTCAGACCATAATATGAGCTTCAATATAGTCCTAATCTGAGCTCCAATCCAATTCCAATCTAAGCTTTAATCCCATCATCTGAATTTGAGCTTTAATCCAATCCCCATCCAAGCTTAACCTGAATCCCAACTTGAGCTTTAGTCCACCTATATCTTCTTCCATCTTCTTCCAATCCATCCTATTTATCTTTTCATCATCTATTCTTTCCTACTAATCATCTATTCTTATCTTTCCCATCTGTATCCGTTTTATCTAACGTCATGAATCCTTATATTCCTTTCACGTAATCAACAATAGTAGTCAAGGGGAATCCCAACTATGTTGATGATGCTAACGAAAGTCTTATCGATCAAGATGAGTATAATATAGATCCCCTTAATGTTGTTTTTACTAGCAAGCTTCTTTCGATCCCCTCTCCAAGTCCATCCATTCCTCTGAACTATACCTCCATGCCTTCATTTGCATCTAATAATAGTCCTTACACTACCCTTGACAAGGGATATCCAACACTCTCACCATCCACATATCCATCATGTCCTCCCTTTACATCTCTCTCCTATCCAACATCCACATCTTCCTATAGTAATCTACCATCCCCATATTCCTATCCTTATCATTGTCAACCATCACAATATCTCTACCTTAATCCCACATCCCAATCTTCCCATCCTAATCCAACACCCACGCCTTCCTATCATAATCCACCATCCCAATGTTCCTCGTATCCTAACCCACCATCTCCATCTTCTTATCCTAATCCTCCACCCATATCCTCCTACACAAATACATCACCCATGTCCTCTTATCCTAATCCATCGTCCCAATCTTCCCATCCTAATCCAACATCCACATCTTCCTATGCAAATCCACCACCCACGTCCTCTTATCCTAATCCATCATATCAATCTTCCCATCCTAATTCAACCGCCACACCTTCCTATCTTAATACGCCATCCCAATATTCTTACTATAATCCACCATCCCAATCTCCCCAACCTAATTTAGCATCCACATCCTCTTATCTTAGTTCATCATCCACATCCTCCCATGTCACTCCCCCCTTCAGTGCATTATATCATAATCCTCCCCCCAATCCATCATATCATAATCCTCCATCCAATCCTAATCCACCAGTTTCTAATCCTAATCCTAATCCTCCATATCCTCTTAGTCCTACATCCAATTCCATCCACTTATATAATCCTAATCCACAAATCCCTAATCCTAGTCCTCCATCTGTTCCCATCACCCCACCTAATCCTACATCCCTTCCAAGTATTTCACAAGGACTCATGACAAAAGAAACATCCCCAAATCCACTTCTTGATGTTTTGGAACCATGCCATCCCACACTATCATGTTCGGTCACTAGTGAGGAGGCCCTCCTCCACTCTACACCTATCACTCCCATTTCCATTCCTACCACCGTCCAAACAGTTGAAACCATCAAAACCACCAAATCCATTGTCATATTCTACCCCTAGCACCATCGAAACTATTGAATCTGTCAAACCCACCAAATCCATTGAATCCCCATCTTCCACTTCCAGATCCACCTAATCTAGTGAAGAAACCAAAATCCAATCCGCTCCCCCTAGTCCTTGTATCACTGGAATCCAATCCCATGACCTTCATGAATCCTCCATCCTCCCATCTTCCCCAGTCGAGGAGTCTCTCTAACACTCCTCCCTCGTCATGTCCCCCACACAAGATGATTCATGTCGAGAGCTTAATACAAAGCATACAAGCATATCCTCTCTCCCAAGTCAAGGTCCTTCCATTCTATCTAATCCATCTCAAGATCATAGCCCTCCATCCATTTCATCTCATGATCCATATCCTCAACCAAGTCATGATCCTACCATCCCATCCACCCCATCTCAAGATCATGCTAGTTCATCTATTACATCCCATGATCTCCTCTGCATTCAAGATCCAATCACTCCATCTCATGAGCCCTTGTCACTCACCCCCGATCAGGATGCTATCGCCATATCATCTCCATCTCATGATCCTCCATCGTCACCTAGCTCTGTCACCCCAACGCCACTTTTATATCACCTTGGTAACATTACACTCATCCATGGTGGCCTTTTTACAGAAGAAAAATAAAGTATATGCACCACCTTTCCTCCTCCACCTACTAATGGACTCACATGATGCTTCCAAAATAATAAACATCCTACCATAGATTGAATGTTCAAGATCATGAACTATCAAGGAAAAGGTCTAGGCCTTCAAGAGCAAGGTATTTTAGAGCCCATCCAGGCCAAAGAAAACCTCCATACATCCTAAGAAATCCTCTTTTAAGGGAATAAGAGGCACTTCTCATCGCTCCACCAAATCCTTTGTCGCTATCCCCCTCCTCCATCATGTTATCTCAAAACAACCATCCATCTTCCTCCTTCATCCTCTGGATCCATTTTGGATCCTTATGTCCCTCCATCCACCATCGCTCATCCTTCATCTACTGCATCTATTTTGGGCCCTTATGTGCATCCATCCACCATAATACATCCTCCATTTTTGGGCCCTTATATCCCAAAATCACCTCCTCCATCTTATCCTCTTCATCCTCGCATCCATCCATCACTAGTCCCTAGAACGCATAATGAGAATCCTAAACTCATAATCCCTCATCAGGATCAACAAAGGCACCCCTCCATACATGCTATCTCATATCCTCTATCCACACATCATCGTCAAAATCCTACCTCTATCACTCCATCCACGTCATCTCCACATCATCGATCACCTCATACCCATCCCATTGCTATTAAAAGCACTTTGGATGCCAAACCAAAAATGCATAAATACACATGTCCATATGTACCATTAAAACGACATGTTGAAGAAGATAAAAACCAAATCCGTAATCCAAATCCATCCAAAAGGCCACAAAGGCCCACTAAAGCAAAAATCAAAACCATGTGGATCCCAAAGAAAAAAGATGCAGTGCCTTCAAATGAAAAATCTATAACGACATCCAAAGCTGCTAATCCAACTAAAAATCATTCACATCCTCCATCTCCTAAATCTATTTTGGGTCCCTATGTCCCAAAATTCAATGTCCCAACTCCTCCACTATCCCCACACTCTCCATCCATTCATCCTCCTATCCTTTCGCATCCACCACCACATGTGCCAATGTTGGTCCTGAACGCATACCCCCATTACACATCCACTCCATCCTTCCATCCATACACTTTCCATCATCCTATCCACTATCCCCCATATCTCCCCCATCAAATCCCTTTAGTCCATTCTCTTGCATAATCCATCCATTCTAATAAGGTTGTACCAACATCCACTTGTCGCTTTAAACATGGGCTCTTATTACCTCATATGGAACTTGATGCTTGATTCCCTCGTCCATCCCCTTATCACATGTCTTTCGAATCCATTTATCTATATCCCTCTCTTCATCCAGCTCCACCTGCTTACTAGCCAAAAAATAAAAAATAAAAAGTAAAAAAGTTTCCAAAAAAAACAAAAAAGTCAAAAATCCAAAAAATAGTAGAGAAATAATCCATCCAATGGTGAAAACATGGAAAACAAGCGCCTTGGACAAGTACCATGATGAAAACCTGGTAAACAAGAATCATGTGTAAATCCCCCATCTAGTTTACTTCCACAATTGGGGGTAGCCTCCATCTATGCATCCCCTTCATCCATCTCCTGCGTCCACCTATCTTCTACATCCTATCCATCATATTCCATTTTTATCTAGTCCCACCACCTTCTTTGTGATCTTGGTCAAGATAGGGGCACACATATACATGCTTTGGACATCTCTTGGCATACATTCCCCTCATCCATACACTATCCTATTCCTATCCCCATCCATCCACCTTCCTTATCCATGCATCCTATCCACATCCACTTATCTTCCATTGTCCACCCATCCTACTACGATCCATCTTCATCCCTTATTTACCCCTCCTACTATCTACCATCCCTCTCGCCTCGTCACACATGACATAACTAGAGTGGGGCATCTCCTTCTTTGTGACATAGTCCTTTTCCATCTTTTCATACTTATCTCCCTATCCACCCATCCACTAGTCCTTTTTCATTTTTTCATCCTTGTCTCCCCATCCATTTATCCATCTGGTAATCCATTCCGTATTTCCAAATCCTTATCCCTCAATCCATCTATTCTAACCTCTGTCTATCTCCCTATCTTTGTCAATCCATCCATTTATCTCCATTTTCCTTCCATCTCATAATCCCTTGTCATTGGTATTTAGTTGTAGGCTACCCCCATGCAATCCAAGGCCATTTTATCTCACTATCATCACTCCTATCTATTTCCTACATCTTCCTAATATCTTATCACTTTTCGTCACTCATCTATCCATCGTCTCATCCTCCCAATTCATCTTTGGATGATCTAGATAACTATCCCCTCCCCGAGCTTTGCATAATCCACATCCTAGGCATGTCGACCATCCCATCTGCACGGCCTATCCTGGCTCATCACATCGGCTCCATCCTTTTATCCATTTATCATGGTCATCTCATCATCCCTTGTCCCTTGTATGTCTTTGGCCTTGTGTCGAACTACGTTGCCCCTACGCTTTCACGTAGGTAAGGTCCCTCTTTTGATCTGTCCCTAGGGCATTTATCCGTCTACCTTTGTCCTTTATCATGGTCCCCATCTGTCCACTTTCCACTTTTATCCATGGTATTTTATCAAACTACGAGGACTCTGCGCTTTCACGTAGGCAAGGTTGATCTTTGATCAACCCTCAAGCCTCTAGGTCTTTAGGGTGTGTCAGTCTTGTGTCCCCTAGGTGTGTAGGGTCTTGTTTATCATTTTGTTGTCTTGTCATCTTGTCATCTTGTCATGTCATTAAGTACATCCCTATCCTAACTAGTATTCACAAACCAAGGTCATTAGTATCATGAGATCCAATCAGTTTTGAGTATCCTGCATCATGTTGATCCTTTAGCTTAGCCTTCATCTTTGGTCTCAACAGGATGCATCCTTCCTAACAGACCACACCAATCACATCCATCCTTTTGATCCTGTGGCAAAGGACGTTTGAATTTGATTGTGATCTTTTGATGTTTTTGACATTTGTTTATCATTTGAGCTTCCTATCATACCTATTCGGGGTCACCACGATCCATCATATCATGGTGCTCTTTCAATTGGTAAACATAGGGGCGTATCTTGATCTTTTTGTCTACTTATATATTCTCGGTTGTCCCACGTAGTACCCACCAAGATCCTCGTGGTATTGTGTTACATTGGGGCATCCTTTGTGTTTGTGGTTATCCCAACATCGGGCCCAACCAAATCCCTCATGACTTTGGGATGTTGGACTAACCTTTTGTTTGTTGTGTCAGTCCTATGCATGTGCTATGACGTCACCTTGGTTCCTCATACCCTGGCGCATAGTATCACATGCTATATCAAATTAAGTTCTCATTACATGGAAGCATGGCACGTAACCATTAACTTGATTGATTTGGTTTATATCCATTCATCTATCCAAACCCCCCATCCATTCATCCTAAATCTTTATAATCTAATCATTCTTCATCACTCTCCCTTATCTATCCATCTTATCTACTTTCATCATCTCTTCAATCTGCTTAGGATAATATAGATTTTTTATTTTAAGCATCTTTTCATCCATCCTCCTCATCATATCATCATCTCTTCAATCCTCTTAGGATAATATCGATTTTTTATTCTAAGAATCTTTTTTTCCATTATTTTCATTCATTTCAATAATCTCACATCTCCATCCAATCCTAATCCATTCAATCTAGCACAAATCATCTAATCACATCCTTGGTCTTGTTCCTAGCCTTGCTACAATCCTTGACCTAATCATCCTCATCATCATCATCGAGATGCATCCTTCCCTATCCTTTCGTGTTGTTTTGGGATGTATCCTTCCCTCATCAACAACACCCTCATCCTCATCGGGCGGTATCTTTCTCTCATCATCATTATCAAGATGTATCCTTCCCTATCCTTTTGTGTTGTTTTGGGATGTATCCTTCCCTTATCAACAAAAATCTCATCATCGTCATCATCGAGATGTATCCTTCCCTATCCTTGTGTTGTTTTGGGATATATCATTCCCTCATCAACAACACTGCACCCATCATTAGTCCATCCTGGCTTGTAGCTTGACTGGGGCAACACATAATTTTCCCTTGAATCCATTTGTGCTTTCTCTCTTCTCATCTTCTTTGCCCAATCTCTTAATCGCTTATCATTAGCTCTTATCCCCATCTACTCTTTCATCATCTCATCCATTTTGAGAGAACACCCATGTTCTCTTGAACCCGCATGTCCTCTTGAGGGGGCATCCTCACTCCTATCATCTTTCCTCCTAGTCACTTTTTTGAATGACTGGAGCATCATTCCCAATCTGGCCATTTTCTTCTTGGTGCTATCTTTTAAGCTTCTTTGAAATGATGCTACTTCATAACACCATCTAAAAGAGGGAAAAAATGTAGACATCTAAATTTGACCACTTACATTTAGTCAAATTTATCCCTTTTCGTCTAAATGTCATCCTACCCGCATTGATTAAGTAATATTGCCATTATTTAATTAATACCCTTAAAGTCCTCTAAATCCCTAAGGTATTTAGTTAAATAATTAAATTCCTTACCCATTCATCCCTTTCTTCCAAATAATTAAATAAATAACCCACTTATTTAATTCCCTTTATGTCCCATCCACACTTAATCCACTCCTAGCCTTAATCCCCCTTGCTTAATCCTTCATTAGGAATGTGACACATTCCTAATCCATGATTAGGATGTGTCACATCTTCCAACTTTTGCAAGTTGGCCCCTAATCCTCATTATGCACCTAACCTTCACCTAATCATTGATTAACTAGTCTAATCAACCATTTAGTCAACTCTCCCCATCCCCCAAGGAATTTTTAATTCCTTCTTGTCTTGTCAAAGTCCTTTTGAGGAATTTTTAATTCCTCTCCCATCTCCCAAGGAATATTAAATTCCTTTATCTTCCCCATGCATATTAAAAATAAATTTTTAATTCCTTTAGTCAACCCTTTGATCTCTACCCTTGATCTTCTCTCAAGAATGAATCTAGACCATTCATTCCTCTCTCCCTTGCTAAATGACTAACACTTAGCCATTTTTGCAACCCTAATCACTATCATTCACAATCTAACACATTCAAATAATCTATCCACAAGCAACACATTCTATCACAATCTCTCACATCCCATCTCAATCTTCAATCAACATAGCCATCCTTGCATCCAAATCAAGCGTTTACAAGCCGTTATGTTGCTGAAATCGATCTAGGAGCACACAAATCAAACAATCTACAGGGCCAACCAGAAGATCAACTTGGGCAAGGTAATATCGTTCCTTTCTTATATTTGTTCAAGTTTAACTTAGGCCTCATTCGAGGTGTTGTTGTGGTTCCTTCTTCCTCGTATTTTGTTTTCATTTTGCACTTTAGGCTAGGGGATTTTCACTGCACACAGTGTCAAACTTATAGGGTTATTGAAGATTCATATCCAAAATTTGGACCTAGTATTTTATCAAGTACCTTGTGGGTAGTCATAACCTATTGTTGTTTTCCTTGCTTAAGGTGCTTAACAGGATTTTTTTCTATTTTCTATTGCACTTTGTTATTGGACTTGATCAACCCAATAACCTTGTACAATTTCCTTATTATACTAAGACTCTATTTGTACATTGATTTTGATATATGATAAGAGGATATTCATGTAGTCCGAAATGCATGAATAACATCTTGGAATGTTTGTTGAATTTGTAGATTATAATTTTATAAATTATGAGTGACCACATAGTATTGGACATGCATAGTAATTATTGTGTGATTACATTGTAATACTTTCATAATTTAAAGGATTTACATGAGTGAATAAAATGATAAAGTTGAAGGATACGAGGTTAAGTACATAAACTATAATTATCTTTTCAAATATAAATTCATGATATATTTAAGAAGACATCTATATAGTTCTCATCATAATTTGGATTGGAAAAGTGATTTTAGTAAGATTACTTGTGAATTACAGAAGCAAATAATGTAGATAAAGTAAGTATTATGAAAAATACAAGTATTGAATGTTAGTATCTTCAATTACTGATCATATGCTTCTTTGAGTTGTGATGCAGATGCATCTTGTGCTACTGAGGAAAATAGTTAATTTACAAGGGGAGAATTGTTATGTGACTTTTTCCCCAAGAGAAGAGAATGTTATGAAATAACCCTTTAGAATTAAAAGGGAGATAGAAAAATAAAGGATATTCTGATCCTTTTGGTTAAAAGAGAGATTAATAAAGAATATGCATAAAAACACTTTAAAAAGGGGAAGAATAATTATTTATTTAAATAATTATTAAAAGACAACCTTTGTGAAAGGGTGAGATGGTTTGGAAACCACCCCTTAAAAGTATATATAAACCATTCATGTGAGACATGGAAAAAAACATTCAAGGAGAAAAGGGAAAAGGGAAAGAGGAACTAAAAGGTCACAAAGGAGTGAAGGTTGGGGTCTAGGTGGGTATTTAAACATTGAGATAAGGGGCAAACAATGTGTGTCCAACTCAAGGTATACCATACACCCAAGAGTGTCTTTGCTAGAGCCAAGTTTATGTCATGAAGGCGAGTTTGGTTTTGTGCAAGAACCAGTTCCTTCAGGGGTGTTTGTGCTGGGAAAAAACCTAGGTCCATAACCATTCCTTTGAATACCAGATTCCTCTGAGTGTTGGATAGCAATATTTCCATGACTTTAAGATAAGTATTGAGATCCATTGATTTGATAATATAGAGAATATTGTCTATATGATTTGGTGTTATTATGATTAATCTATGTGGAGGTGTTATTCCATTTACTATGTTGATTATTCAATTGTCACATGTTTACAACTTACATTAATTATTCATATTTATTTTGATAATATTGCATATTATAAATTGTATTAACTCTAATCTTTGTTATATTGAATTTGTTGCTATTTTTTGAATAACCAATGGAGAAAAGTATCATCACAATCTCCACACAAATATACCCATAAGTATTTATCAATCATTTTCCCTCATGTACTATATTAGCACTCCTCACTATGTGTAAGATAACACATTTGAAGTGTCACAGTTTCAAATAGATTCTTCCACTTTATATTTAAAGCATCTACCCTTCTTGTAAAAATTTTTATTACATCCATTTATGTATTTCAAACTAATTGAGATTCTTTTGCTTTTTATTTAAAGCATATACCATTTTTTATAAAAATTTCTAATTACATCCATTTATGCATTTCAAACTAATTGAGAATTGCCTTTTAACTTATGAACTCATATTGGGGTGTCCACATGTTTTGTGTGATTGCTAGTAATATATTTAGTTTATTAACTCTTTGCACATTTGTGTGATGTATATTTACATATATTCTTTCTTCTTTTCTCAGTTCCCTTACTTTTGTTGGGAGAACTCAAAATATCTATCTATAATCATAAGTGTATTATATTTGACATTGTGTACTTTGCCACTTTATTTGACCTGTTTGGTTCATGATGTATTGTTAGTAAACAAATTTGTCACCGTGATATTATTTCTAATAATAACCTTGTTCGTCTGAATATTAGTGACAATTGTATCAATAGTTGGAGAGATCACTATGGAACAATGATCTTCCTTCATGTTTGAGAGGGGCAATTCCCTCATATGATCAAATACCATAATCACCAAAGGAAAACATGGAAAAAATAAATGATAATAAGTCACAAAAACCCTAGCTTGAAACACATGAATACTAACTAGGATTTCAAAAAATCGAATAAATATAAAGAAGATTCATCACAAAATTTAGAATATACATTCGAAGATTTATATAATGAAAAGAAACAAAAAGTATACATTGCTATAACAATAGTTGAAAATGACATGCAAACTCACACACTATGAGATAAGCTATGTCAATGCACTCGAACCAAGATACCAAGATTATGATCACATTTATTTTCACATGCTACACAGCTTGAAAGGTGCTCCAACATATGCCCAATGGTTTCCATAATAACATAGAGAGATTACTAATTCAACAAACAAGAAATCAATAATAAAAACATAGAACATATAAAACATATGATTTAAATGCTTTCACTATTATCTTTATGAAACTATGCAACTCCATAAACAACTCCATACAAAATTTGAAAACTAGAAAATCCTCTGTTTATCTCTCAGTGTTGCTCTCTATAAAAAAATAAATAAAGAAAAATGGGAACCCTTGAGAAAATTGGAACCCTTTTACAAAACCATGACCTTTATAGCTCCTAGCCCCATAACTAACTTGTAACTACTTTTTAAGACTGAAATATTCAATAAATTATTACAATCTTTGTAATGAGTGCGCATTCAACTCACTAAAAGAAATGATTTTAAAAATATTAATAAAACTAAGTTTATACTAAAATTTTGTCTTTGTGAAAATTTGATGAGAATATGCTTGTCAAGGTATTTTGTTGAAAAATTGACTCACACTAACTGTAGTCATTTATCTACAAGTATATTTTGTCAAGCATATTCATTTGGTTCCCTCTCTTCACTCAAAAAAATTGCAAATTCAAAAGTTTGTTCAAAACTTGCACACATTGCTTTCAAAACAACTCCCTTGTCACATATGTAATTGCTAGCTTTTCACTATGGTGGCATCCTTTTGATTACATTATTTTTAGCTTGTGGCTTAGTTGATTTATCCTCTATAGATCCATTAGAAATATCTTTATTGAATACAAACTAGACCATATACTTATTTGATCAATTCCCAAAAGGAATAATTAGACTTGGATTACTCTTGAATCTTGACCTATGTTTCCCAAATGTTTTCCATCTAGAAATAAATCCAATCTATCATGTGTAGTTGACTTGATCGACTGTTTAACTAGAGTATTTTGTATATCATCATCATTACTTTCATGCTCATTTTGTAGCAACATTTCAATGCCATTACAAGAATAGAAGGAAAGATGATTTCGGCTCATTTTGCAACGTGTTCCTCTACCTCATCTACCAATTGAATATAATGGCACACCAAGTCCACATTTGTTGGCTTCTCCACTATCATATTATTAAACACTTCATTGTAGAGATTAGAAACTGAATCTAAATAAACTCTGCTTTCAAATGAATAATTCAATATTTTTGTTCTTATGAAAATCCACTTAATCCTCCATTCATCACTATAAACCTCCACAAAAGCACAATATTGTACTAAAGCTTAAGTACTTAAGTTCTCTTATTTTCAATGATAATCCCTCTAGCCAAAAAAAATTCAAATCCTCCTTGGATTAAATGGGGAGATCATGATGTGTCAAATGAGTATATTGTTTATATTTTGAAAACCTTGTACCAACCACAATAATTTTTGGTAGAGGAAAATGGATGGTCATTTCCTAAGAAGAAATAACCATGGTGGTTGGTGATCCCAAAGTATTCCTAATTCCATTCAAGACTGTCACTTTGCTATTGGAATCCACCTGAACTCAAGACAAAAATATGATTTCAATTCTACATTCACAATACTCTTAATTCACGCATAGTTGACATCTTCTTCCTCATCAAACTCAAAGAGGAGCCATTTGTAATGCCCTCATTTCTCAATCACATTACTTACCAAACTAGAAGTCATTATCAAGAGAGTATTCTTGAAGTCTACAATTATCCCCTTATTATATGTTAATCTTCCATCTTCTAGAATTTGGAGTATCATATCAAATACGTCAGGATGAGCCTTCTCAATCTTGTCAAATAAGACCACCATATAGGGATGTTTTCTTACAAACTCTATAAGTTGTCCTACTTTAGTGTAACCAAAATATCTTGGGGGTGCACCAATCAAATGTTGGCATAGTATGCCTCTTCATAAATTATCTCATGTCTAACTAAAAATTTTCCTCTTCTGAACCAAAATAGTATGATGCTAATGCTTCAACAATTTGAATTCCCAACACCAGTAGGACCTAAGAAAATAGAGCTCACAATTGGCCTAATAGGATTCTTCAGACCAACCTAGGATCAACATATAAGTGTATTGGTTGCTTTCACATCTTCATCTTGTCCTATAACACATTAGTGAAGAGTTCCCTCCATCTCCAAAAGTCTACCAGATTCATATGATAAAACCTTTGCAACATGAATACCTGTTTATATAGACTCGATTTGTTGGATTTTTGCCTCCATTACTGTTGAACCAACATCACTCACCTCATTCTCGACCTTTGATTTTTCTTTCACTTTATTTGTTATATTAATAATTTGTGCCTTAAGTTCCATTCAAACAACATTTTGGATACATTTTCAATGTTTTTGATTAAATAAGCAACATTTACAGGGTGTTGTACCCTTTACACGAAAATCCCATAGGGCCAAAAGAAACCAAGGTGCCGAACCCTACAAACAGGACTAGGGCCCGATAGAAAAGGCCAAACAACCACACACAAAGATAACTGACAAACAACTGTCGAACAACAAACGAGCACTAGACAACCCTAGAACCTGAGGGGACTAATCTGACTCCCTTAACCCTATCTGGTTTGCTAACATTGTTTAGGCACTCCCCTATTATACTCTTTATTTGTTTCTATTACACCCCAATTGTATAATTACTATTTACTATTACTATGTAGAGTAAAATGTGAATGCAATGTGCATTTTGTAGATGAGTAAATTGTGCTTTCACTTTGTTATCATTGCTTTATGAATGAATGTTATCTCATTTAATATCATATGAAGGAATACATTTATGTGATCAGATGAATATTGAATTGATATTCTAACTTTGGAGATGTATTATATATACTACATACTTTGTGAATAGATAGATGTTGTGTGCATGTGTTAGTGGTTGCAGGTATATATTCAATTCCTCCAGGCAGAGGGGAAGTATCACTCAGGAGAAGGTCTTGGTCGGGTAACCAGTAACGTAACCTATCTGAGCTTAAACACACCACAGTAGAATAATTGAGTTGGGTTATTAAGTGGGAAGTTGCTAAGTCATCCTTAGTTTTATGTTTGCTTTAGTAAGAGTCTAGTTTACTATTGAGTACATGCATGAATGATGTTTATCTGTTTGATATTAAGAGTTCTTTCCTTGTTACTATGTTTGTATTGATATGTGAAACATACGAGGTATGTGTATGCGTACACACATGCATGACGATGATAAACTATACACACAAAGGGAACATACATGAGGGTACACAGGTAGACATACCTATGCACACTAATGGACGAGTTGCTTATGCACATGGAACTATCCAATGGAACCAACGAAATGCATACATATACGTATATATATATATATATATATATATATATATATATATCGCTCATAGTCTCTTATCAATACCATAGTAATTATGTATGATTTGGAGTGAGAATTGAATGTGTATATATATAAATTATATACATATATCCATATGTATATATATACATATATATATCAATATATGTGTATGGTGGTAAATGGACATGCCCATACAAATGTATTGATACATGCATACATATGTATACATGTACATAGAGGCATATATATATATATATATATATGAATATGACAATGTGATTCTTATCTTGACGTATTCCTTTGTATATCAATTATATATACATGCTTTGTTGACATATGATAAATATGGATATATACTAACATATACATATATATGTATACATATATATATATACATATATATTTATGAGTGTTAATATATATATATATATATACATGTAAGTATATATATGTATAAGTTACATATATATATTTAATGATATTTTCTTTGAGATCGACTATCTAAAGCAATGATTATCAACCAATTATAATGCTATTTACACATGACTTTAAAGTAGATTATCATAAAACAACTTAGTGGCTGAACTTTGCGATAATTATGATTGTATTCTTTGGGCCGCATTTTATGCTTTTGTTAAACACAAAGAGAGTTTGTGATCTCCAAACTAAGCACAAACATTAAGTCGATGTTTAAGAAGAGAATAAGTCGGTGCCTTATTGAAACCATGGACTTAGTCAACCGAATTAGCATGCTATTTTGCATTGACCAAATAGTTGTAAATACATGGAAACATATTAATGATTATGTCAAACCGATTCATTGAGTGAACCGACACATATATCATGACTTAGTTGATATTTAACTTGGTGGCACACATTTGTTGTTGATTGTTTCTTAGGAGGAAATTGTGCCATCTTTGAGAGAGCATAATAATGCTTGGCACCACCTTTGAATCCTTTAACCTATAGATGTGTGTTTTGAGATACAATTGAATTCTATCATATGGGGATTTGAATTGGTCTCTATTTTCTGTCTTGTAACTAAGTCGATCTGTTACTGTATAAGCTGATTATATGCTTTCATATTCACCACCTTTTAAGTTGAGTTAGAGGTGTTGCTATGCATGCTTGATGATGTCAAAATCATTCCTAAACTGTAGGCAAAGTTGTTACTAGTTTTTTGTATAAATAGAGGAGTAAGTTCATATGTTTGGATGCATTCCTTATACAAGTATTACATATTCTTCTTTGCTTTATTTTTGGTGCAAATTATCTGCATTTATATACATTTATGTCTGCAATATTCTTCCAAGAATAGTGAGTGAGAGTCTTGAGTTATAGAGTGAAATTATTATTATTTTGAAAGAAGTACTTGCCAACTTGGGAGATACTGGATATTGAGTCTTTGCTGAAGGATCGATACCAAGCTAGTTTCTGATTTGGATTTGCTGAGACTACAACTAGTTAGTTGGAAAGCTTATCATAGGCATGAGGATATTCTACTTTTTTCTATTCTATTTTTTAATGAGCTATGTCTTGATTTTTCAAACTAGTCTTTGTTGTTACTTGCATATAGGGGAAAGTATTATTTTCTTTGAAAGAAAAATAGAAACTGATAGGTCCAAATAATAGCTTATTTTCTATTAGGTTTTATTAGACTTTAAGATACTTTTGAACATACTTCCTAACTATAGTCCATATTATATTATCCTTTTTGTATCTATTCTACGGACCTAAGAACTAAAAGCATGATGATGGAAGTTTATGTTTAATTCTGATGGTTATCCTTGTGTACATATTCTGTGAAACTAATCTATTTGTAGCAAAAAGAGGAACCATGATGCACATTTGTTATGGGATGAACCCATAGCAAAAGGAGGGCTAAATACCATAACATGAGATGTTGTAGCAACAGTTGAACATGGTGGTTATTGGCTAAAGGAATTCATGAAGATAGAGCATGCATTGTCATGACAATTAATAAATGCTGAAGAAGAGTTCTTCTTTGATTTAAGATTTTGACAGATGGGCATATGAATTAATGTAATCTGTTTGCCAGAGTTCTGTTCTTTTTAGGATTCTCTATCTTTTTAATTATAGATTGAATAACTCCATATCTTAAAACCATGCTCTAGATATTTGGAAGTTGAATTAATGATTTCGGTTTTAGTTTTTACTTTCAATAAAGACTCCCTCAGTTTCTATATAACTGATGGTTGAGTCTGTAGGTTTTTACACAATTTGTATTATCTGTTATTTCCAGTTGAACATGAATCTATAGAATGGTTGAATCCAGTTTGTGAGAGTGTTTGTAATCCATTAACTTATGCAATAAATGAAGTTCTATTCATGAGATGTGTGAGATCTACTAGTTAGATTATGTTTCGTTAAGTGGGAACAATCACTTGAGTAGGCCACTCAAGATATTGTTCTCCACTTCATTTTTCAGTTATTCATTTATGTTGATAGTTAATATTAGTTTATTGTTACTTGCAAATTGTAAATTATATTTCTTGTTTATTATGAGCATGCATGGAATAACTATTGATGACATTGTGGAGGATAGATTAAATGTTACATTAATCTTAATTAGGATTTTAGTTTGTTTTCATTAAAAGTAGTTTAGTTACAACTGTTTTCATTAGAAGTACTTTAGTTGCAGTCATTACTGTAGGTACCCGTAGCAACTAAGGTTTAGTTTTACTTCTACTTTTTTTACAGTTATTATGAATCTCCAACAACTAGAATAACTTTTAGCAGGTTAGTTTGAGTAATTTGAGTCCATTAAGGCATATATTTTGTTGCACCATCATAAGCTTACACACCTTGGTCAATAATTTAATGTAGTCTGAAGCAATGTCAAGTAGACTGTTCAATCTGTTAACCCTCTGAATTGAGTGACCTTCACCAAGTTTACAAAACATTAACTTAGACTCTACAAAAGCTATTTACTTTTTTTGTGTATTGTTTGTAAGTACTCCATGATATGAGAGACTGTTGCCATAGGTATTATTATTATACTAGACATGAATAGACATGGGAAGAGGGTATGTTTATCATAGGTATTTTCATTATACTAGATATGATTAAACATGGACAAGCTTAAGGAACACTCATAGCTAGATAATTAATTATGCTAGATGGCTAGTAGGTTACTCCTGGGATTGTTATCCAGTGAAGGGAGGGAACTTGTACTTTGCTTATTGAGTTGTGTTACCTTAGGTTGTGTTTAAGAGATAGGTTATCCTAGGGAGTAACTTTCCCATGGAGAGGGATTTCCTAAGAATATATATAATGGAATTAAGTCAAAATAAGATTTCCATAGTGTAGGTGAATGATAGACCATCACTCAATTATAATGAGTGAGAACACTTTGGCCAAAGTAGTGTGAATGTCCGAGACTCCACTATAGATAGTGTGATTACCGAGACTCGACTGTTAGTTATAAATCCTAGTCATGTAGGACACAACACTAAGCTCAGAGTGGTATGTCGTACGAGGTTACCAACCAATACCTTTGTCAAAGGGTAGGGCCATCTATCATTGATAGATGTGTGAGGGACCGCATATGAGTATGTGGTTGGTGGAAAAACACTTGAGTGATGCTTATCTTCCTCAAGAGGCGACAGAGGACCAAGGTTTTGAAACTCGAGGATTCCTGGACCATCTATATCTTATGCTATGAAGCTCAAAGGAGCTATGCATATAGTTTTGTACTTTCTTGGAATATTGTACTTGGTGAAATGTTGTAATGGAATGGAAATACTTATTGTAAGTTGTATAGAATCTTTGTTCATATATTTTCAATAAAGAAAATAATTTTTTTTATTGCTATGTCATGGCATCATGTTTTATGTGAAAACGTTGGAAATTTACTATGAAGGACATTGGGGTGACAAATTTATTTGTCGGGTGAGAAACCACTATAATATGGAAAAAAGATGGAGTAAGATACTTACAAATAATACACAAACAAAGTAAATAGTTTCCACTTTTCTTTCAAAGAAAACAATACTTTCCCCTATACGAAAGTAACAATAGAGACTAGTTTAAAAAATCAAGACATAGCTCATTCAAAAATAGAATAGACAAAAGTAGAATATCCTCATGCCTGTGATAAGTTTTCCAACTAACTGGCTGTAGTCTTAGCAAATCCAAATCAACAACTAGCTTGGTATCGATCCTTCAAGAAAGACTCAATATCCAGTATCTCTCAAGTTGGCAAGTACTTCTTTCAAAATAATAATAATCTCTCTATAACTCAAGACTCTCACTCACTGTTCTTGGAAGAATATTGTAGACAAAAATGTATATAAATGCAGAGAATTTGTACCAAAAATAAAGCAGAGAAGAATGTGTAATACTTGTATAAGGAATGTGTCCAAACATATGAAATTACTCCTCTATTTATACAACAAACTGGTAAAAACTCTGCCTATAGTTTAGGCATGATTTTGACAGCAACAAGAATGCATAGAAACACCTCTAACTCAGCTCAAAAGGTGGCGAATATGAAAGCATATAATAAGCTTATACAACAACAAATTAAATTAGTTACAAGACAACAAATAGAGACCAATTCAAATCCCCATATGATAGAATTTGATTATATCTCAAAACACACATCTACAGGTTAAAGGATTCAAAGGTGGCACCAAGCATTATTATGCTCTCTCAAAGATGGCGCGGTTTCCTCCTTCTAAGAAATAGTCAACAACAAATGTGTGCCACCAAGTTAAATATCAACTAAGTCATGATATATGTGTCAGTTCACTTAATGAATCAGTTTGACATAGTCATCGATATGTTTCCATGCATTTACAGTTGTTTAGTCGATGCAAAATAACGTGGTAATTCGGTTGACTAAGTCCACAATTTCAATAAGGCGTCGGATTATTCTCTACTTAAACATAGAATTAATGGTTGTGCTTAGTTTTGCAGATCACAAACTCTCTTTTCGTTTAACAGAAAAAGCATAAAATGCGTCCCAAAGAATAGTCATAATTATCACAAAGTTCAACCACTAAGTTGTTTTATGATAATCGACTTCAAAGCCATATGTAAATAGCATTATAATCGACTGATAATCATTGCTTTAGATAGTCGATCTCAAAGAAAATATCATTATATATATATACATATATATACTTACATGTATATATATATTAACACTCGTAAATATATATGTATATGTGTATATGTTAGTATATATCCATATTTATCATTTGCCAATAAAGCATGTATATATAATGGATATACAAAGGAATACATCAAGATAACAATCACATTGTCATATTCATATATCGATTGTGTATACATATATATATATTTATATATATGCCTCTATGTACATGTATACACATGTATAGATATATCGATACATTCGTATGGGCATGCCCATTTGCTACCATACCCGTCTATTGATACGTATATACATATAGATATATGTATATACTTTATATATAAACACGTTCGATTCTCACTTGAAATCATACATAATTACTATGGTATTGATAAGATACTATGAGCAATATATATATGTACATATGCATGCCGTTGGTTCCATCGAATAGTTCCATGCACATAAGCATCTTGTGCATGAGTGTGCATAGGTATGTCTACCTATGTACCCTCATGTATGTGTTCCTTTGTGTGTATAGTCTATTATCATCATGCATGTGTGTACACATACACATACCCCATATGTTTCACATATCAATACAAACATAGTAACAAGGAAAGAACTCTCAAGCTCAAACAAATAAACATCATTCATGCATGCAAACAATTTCAGAAAACTGTAATTCCAAAAACCGAAACTAAGATCTACCAACAACTAGATGTAAAGCAAATAGAGATAAATTTATGCCTAGAAATTTGTAAAATGACTTGTATAAGGACAAATTCTCCCTAGGGTGAATGGGTCCTTGCACAGGGGTTTGAAAAATTAAGTTATGAGTTTCTGAGTTGATGTTTAAGGTTGCAAACAAATACTTTTAGCTACAAATTTCTAGTTTTTTATGATTGAATGCAAATACAATTTGATGACAAACAAGAAGCAAAATGACAAATTTATAGATGCACTTTTGTTTGAATTTTTAGTTGTAAATGATTAATATGTAGACTACCATGTAAAATGAATGCAATATGTATACAAGATTTTGGATTTTCGATATTTTAAAGGATGCAAAATACAATTTTAAAACCCTAAATGAAATGCAAACTAATGCAATTTTGAAAACCCTAAATGAGATGCAATGCAAACTAATTAAAATCCTAGATCTAGGGTTTTGAAAGACTACCAAATCAAAAAGCTTATAGTGTAAGAATTTCGAGTTCACCAAAATGAAACATAGAAAAATATGGTGGTGGGGTGTAGATAAAAGGGGTTCACCAGAATCAAATGATGACCTAGGACACCCTCACTTTTCCTAGTTTCATTATCTAAAGAGAGATCTCACAAGGATACAATTGACTTTCAACCCTAAGGCGAGTCAACTCTATGGGGATGGGGATCTGCTATTTCCTAATGACAGAAATGACTTAAATGCACTTTTGGGAGATGAAAATAAAATACTTAATGAACTCAATTGTATGATTTAAAACTTGAAATATAGAATATAAGGATAGAACAAACAAAAACAGTAAATTTCAGGCAAATATGAGAAGGGTGGAATGATATGTACCAGGCACTAAAAGTAAGTTCTAAACATTGTTGAAGGACATATTCGCCTAGGGTGAATGGGCCTCTGTACAAGGGTCCAAAATCTGATTTCAAAGTCCTCCAATCTTAGATGTTAGCTCTTGATTTCTCTAGATTCCATTGTCAGAAAATCAAAAATAAATTTTGTAGGTGAGTTTCTGTGGCTTGACAACTTTAATGAAAACTTTGACAACTTTGCAAAATTCTCTTTTGGTCCAATTTCAGTCCTTCTTCACTTGCAAATCTGCACATACAAAGAGAGGGAAAAATGTTTTTTTTTGGGCAAATAGGGGTTCGCCTTGGTCAAACCCCAGTTTGGTAATTAAACCTTGATGATAAAAGATAATGATAAATGAAAGAGTTTGGTGAATGAACAATGCTATGTCACAACTCACCAAACCCTTAATGGCCGCCCTTAGAGGACTGAAGTGTAACACATCAATCTAAGGATTGGATCTTGCTTGAATTGGCTCGAATGAGTGCTTCATTTGACGCTTGAATTCTTGAAACCTACATCACAATGTTAGCTCCAAAAAATAATATGAACACACATGAATCTTGACATAATAATATGATCTTGATTGCTACTATAAATGCTTGATAAATCTTCTCTTCAATGCTCTTGACAATAATATTTTCTCTTGTGAAAGTTGCCTTAAAGCTAGATGATTTGAATTGATAAAATAACTATGTATTTATAGGTGTTTATCTAATTTCCCAAAAATTAGATTCCATAAGCCAACATTTGAAACTTGATTTTGAATCATTAAAATGTCACGAAAAACATATTTAATTGGGTCTTGGCACTTAAGGAGGACCCATTCGCCCTTGGGTGAATGGGTCTTGGGACCTAAATTTAGGACACACAATTTTCAAGGTGTTTAAATTAGTTTTGGAATTTGTTTAATGTTGGTTTCCCTTTTGGAAAATGGGAATAATATGGCTTATGAATGCATAATTTAGGCAATTGGAAGCTTAATTAAGTCCAATTAATTAAGGGGATGCAAAACATAGTATGGAAATGTAAAGGGGTACATTTTTCAACACTACATTATTATGAATGAAATTGATGAAAGGGTTGGAGTCCTTAATGAAGGAATCGATCTTTTATATAAACAGGGAGATCAACTTAGCAAGGAAAGAGGCCAAATTGTAGGTGGGGGAATGTAAAGTATCAAAAATAGGCCTGAGAGGTATGATAGGTTTGTGAATTTCAGAGGCACCATAAATGCATGGGGTGAATTACTTATGAGAGAGGAGACAATTTTTGGTGGAGTCATCAAAAGAAGAATGGGAGATGGAAATCTTATTTTTTTTAACAATTTTGATAATAGAGTTGTTGGGGGGGGGTTTTGTAGCTGCCATTGTTGGTGAGGTGGTCAATCATTTTGGAGATATAATCATGCTTTTCAAGAATGACCACAACATTACCTTTGTTAGCATTAACAATGATGATTTCATCATTCTTTGCAAGTTTTTTAAAGGCCAAGAGTTCACCCTTAGGGACATTGTATTTGGGGGGTTTCGCATATCTTAGTGCAACAATGTAATCTTGTCCAATTTCATCTATTATTGCATTAGGAAGAGATTGGATGATTTCTCAATTTCAATTAAGAATTTTTTTTTGGGGATGGAAGGAAGAGTAAAGGAAAAGTTTAGCTCTTGTCTTAGAAATTTAATGGCCAAGGGGTCAATCTGAAGGTAAGAAAGATTGACTATGAGCTTGATTCCCAATCTTCAATGAAGTTAGGGGGATCGAGATAGGAGTTGATTGAACTTGATTTTAGGAGGTAATTATTTTATTGGGTGGGTTTTGACGTGGTAGAGGAGTGAGTTGGAGGGTAGGAAGAGTTGTTTGCAGAATTAGGAGGATGAGGGGAATGATTAAGGGAGGTGGAGGGAGAAGAAGTCACATGGAAAGAGGGGAGATGGGGAAAGATAGGGGAAGAAAAAATCACATGGCAAGATCTAACTTTGTTTGTAGATCTATCTTTAACCATCCTAATTAGATCTATTAGTGTATTGACCTAAGCCATTTATACTATAATCATGGATTTGAACCTCAATCTTTTAAATTCAAAATTCAAATTTGGATTTTTTTGACTCCATCTTATTAGTTGTTGTGAACTAACTTGGCATAAGTTTGTGTTTTTGAAAAGATAAGCAGCATTTACAGGGTGTTGTACCCTTTACACAGAGAGCCTCTAGGGCCAAAAGAAAACATAGTTCAAACAAAAATTGAACTAGAAGAACCAAAAAAAACAACTAACTGGCAACTATAGAAATAGCTGACAGATAGCTGTCAAATAACACTAGAAGCCCCAAGAACAGAGGGGGCAACATTGGAACTCAAGACCCTAGGCCTCGAAACAGAACGAGGGAGTCCCTTCTTCCTTCTCAGCACAACAAGCTAGTCGTCTGTCGAGTGAGGAGAGAGAAGCGGAACCACAAACTCCACCAAGGGCAAGGATCCATCACGTAGGGCAGACAACTACGCAAGAGAGTAGACAAGATCGGACGAAGGATCAATAGAGGCAACAAGCATGGTTTGAGCAGGCTCAGTCAGGACAACGTCAACATTAGTAGAATGAGCCAACAAGGGCTCCTCAGACGGGACAGTGACAACATCAGCAGAATGAGCCAACAAGGGCTCCTCGGAAGGGATAGTCGAAATAAGAGCTAAGTAGGAATAGAGCTCACAAGAAGACAAAGGAGAGGTGTCTTCCACAACAATAGGAGTAGGACCCAACGTAAGATGTTCCAATAGAGCATCTTTCCACCAAGTAGCAGTGCCCTTTCTGTGGGCAAGTGGGCAACCAAAGGCCAAATGACCCTCAAAGAAACATCTCCTGCACCGACATGGGAGGCCCTCATAGTCCAAGAGCTGCTTCCAAGGTCTGTCCTCCACCAACAAGGCATAAGTTTGTGTTAGTTTATGTGTTATGTCTTTGTTTTTAAGGAAATTCACCATTCATTTATAAATTATTAAGGATAATGAAAATCATTGTTAGAGATTATTTATGATATATCTATAGTAGCATTATTGATGCATTCATTAACAAACATCATCTTAGGCATCCTTGCATACTTGTTTGCTATCATTGATCTTGGTTCATCATCATTGGATTGGTTTGCCTAGGGGCTTGACTAAGGAGAACATGACCCTCAAAGAGAAAGTTCCTAAACATTACCTATACAAATCACTCATCTTTAGACATATGTGTAACAAGTTGAGGTGAATCAACATTAGTCATTCATTTTTTGCTAGTGTATTTTTATAGCTCTAAGTTTGAATCCTTGGACCAAATCAATTTTGCATTTGTGGAGATCAATTTCATAGGCATGGATTCGAGTCAAACATAACATAATTAATTTGTAGATTCTCACCTACATTCATATGAAGAAGGTCCAAATTTCTGATACATTGATAAATTAATTTTTGATATTTTCACCATCATTTTATTCCATAAAATCTAAATAAATACCTTAATTTTAATTTAAATATCACATTTGAATTGAATATCAATCTCAACTTATTATTTTAAATCAAAATTATTTATTATAATTTAATTAATTATTCCATTATATTTATGTATGTGTGATTTATTTCTTTACAAAAAATTAACTAATATAAAAAATATTAAAACAATTTTTTAAATTAAAAAGTGTCCCCATTTATTAAATACATGACCATAATAAAATTCTAATGAAAAAATAAGTGGGTGAAAGCCATCATACCCAAAAAAGTGAGACACATGGGACATCATGAATAAGGCAAATCAACAAGGATAAAAAATAGCAATGGGGCCTTGTAAGTCCATTGTTTGAATAAAAAGAAAAAAAGACAAATCAATGTGGTTCAAAAAAAAACAATTTAGATTTTTAGAAAGGATGTGAAAAAGAATGAAAATCAAATCCAACTCCATAAAGATAATTAAAGTCTATAAAGTCCAGTGAATAGAAAAGTTATGGGGGACAATATTACAATTATATTGTTAATGTCATAAAATTTTAAGACACAAAAAAATAATGGTAAAATTTGTAGTTTATCTTTCTAATTATTAGTAGGATCGATCATATTAGATATTGTATGGTGTTTTATAATTAGATATTTTTTTATGTTTTCTTGAAAGATAGATAAAATGTTTAAAGCTAATCAATTAAATGTTGTGTGGTATTGCTTAACCATTAGGTCTAATGCCATGCAAACTATCACTTACATGTCAAAGAGAGGAATTTTAAACAAATAAAAAAGTTGAGTATTTACAAGAATTCCTTCTCCACCAAACCTAGTTGTCATGGTTCTTGCGTGTGAAGAACAGTAATGATGTTGGAGTATTCTAAATATACACAATTGATTACACATAAAACATTTAAAAAAAAATCAATGATATTCTTAAAGAACTCAAACTTTAGATTCATTTTTCAACTTATATATTTCATAATATTAATAACCATAATCTTATTAAAATTATAAAAAATAAATGATCAGATTCACTTAAATCATTTTTCATCTAATTTTTTTTAATCACAAATCTATCTCACCCATTAGGAAATGAGCACAGACACAAAACAAAAGTTGCTTTATAGTCTCATATCATATCAATAGCATTCTAATAGTAAAAGAATGAAACAATCTCTATGTGAAGAAGACAGCCACCAACTGATAATCCTTGGTTTCCATACCATGTCAAAATGTCGGTTACAAATCATGGTAAACAGCCTGAGATGTATGCAGTTCCCATGTGTGGTCTTGACGTCTATCACAAGTTTCATTGAAACCAACGAACAGACTGGATCTTGATCTTGATGTTATCTGAATGCACTTTTCCCTTTGTGTGACTTGTTGCAGAGCAGATCCTTTTTGGAAACTAGTATTTGTGTTGTGTTTTCAAGTTTTGCTTTAGAATAGTATACTCATAAGTACTTCATAATAGTCCTCCTTTTGTCTGAATGCTTTCTATTGGTTTTCAGTCACAGTTGCCCTGCACACAGTCCTTTCTCTCAGTTATGGTTTACTATAACTGGGTAAAGAGAACTGAGTACTGTATCCCTTACTTAGTAGTGTCCTATTGTTACTACGTGTCATTTGATAGCCATGGCCTGTACTTATAGAAAAAGTGAATGCTGTTGCAGGTTGCAGGAGTACACAATTAAAACAGAAAATTTTAATATCAAGTTGCATAATGTAGGTAGCATATGAGGGAGGTCAGATTACCCA
Source organism: Sequoiadendron giganteum (assembly GCA_007115665.2). NCBI lineage: Eukaryota > Viridiplantae > Streptophyta > Pinopsida > Cupressales > Cupressaceae > Sequoiadendron > Sequoiadendron giganteum. Next base: position 674,714,499 of record CM021104.1, on the reverse strand, counting down.
CAAACTTCTATATAACTTATGCTCTTTGTATTGTTCACTGCACAATAGTTTACATTAGCCATGACTTTCAACTGTGGAGAAGCCAAGCTAAACAGAAGCTTTTATGCTTGTATATGTCTGTATCTGTTTGAAATAAGAGTAGATACTCTCGGACTGAAGGTAGTTCCATGCCTTCACTCTTGGGTGCCAGTTGAGTTTTCTTTTCATTTAGTGCAGAATTTTTCTTTCTGTTTTTTTCGTTTTTGTTTTTGCTGTATAAGTTTTGTTTCTGAGTATTTTTAGATTGGCATTATGCTAATTTTTATCAGGAAAATATGTTGTAATAAGATTTCTGGGTTAAAACTGTCTTGCAATTTTTACATCAACTGTATTGTAAAAGAAGAATATGATTTGAAGTGTTGATATAAAAATTGTTAACAAAGTTTTAATCCAAAAATCTTATTACAATATTGTCATGGATTGGAAACTTCATGATTTAAAAAAAAATTGTTTTATCTTTTGATGCAGGTGAACCTTCATGACTAGAGCAGGGATCCTAATATATCTTGAGCCTGCAGGGCTTTTGAGTATTGAAAATTTTGAATCTTAAATGACAAACTGCTTATGATTGTTTAAACTCTTTGTCAAGATAAGTACTTATGACTCTTATTATTAGATTTGTTACTAAATTTTGAATGTTTCATTGTTAAATTTTTTAGATTTATACTGCTAAATTTATTTTAAAATTTTTTAAATAAGAATTTTTTTAATAAAAAAATATATTGAGAATATATTGTTTATATATAAATATGAGTATAGCTAATAATATTTGAAAAATATATAATTTTCTTTTTTCAAATTTATGATATTAAATGTTTTAATATTTATATATAAAATATTTTTATTATTTAAATAACTATATAAAACAATATTTTAATTTAATTCGTTCATATATATATATATAAACAATAAATGCATATTCTAAACTTTTAAATTTTCTATTAAAATTTATTATATTATTGTATTTACAGATTTTACTTACAACTATGATTACATAATAAGTAGGAGGTATTTTCCACAACGTGTCAAATATGATTACACAATATTATTGATAAAGAGGGAAAAAAAAGATTAAAACATATTTTAAATTATAATATTTTTTAATAATATTTATATAGTTAAAAAAATTTCTTAAACTTTAGTTAGAAGGTAATATGTATACAGAATTAATATGAATATATTTTTTAAGAGAAGGCTATGAAATACAAAGGCATTATGTAGGAGATTGTGAAAGAAATGAATATTTGAAAATTATGGAATTGATTACAAGACATGATAACACTCAAATGGTTCAGCTAGAAGATGAAGAAGGAAACTTTGAAGAAGGAAATTTTAATGTTCAAACTTCAGATTTTCAATTTCTTCACCTTTCTTTCATAATGCTTTTGTATTGAAATAGTACTTTTCTAGAAAGATTTATTTATGTTTATTGTGTATATGTATTATCATCTAAGTAAAGTGTGAGAATTTTTTTTATCTAAAATGTAAGAATATTTTTTATAATATATTAAGTATTCATTTGATATCATTTTAAATGCTAATATTTTTTTTCATTAAATATTTCAACACCAGTTAATTTTTATAATAATTTTTAAATTTTTTAGTTAAGTAATAATATAATTATAAACATTTTAATTATTGTATATCACCTTTAATTTGAAAGCATCATATTATTCTATATTCATACACAAATATTATTCACTTACTAATTCATTAAAAAAAAATATTGTGTATGAAAAGATTTTTTTGATATTTTAATATTGTTATATAAAATTATTTTATGCTAAATTTAATGATAGTAAATGTATTTATGTTTTATATTTTGAATTTCTTAAGATATATTTTAACATTTTTTATAGGCAAGTCAGCCATCTTTTATACCAGCTGCAGGTGTTGGAAGGAAAGCATGATGATATGAACTCCAAGATTGCTCACATCATGAAGGAATCTACCCAACTCACCACCATCTCCACCACTCTGCACAAATGAAGGAAAAATCAACAGAGCTAACTTCTAATACCTGAATAATGTGCAAGTCAATGTCAATCAGATTGCCACTAATGCTGGCCATTGGCTTATTGTTCATGAACTTGAGCTTTAAGATCTTCTGTTATATATGTTGTTCTCAGCGTCTCATGGTCGAACTTCTCTTTGTTCAGTGTTTCCTGTCCATATAGCTATGGTATTTGTCAGTTTCTGTTTTACAAAGTTTGTCACAGAGGCTGCTCAATGTATAAGACTGTTCTGTATTTCTTTCTGCTTAGTATGATACGCATTCTCTTTAACAAGCCTTAAATCTATTAAGGATATTGTATTTCTACGGTCTATAATATTGATCAATATTGTTTTTGGATTAAAATTTGTATAAATGAATGTTTTGGATCACATTTAATGATCTATTTTTATATTTATTCATAATTTTTTTATGAATGAACGTAATTTCATAATTTATTTTTTATTTCCAATAATTTTATCATTTTAATGATGAATTACAGAACAAGATTTGAAACATTGACTAAAAAACTTACACAATCTAAAAAAAATGTTATTGACGTCATTGATATTTTTGATATTTCGCCAAACAATATAATATAAAATGTTAGATCTACCAGACCTAAGAATTCCACATATTGCCATTCCCATTCCTCCCTTCACCTGTGAATGTATGTCTTTTGTGTTCTCTCTTGGAAGTAGATCGCAGTTGAATTTCCACCTTCAATCTCAATTGTCAACTGGTAGCTAAGTTAAATATATGGGAATACTTTCGACTGCATCTTCTTCAAGTGAGATGGTCTGGTGACCCTTAAAGCTTGTGTGTAAAAGAGGCACAAAACATTACAGCAGGGGTGGCAAACAGCAAAACAGAGCAAAAAAAATAGAGTATCTGGCTGAAATATTACACAGTAATTATACAACATTCCTGATTTCTTAAGATTTCTAAACAATCTTAATTAGGAGCTTCATAATTTGAGAGTTTTCTACTACCCTCTCCTCTCAAGATTGACCACAAGGGAATCCAAGAACAAGAGAAAAGGAAGACATGGTCCTTATTATCCTTTAAAGACCACCTATATTAGGCCAAGCACTCCTTGTAGCTATAAAAATTTGGCTTCTGTCATGTTCTTGGAGAATATGTAAGCAGTCTGCTTATTATTGGAGTAATATAGTAAATTCACAATACGAGTTTGAACAAGATCTTGGATGTAATGGACATCAATCTTTATAGATTTCATTTTTGCACGGAAGATCAAATTGTTCGCATTCTATATGGTGCTTTAATTATCATAAAATAAATTAGTAGTAGAACATTGAATAGGACTAATTTCAAATAAAGGATTCTAAATCCAAGCAATTCCTTACCTACTTCCTTCCTTTGTTGCTCAATATTCTACCTCACATGACCACAATGATGTGGTTGATTGCTTTTTGCTACTCCATTTAATGAGATTGATCCAACTTGAGAAACATAACCATTAGTAGATTTCTCAAACTTGATATTTATAGGCAATATGGATGTCAAAGTGAATTGTTCCACAAATATATTTTTTGGCATTCAATCATTGAATTTTCTCTTGACTCTTGTTTGAATAAAATACTAAATTGACTATAAAATAGATCTAATCTAGTATGCATCAAATAAATCAAGCTATCAACATGTTGTCTATATTAGACCTGGCATCTAACTTTCTTGTACAACAATTCTTAGTACGCTTAACTCCAAACTTAAACGGAGTAGAAGCATACTTGCAATCAAGTACTTTAAACTTTTTTAAGATATCGAGTAGGTATTTTGATTGTGAGATGAATAATCTATCATGTAGCCTATACACTTGTAAACCAAGAAAATAATTTAGCCCACCCAAATCACACATATTAAATGCCATTTTAAGACTTGATTTCAAATTATTAATTAGTCCAATATTTGATCTAATGTTTCACATTTTGGCATGCTTAGTTGGACAAGTGGTATTGCACCCAAGAGAGCACAAAGCATAAAAGCAAGACCCAAACATAAGAAAATAAATCTCTACTTATACCCAATTACACCTTCGTTTGAGTTCAAGAGGTGATTGCACCCAAATTGAAAGACTCCAAAACAAGCCTCTTAACACCTATTATTGCACACTATGAGTGTGGATATGGTCAATATTTTGTTGTAGAATTGAAGCTATGTGGATGCTCACTTAAATAGCATAACCTTACATTCACAGATCATTGCATGAAAATAGCCTACAAGAGGTGTTATTTATAGATTTTGGGATGGTTGATCAATAGTTAGGATTAGATTTGAAGATCGAGGGTTGGGATTAAATGAGAGCATTGAAGCCATGAGAGGCCACTAAGTGGCACCTTGCAATTGATGCACAGGTGAGCTCAATATTCAAGGGGATCTGGTGGATGAGATCTTTTAAAAAAATGATGGGGGGATGAGATAAAAAATGACTATTTTGAAAGACCAAAAAGTATTTTTTTAAAACATTATGTAAAGGCTCAAAATTTTCTTAGAACTAGATGGATGAGATTGAATGATTTTTTTTGAGAAGTGGGAATCATGGGACAAATTTGCATGCAAAGTCATTTTGAGGGCACGTGTGCATTCTAGGAAATTGGGAAAGATTTGCCTTGATTAATCATCCTTTGACTTGTGCAAACAATTAGTCAGATTAAATGGCTAGTTTTAGTGTACCAATTTTTTTATATTTTACCCTACTAATGATATGAGAGGAAATGGGTTGAGTTAAATAAATATATTTTATTTATTTGGGAATGCACATGATGAGTTTAAATAAATAAAATTTAAATTTATTTATCTAATATTAGACTTCAAAAGAGGAATTGATTAATTGAAAAATTAGTCCTAACTTATTTAGTTAACATTGGAGGAAAGAATGTTTTCGTCATTCCAAGCAACATACACCACTTACTAGAAACATAATTTTTTTTGAAACGTGCATGGGCAGGAGGAAGAACGCGAGTGTTTTTGCTCTGCAACGGTCGCCTGTGGTTGTGGGTGCGGTGGCTGACTCGGCTGGGGACTGCGTGCTTTTGGCTGGGGGCGTGGTTGGTGTTTACTCTCCTCTTGGTGGCGATGACGGCTTTGCTGCCAGTTTGGGTGGTGTCTCCAGTGGTGTTCCACGCTCTGCAACTGTTCCATGCCCTGCTTTGGCTCGCCCTGCGTCGGTTTCGGCCTCTTTGGCGCCCCTGGCTGCCTCTCTGCTTTGTGGTGTCCCCGGTCTCTCTCTTGCTGGGGGCTCTGGTCCTTCCCCTGCCTTGACGCCGGTGGTTGCTGTTGACGGGATTGGGGGCTCTGCTCCTGTCCCTCGTCCTGCTGCTGCTGGGTGTTTTGTGGGGAAGGTAAAGTCCTTTTCTGATGCTGCTCAGGCGGGTGTTTGGCCTCCTCCTCACAGACCTCTACCCTGTGCCCGGGACACCCTTGTGGTGGTTTGTGGTCCAGAGATTGTAGAAAATGAAGAGTATTATTTGAAAATAGGGGTGGTTTGTAGATTCAATGACCTGTGGCCATCCCTCCCGGATCTCCACGATTGGGTGGCAGCTTCTTGGAAGCCCTTGGTTGTTGGGGAAATCGAATTCTACCCTAGTGCTAGGGGCTTCTTTATTGCTACCTTTGGCTCCCCACTTGAATGAAACTGTGTTTTGGATAGAGGGTGGATGTGGGGTATTCATTCTTTGGCCATTAGGCCTTGGTCTCGTTCTTTCAACCCCCTTACGGAGCCGTTGAACACCAGACCTATCTGGGTCCGTCTGCCTAACCTTCCTCTCTAGTTTTTGGAGGAATCATGCTTCGAGGCCATTGGCAATTCCATTGGTCGATTTCTAATGGTGGATTCTACAACTAGGGAGTTTGGGCATACCACAGTAGCTCAATTGTTAGTTGATATTGACATCTCCATGCCTCTCCATGGGGATGTTGTTTTGCTGGAGGAGGACAAACCGTGGAAGCAACTCCTTGACTATGAGGGTCTCCCCTTTCGGTGTCAGAGGTGTTTTTCGGTGGGTCATCTGGCTGCTGCCTGTCCTTATGTCCGTCGCAAGGGCGCTGCGACTTGGTGGAAGAATTCTCTCTTGGATCACCTCAAGGTGGGCTCTCCCTCAGATTCTTCTTCGTTGGGGGGTGTTGAACATACTTCTGATCCTCTCCCGGTCTTCCCTTCTGTGGATCCTCTTTTGGAGCATTCTGCTGACACTGGTAAGACTGTGCCTATCCATTCCGAAGACACTGCTGTCTTTGTCTGCCCTTTGTTGGACACCTCTTCTACTCCTTTAGATGATCTGTTATATGTTGCTCCACTTTCCTTGCTTGGTGGTTCTCCTGTGGTGCCTGGGGTGGAGCTGCTCCTCTCTCCTTCCCTGATGGTTGTTGACTTCAGGCCTCCCTGGTCAGTTGTCCTTCGGAAGAAGAAGGGAACCCACCTATCTGTTGCTACTTCCCGGCCCAAGTCTCATGGAGTCAGCTTGGACCCCTCCGGTTCTAGGGTTGTTTAATGTCTTTGTTTTCGATAGCTGTCTATCAGCTATTTCTGGTTATGCCTATAGTTCAAGTTGTGTTTGAACTATGTTTTCCTTTGGCCTTTTTGGCCCTTTGTGAAGGGTATGATACCCTGTAAATGCTGCTTAACTTTTCAAAAACATTGGAGGAAAGATTGGATGAATTAATTAAATTATTTAATTAATATTAGAAGAAAAATTAAGAAAATTAATTTAAATAAATATAATTTATTTAATTAATCTAAGAGTGTTGATGTGCATGATGAGCACACGATTATATTGAGAGGGGGAGGGGGGGAGCGGGTGAGTTAGTATAATACAAACTTTTACCAATTTAAACTTAATCAATCATAACAATAATAACCATGCAAGATCTTGACAATTAAGAACACAAGAACACCAAAATTTTTGTGGAAACCCTTAAGAGAGAAAACCATGAAAAAATATTGCCTATATATAAATCTCTTTTACAAACGTTTTAGGCACCAACCTACAAATGACACCAATCCCCACTTGTAGAATTTGTAGGCACTAACCCACTAAAGACACCAATCCCCACAACTGAACACTAGCTCAACAAGAGACACCAATCTCTTCTTTGATAGGCACCAACCTTCAAATTCTTCAATGGATGATGGACAATTCAATCTCTTCAACAATTATACTTCCCATCAAAAATTTGCATATACTCACTTTCACACATTTGCATATATTCTCAAATCTCAAATCTGTATTTATTCTTCTTCACAAACCTATTTCTTCAATAGATGACTAACTCTTTCTATGCCTTCATAAAGTCAGATTATACAATGACATACATATCCTCTCTCCATAATTTGATGCAATATTTTTCAAGTTTGTATATACCTTTATATCCGCTCTATTATTCCATGTTTCTTATTGGATGATCTTAATATATATTCTATTCACTTATATATTCTCCACCAATCTGTCATAAATCTGCCATAAAATTGATTACAATCTCCTCATACAATTTGCCTTATAAATGATGTTTAATTGTCCACTTTTACTCCTTCAAATCTATATGTTCTTCCTCTTTTAAATCCTCCTATTCTTCCTTTCAAATTTTTTCATAATATATTCATATATCTGCTATAATTGATCTTTTCTATATTGGAAATGTCCATACCTTAAATCTACTGGTGATTGTATGATTTTATATTTATTATTCACACACACTTTCCAACTTTCTCCCTAAGGTTTCTGTATATCTTCTCAAGGAGGTCGATTCATTTGGAGACATGTCTTTTTACTCTCAAAAGTCATAACTCTTCATAAAAATAGGTCTCACCCTTCTCCTTTTCTTTAATCACACTTGTTTGTAAGACATATTTGTCTTATTTGTAATTTTTTCTTATTCTCTTGGCTTTTTAATTTTGTCTTATTCATACCTAGCACTGCATTCGTAATTATTTATCTTCTTAATCACTTACTATTTCCTCATAATCTGATTGTTGCCACTCTTAATAAATTAAACTCACCCAACAATGCTTGTCTTTATCTTCATCTAGAGGAGTCGCCCAACATTTGTTTTTGTCTTCATCTATTTTTGTTTTACATGCTTTTTATTTTATATGGTTGACTTTCTCTTTACAAATATAATCACTGCTCTTTATCATGCTAATAAACAAGCATTGTCTATAGCTTCCTTCATTATATTGATTGCTGTGATTCTTCCTAACAACCTTCAATAATTTCTTCACCTTTTCTAAATCACACCTTCCAAATCTTCTAAGTGCTTGGTAAGACTATTTGGTCAACTAGTTACTCCAATCATAATAACATGAGCATGATACTTAAGTCCATCCATAAGATAATTAGTAATCATTGCCTATCAATTAGTGGCCTTTGGCCATCATGCTTTCTCAACACATTATTCTTTGACATCAATGACAACATTTCCAAAATATCCCCCTTTGTTGAAATGATTGCAAAATGCAACCATGATTCTCTTCTTTTGCATTGCTCCCCTTTACTCTATCTCTCCCCCTTTGACACCAATGAAAAAGGGATGCAACATAATTTTCTCTACAAATAGATCATGAAAAAATACATTCTTATTATTTAATACTTACATCCAATGTAATAGGGATACACTTCTCCCCCTGTTGGAGATTCTCTAATGCTCCCCCATTATCTAATATTCCTTTTTCTCTAACTCTCCACCCTTTGTTTCTATGATATTTGGGTGGCATGCTTCTTCTATAGTTGTCCAAGAGAATTTGGATAATTTCCTTTAACAAGTTAAGAATTTGTAAATAGCTATCCCATTAACCTTTCATGCATCTTCAACTCTTCCTCCTCTATCCATGGTTGCTAAATGAAGACCATCCTTTTGATATCTTTGTGAGAGTCTTCTCATATTCTTACTCTTTCTCAATATTTCTAATTGTCACAACTAAATGATTGTTTTCTACTCTTTTTCCATCCTTTGCATGAGAACTTATTCTTCTTTACATCAATGATATTATTATCCTTTTTTCCAACAATTCTCCTTCTTTCTTGAAATCAATGACAACAAGATACTTATTCCTTTAATGTGAAGTTGAACATAAATACAACCATATATTCACTTTCTCTAATGGTCTTCCTCTTCTAAAATCAATAGTATGGGATGCTCATAATTTTCATAAGGAATGTTCAATAACTGATCTATCTTTGAATTATCTTCTCCATGGAGCTTTAAAATTTATTGCAATGATTAGTTCCCCCTAAATTCATGCTTTTCTTCAAATTTTTGCATGAGGTGCAGTTTACACAATGGTGGATTCTTCCTTCTCATCATTTTTTCTCTCAAAAGGTAATTCCTCTTTTCACTTCCTTGTTCTCCCCTTTTAGTACCTTCTATAGACTATAAATAATCTCTCTTGATACTAAATATTGTTCATATTGAAGATTTCATCTTTTATTACCTTCAAGACAATATACTCTTTTATATTGTTATAATAGATTTGAATGGCACTTTAACTCTCCATGCTCTCAAATATTCAATCTCATGGAGACTCTTGTAAATGAAATCTTTATGTCCATGGGTTAAATGTATGCAATATTTCATCATATAGGATCTTGAACATTTCCAACAATTATTTAAATACCAATTACTTTCCCTTCATACCAGTCTATTGTACAAGTATATTCTTCTCTTCAAGTTTTGTGATACTTCATCTTTTGAGTTATCTTCTCCATGGGACTGAAGGATAATACCATACTTAGCTCCCCCTAAACTTGTACTTCTCCTCATGAACTTAGTGATACCACTTGTGCATGAAGTGCAGTTTGCACAATCATAACTTCTTCCTTCTCTTGCTCTTGCTCTTGCTTCCTTCTCCAAACTTTTATAGAATTTATCTTTTGTTTGGTTATGGTATTTTCTTTCGTGTTCTGTCTTGAAGGTTCCATAAAATGAATTTTTCAATGACGTGATATATGTCCAGAGCTGTTGCATTTGCAACATATAACCTTATAATTTACTTGAGGAAGATATGAATTAGAGTTTCTACTTTTCCACCCATAATGATTTCTTATTTTGTTCCATTCATTATTATATTTTACTTATGTTCTACACTCCCTTGCCTTATGTCCAAAATGATTGCATGAGTAGCAATAGCCATACCTACTCACATGAGTGTGTCTCAGAGGATGAGATATTTTGAATTTTTCCTTTGGATGAGAGCTTGAATTCTGTGGGGTTTTACTCTTCTTCTTGTTTTCTCCTTTGATGGGATTATTAAGAGTATTAGCATAACTCTTTGCCTTTCCTTCATTTGTCTTCTTTGATTACTCTTTGGAATTTTCCTTAAATGTTTGTTTTTCTTTATAGGCAAGTCTTGGTTTATTTGATGGTGAACTTTGTCCATTAATGATGTCATTTAGGATTTTGGTGCTCTTTTCAAACTTGAGGCTTGTGTTTAACTTGGTGGTTGTCTTCTCCAATTATTTCCTCACAAAAACAATTTCACACTCTAGCCTTTCAAAATTTTCTTCCTTTATTTTCAATTGGGTTCTCATGTCTTCTCCAATTATTTAAACATGAATCATCACCCAAGTAAACCTTACCTCCATCAAATTCTTCATATTTAGAAAACCAATATCTATTAGAGGTCATACATAAAGATGCACTTGGGTCAATTAACCATGCATCATTACCTGCATGAGTTGCCAAAGCTGCAATGAATGCATACTATCTTCCTTCTTGAATTTAGAATCAAAATTAAATCTCTTCTTTTTCTTCTTATTTTCTTCTTTGCAGTCCTTACGAATATGTCCAAGATTTCCGTAGTTTCAACAAGTAACTTTAGAATTTCCAAGAAATTTGGATCTCCACTTGGACTTGGATTTATCATGCTTATCATTCTTCTTTCCCTTTTCCTTATGTCTTCCATGAAAATTTAGGGTCTCCTTGGCACTGATGGATACCTTTCTCCTCATATCTCCAGAAAGAAAAGAACCCACCACATCTTTAGTCTTCAAGATAAAAAAAAGTACTCCCAATAGCCATAACAAGAGAATCCCATGAAGCAAGATCTAATATTTCTCCTCCTCATCCATTTTGACACCAACTGATGCCAATTGAGCCACCAACATATTGAATACTTCCACGTGGTCTATAATTCATCCACCTTCTTCCATTCTCAAGGAATACAATTTCTTCCTCGAGAAAATCTTGTTCACTAAAGATTTTGCTTGATACATTTCACCAAGTTTCTTCCATAGTTTCTATGCAGAGGTCTCTTCATGGACATTGATTAAAACAAAGTCTGCCAAGGATAATTTGATTAGAACCTTGGCTTTACAGTCCATGACATCATACTTAACAACCAAAGTAGGATCTATAGACCTTGAAACATTCTCATCAACAACATCCCACAAATATCAATCTATCAACATATCCTCCATCTTCAGCTTCGACATCTGAAAATTATTTCCAAAAAATTCCTACAACAAGATCACAAAGTATCTTCTACACAAGCTCCCACTCAAATCTGGATTAGTTCAAAAAACCCAACAACCCACAACTGAAACCAAAGGTGACAGAGCTTTGATACCACTTGTAAGGAAGCTAAGGTAGTGGAACAACTTCCTACACTAATATTGAGAGGAGGATAATGAATTTTTTTATAGATCTTTACAATAGTTACATAAACTTAAATAGAAATAAACATAAATATTATTCATAATACAACACAATAATTTATGGGGAAAACCCTTTCAAGAGAAAAACCCTATTGGTCTGGGGTTGTGGGTTTTATTGGATTTTTTTGTATGAGACTATGGATGTTTTGGATAGTGACAGTGCTATCTTTGAAGTTTTTTTGATTAGGTTGAACCTTATTGGTCTACTTTATCTTTGGGTGCCCTATTCATTGATGATCTTCAAAGGTGTGGTGATCTCCAATGTCTCATGCATTTTGTTGCTAGAAGGGTTGTACCCTAAAGTTTGGTTGCTTCCCTTGCCTATGGTTGCTAGGATTGTTCTCTCCACTAGAGTGTGAGCTTACTTCTTGAATCTGCAGAATGTGTCTCCTATGGAGGTGGAGACCTATCCTATCATGGTGGAGACCTTTCCTATCGATGTGGCTGAGGATTCTGAGGGTGTGGTGGGGTGCTCTTACTCTTTCAACTAGTCCTCTCCTCTACAACTCCTTTTGAGGTGGAGTCCACTCCTATTGAGGTGGAGTTTGGGTGGTTTGGAGAGTATTTACTATTGTGGATAGGGTTCTCTTAGTGACTCCTCCTACAGAGGTGGAGAGGCAAGTGGGATGGTGTGGCTTACTTGCTTCACTTGCATTCCTACTGTTTTTGTCTTAGATACGAGTTCTTTGAATGAAATCATTGTTGTTGGATGGTTGTATCAAGGATCATGGACTTGTCAAGGATTAAACTACTAGTTGGGGAGTCTGTTCTATAGTGGTTTCAAAATAGTTTGTTCTACTGGTTGTAAGGCTTGTTTCTCAAGTGACCTGTCCACCCCTAGGGTGGTTGTTGTTGATGGATGTTGTGGTGCAGCTTTGTGGGTGGGCTGCTGGTTTGTTTTACTTGCCATGAAGCTTGTTTATCTTATGATCAATTTGGATTGTATACTGACCTATGCAAAGATAAGAAGGAACAAGAAGACAAAGAAGGCTTTGTTTGGGTTTTGATTGAGGTGGTGCTTTGGGTTGGCTTTAGCTCCTCAAAGTTTTGCTGGGCTCTCTCACTTCTCTTTTGTGGTGGGGAGTTTTGATGTGCTAGTTTTGCTCATTATTAGGGGCTGGTGTTCAACAAGTGTTTCTGTTTGGGTGGTACTGCTTATGGGATATGCTTCCTTCTATAGTGATGGAGAGACAAGTAGGTTGATTGGGGCTCTATACCTCATCAATGCTAATGTTGTTTTTGGTTCAGAATTGGTTGCTCTGAGTAACAAGATCGATGTGGGATGGTTATATCAAGGAGTGTTGATAGGATTAGTTGTTTTCTAGTGGTTTGGGTTTCAAGATCTTCTTAATATTGATTGTATGGGTTGGAAGTATAATTTTTCTTACCCACACTTGGGGTGGTTGTTGTTTCAGGCTATTGTTTTGTCTACTTGGAGGGTGACCTATTGGCTTGTTGGATTTGAATTTGGTTCTCTATGAGTTAAGACTGTTATGAGATGGTTGTCTCATGATCTGTTGGTTTCAAAATGTTTTGAAATCTGTAATAATTGGTTGGAATTTCGGGATGTTTTTCCCACCCTTGGGGAGGTTATAGTGATTGGGTGTTGTGTTGCTGCATTGTGGATAGTTGTTTGGCTTGTTCTGTTAGCTATAACATGGAATCATGTGGTGGAAGAATATGTAGGTATCCAATGGACTCATGTGTCATGCCATGATGGGTGTGACCTCAAGACTTATCTTTCTGCTCTAGTTATATGGTTGCTCTGAATCTGCTGGTGCTTAGTTTTATTATCTCAGACTGCTATTTCATGATAGGAATATTATGGTTTCGTACCTATTGGACTTTGGTTAACCTCATAAATGGTCTGTGCACTATTTTGGAGATTAATTTGGGGATTTTGTTTTTGATTATGTTGATGATGGTTCTGTGGTTGCAATTTTGGTTACTTGGCTTGTGTGCCGTTTTGATGCTATTTTCTGGTGGGGGTTGGTGTTGTTCTTCCCAACTTGTTTCTCTATTTTTTGTTTTGGCTTTGTAACCACGGGATCGGGGCCCTTTCCCTGCTTATCTAATCAAAGACATTCATATTTCAATTTAAAAGAGTTTAAAAAAATAAATCAAGTAACATCTATTTAATTTTAGCATATCTACTTTCCAACATATTGTGTTTAATTTTAGTATATTTACTTTATAGCAAAGTGTGTTTAATTTTAATAGTAACTGAATAGAATTGATTCTAGTTAGTATCCATAAGACAAGTTAAAATTAGTTAGGAGAAGAGCTAGCTACCCTCGAAACTTAGGACCATATTGCATATCACTCAGATTGATAAAAATAAATGAATGATGAGTAATTGTAACCACAATAAGAATATTATTTTTGGCATTGTTTTCAAGGAAGGAAATTTTTAAAACTTGTAGGTATTAATATGGTGTAGTTATTGACAATTGTAGAATCCTTTCATTTTATAAATAAGCCTAGGGATTCCTTAGGTTTCTTTATAGAGAACCCCCTAATTGAAGCTGTAGGAGAAACACAAAAGGAAGTTGAAAGGTCTAAAATAACAAGAAATTCACCTCTTGAGTTGTCACCAAATCACATCCAAAATCTATCTACTTGGACAAAGATAGAAGTATCAAGCAACCGACCACATCAATTAAATGAAGAAGCTCACACCACTCTTAAGATAACCTACATTGTGGCACAGATAGAGCCAACACCATAGGTGATGAGCAAGAAAGAGCTAATAATCAGACATTTTCTTATCCAATCTCTCTAACTCAAAAAAGAAATGAACCCCTTATAAAAAAAATTACCTTCTATCTTACCAACTTTTAGGGGGAAGGCCTCTAAAGATCTTGACAAAAAAAAAAGAATTCAAAGTTCCTTGTCAGATTTATGAATATGGGACTACCAATTAAAAATTGAAACCATTTCCCTCCAAATTGAAGGAATCAACTTTATGTTAGTTTTGAACTAGATCAAGGTTACTAACTAGAGCCTTATAATTTTATTCTATTGTACCATCTTTTCCATTTGAAAAACATTACATCTAAGGGTTTTTATGGTATAAATTTCCATTATGATTTGTTGCACATTTTTATTTATTAGTTGATTTTAGAATAATATTATTTAATAAATAATTTAATAATTTTCATTCATTATTGATAAATAAAATTTTGTATAGTAAAAAAATTACTTATTTTATCTTAAATATTAATTTTGAAATAAATTATATTATATAAGAATTAAAAAATTGATTATTAAATTAAATTGATCTTATAAGCTAATTCCTATCTATCAATTAAATAAAAAAGTTACCTAAGAAACTTAAAATGTAAAATAATGTTACTTAAGGATGTTAGTACATTTTGTAGCTTCTAACATTCTCAATATTTTTGAAATTTAAAAGATTTTATTTATTTATTTAAGAAAATGTATGATGTGTGAGAAGAGATTCTAGATATAATTGTGTATTATTTTTCAGTATTATTTAGATTACACTCCATGATCCCTCATTAAGACAAAGATGAGGAAAAAATATGAGATAGGCTAGGTCAAAATAAAATAATAAAGGTTGTTTCTAACACTCTATTTTGATTAAAATATTAGGTCTCTATCATTAAACTATTTGACTCAATGTGCATCATACATATAGATTGAGACAAACACAAAAACATCAATTTCTCATTGTTCTTTAACATTTTAACTTTATATTTTTTAGTAGTGATTTAAATTTTCTATTGATTTTTTTTTTAAATTAACTGGTGCAGGAGCACCTAAAACATGTGTTTGTAAAGATTCACTTTGTCAAGGTTGGTCAATATGAAGGTCTAGGAATTATAAGTAAGTGGAGTCTTTTGTGATAATAAAGGTCTAATAAGACCACTTTTAATGTATTTGGGGTGCTAGTATTAGGTTGATTCAAAAAGTCACATTATGATGTAATAATTGTCAAAATAAAGTGCAAAATATGGAATTTGAAGGGGGTCAAGGTAGTTTAGTGATTAGTTATAGGAATTTCAGGAGTATTTTTGGATTGGAACATGTATTTAAGCCTCTTGAAGGCTCGTGCAGGGGTTGTTGTTGCACATTTGAAGGAGAAAAGTAATCAAAAGCTATGTTTTCAATTATTTTATGAGTTTTCTTTCATATTCAGCCTGTGTACGGGTCTGTACAATAGGGTTTGGGTTCTAAATTTTTTGAATTTTTTGTAATATGGTACTGGCTTCCTTTTGAATTCATTCTTATAGGATTTCATTGAGTAATAAGCACTTTAAGGTCTGATTTTCCTTGACTAGTCTGAAAACAGGGAAGCAAGGGTTTGAGGCCTAAAATGTTGTAAAAGGCCTTTCCACCTTTCTATGATAATTGTTCCTTGGTGGAAATATCTTGGTGGATGTAGATTTAGGTTTAGGATTCAATAATAAGGTCTAGTGAAGGGTTTTAAGTGATTCTCCACGTTGCCCCATGTTAAAAATTAGTTTTGGTGCCTTAGAAACAAGGCTAAAGTAAATAAAAAGAGGACAATGGTGTAGGAATGGGTAGAAACCCCTGAGAGTAGTGAGAATAAGTGTATTTGAGGATGAACTGAAGGCTTGAGTGGTTGAGAAGAGTCTAAGGAGTGGAAAAATTAGAAACCCTAGGGTAAGGGGGTGAAAACAAGGGAAAATAAGCTGATTTACAAAGGAAGTGTGTGTCAGACATGAGGGCGGCCTAATATAATGTTGTTTTGAGAATGTACAAGAATAATAATGAGATTTTGAAGTGGGTTTGAGTTTGTATAATGTATGTACATATGAATTTCAGTAAACTCCTGTGGAGATGATGAAAAGTGAGGGTTTAAGAGAAATGAGTCTTGATGAGTGCATAGGGACCTAATGGTTGGAGATTCTTGAGTTTTGGAGGCATTTGTAAGAATTTTTTTAGGTGAGGAGAGTTGGAGACAAGTTTGAAGGTAAGTTCCTTTGGAAAAGAGGGCTATTTGAAGCCCGACTCAGCCTAAAAGGTTAGTTTGGGTGAAGGTGGTCCAAAGAGACCAATGGTGAATTTAAGATATGTTCTGTACCAAGTTAATGGGTCCCTCTAAGTGTGAGTGGTTGGAGGATTGGTTGCTGTGGTTGTGATATAATTTCCTAAAACATGTCTTGGAGTCCTACTAGGTGAATGGCTAAGAGTAAATTGATGAAATGTGATGAAAAGTTGAATGAAACAATATGAATTTTGATGAAAGAAAAGTGAAAAGAAGTTGCTTGTTTAATTTGATCTTCTCCTATCAAGTTTGGGATAGAAGTTCCTTGATGAGTTTCAGTTGTTGATAGATGCTCTGCATCAGTTGGTATCAGAGCTAGCAAATAGATCTATTGTAGGTTTAAAGTTGAAGAGTGGAAGGATCCATTATGCAATCAATGAAGGAGGTTGAAGAAATCCAAGCAAGGCATGCAAAAATGAAGCAAAGACAATCCAGATTCCGGACTAAATGCAAATGTAGAGGTAAGGTATGTAAAGTAATGGTTGGTTCAGGTTCCTTGGATAATGTTGTTTCTGAGGAAATGGTTGAAAAGTTACATTTGACAAGGATAATTCATGAATCACCTTACAAGGTATATTGGGTAATTGATAGTCAGCCTATTGCACGGTTAGTGAGCAAGCATTTGTAGATTTCCAGATTGGTCCTTATAGAGATGTTGTACTGTTTGATATTATGCCTATAAGAGATTATCACATGATACTAGGTAGAGCTTGGCAATATGATAGGTTTGCTATACATGATGGAAGAATTAATGTGTATGAAATTGAAAAGGATAGGAAAAAGTATACCTTGAGTTGTTTGCAGGATGATGGGGCACAAAGGAGGATGGGCATGTGTGGAAAAAGAGAGTTGCTAGAACAAAAGGAACAAGGGCATAATGGAGAAACAAAGAAGCATATCGTAGATGCCATGGGGAGAGTAAAGCACCATGAAGGAGCATTGAGGAAAACATAGCAACTAAAAGATACAAGGGAAGCAGAGGAAGTGAAGGTCGGAGGTGAAAAGACCTTGAAGGCACAAGATGAGGATGGAGGATGTGGTGAAGAAAAATGCAGGTCAAGGCAACAAGGGATAGGTCTGCTACAAAGATTTGTGAAAAAGGAACACTTGGGACAAAGATCCCTCAAAGAGAAAAAGGTAAGAGTGTAGGAGAGTTGTCAATGGAGAGGCAAGAATGGCCTAGCAGGGTCACTGAGGAGGTATACTGTCCACTAAAGGGACATAAAAATGAAAAGAAGCAAGAGACTGATAATGGAGAAGATGAGTTGCAGTAGGTATGTGTTGGAAAAGAGGATGGAAGATCTAATGTCAGAGAGATCTTGAAGACTGAAAGTGTGAAGGAAGAGAGAGTGGATACAATCAAGGAAGATGAGAAGATGATAGAAATCCATGAGGGGCTTGAAGTGTGTGAAAAGATCATCATTGGGGCAGTGATGTGTCCCTTAAGGGCAGATGCAAGTGGTAGGAAGACAAAGTTTGCAAATACAGTGAGTTATGAGGCAAAAGGTACAGAGGCAATTGAGACAGCAAGTCTGATGCAAGTGAAGAAGAGTGAGAAACCTGAAGGTGTAGAGTTGGCAAAGGTTAAGAGTGAAGAAAAAGTCAAGATAGAAGATAAGTTAGGGAGCCAAAGAGAATGGCTAATGACAAAAGATGAGTTTGTGAAAGATTGTGTAGGATGTGAAGAAGTTGTCGTCACCTTGAATGGTGAAGAAGTTGAACAAAAATGGATGAGTGAGGTCTCAATACTGAAAGAGACTAGAGTGGAAAAGTTAATGATGGTTGGCCAAGGGAAGGCTAGAGAAAAAGAGTTTGAGAAGTCTCCAATTGTGATGGAGAAGAAAGAAAATGATATGGATTGGACAGTGGACTGTCCTTGGTTGTCAGATTTGGTTGTGTGGAAAATGTATGCTACTATGAAGATGGTTCTAAGCATGGGGAATCTAAGAAAGTTTGTGAAGAGAAGCATTAGAAGGCAGAGAGTGAAGGAGGTCCTATGTTGCTTCCTTGTGTTGATGCTTTTGCTGATGAAAGACAAACCCAAGGTTAAGATGAAAGGTGAAGAACACAGAATGGACTGTTTGGTATTGGATAAGCATAATGAGCATGTTGGAAGTGGTAGGTTGAGATGTGTGAGTACAGGTCTAAGCATGCAGGTACAGGTTCAAGGAGACAATGCAAGCAAAGGATTGATGAGCATGGATGAAACTAAGCCCAAGGTCAAAATAAAGTATTTACAAGGACAAGTAGGAGCATCAGAGGTTGGAGACACAAGTTTTGTTACAGGTTCAAAGCATAAAGGCTTCCAGGGGACTTGGAAGAATTCTTAAGGCAGGGTGTATGGTGCAAGAGCACCTAAAACGTGTGTTTGTAAATATTCACTTTGTCAAGGTTGGTCAATATGAAGGTCTAGGAATTAGGAGTAAGTGGAGTCTTTTGTGGTAATAAAGGTCTAATAAGACCACTTTTAATGTATTTGGGGTGCTAGTATTAGGTTGATTCAAAAAGTACATTATGGTGCAATAATTGTCAAAATAAAGTGTGCAAAATATGGAATTTGAAGGGGGTCAAGGTAGTTTAGTGATTAGTTATAGGCATTTCAGGAGTATTTTTGGATTGGAACATTTATTTAAGGCCTCTTGAAGGCTCGAACAGGGGTTGTTGTTGCACATTTGAAGGAGAAAAGTAATCAAAAGCTCTGTTTTCAATTATTTATGAGTTTTCTTTCATATTCAGCCTGTGTATGGGTCTGTATAGCAGGGTTTGGGTTCTAAATGTTTTTAATTTTGTGTAATATGGTACTGGATTCCTTTTTAATTCATTCTTATAGGATTTCATTGAGTAATAAGCAATTTAAGGTCTGATTTTCCTTGACTGGTCTGAAAATAGGGAGGCACTTGGGTTTGAGGCCCAAAATGTTGTAAAAGGACTTTCCACCTTTCTGTGGTAACTGTTCCTTGGTGGAAATGGCTTGGAAGATGTATATTTAGGTGTAGGATTCAAGAATAAGGTCTGGTGAAGGGTTTTAAGTGATTCTCCACACTGCCCCATGTCAAAACTCAGTTTTGGTGCCTTAAAAACAAGGCTAAAGTAAATAAAAAGAGGACAGCGGTGTAGGAATGGGTAGAAACCCCTGAGATTAGTGAGAAGAAGTGTATTTAAGGATGAACTGAAGGCTTGAGTTTTTGAGAAGGGTCTGAGGAGTGGAAAAATTAGAAACCCTAGGGTAAGGGGGGTGAAAACAAGGGAAAATGAGTTGATTTACAAAGGAAGTGTGTTTCAAACATGAGGCCAGCCTAATATAATGTTGTTTTGAGCATGTATAGGCATAATAATGAGATTTTGAAGTGGGTTTGAGTTCGTATAAGTTTCGAACATAGGACTTTCAGTAAACCCCTATGGAGATGATGAAAAGTGAGGGTTTAAGAGAAATGCGTCTTGATGAGTGTGTAGGGACTTGATGGTTGGAGATTCTTGAGTTTTGGAGGTAGTTGTAAGACTATTTTTAGGTGAGGAGAGTTGGAGACAAGTTTGAAGGTAAGTTCCTTTGGAAAAGAGGGCTATTTGGAGCTCGGTTCAGCCTCAAAGGTCAGTTTGGGTGAAGGTTGTCCAAAGAGACCAATGGTGAATTTAAGATATGTTTTGTACCAGGTTAATGGGTCCCTGTAAGTGTGAGTGGTTGGAGGATTGGTTACTGTGGTTGTGAGATAAGTTCCTAAAACAGGTCTTGGAGTCTTGCTAGGTGAATGGCTAAGAGTAAATTGATGAAAAGTTGAATGAAACAATATGAATTTTGATGAAAGCAAAGTGAAAAGA
The DNA here is from genome assembly GCA_007115665.2 of Sequoiadendron giganteum. Classification (NCBI taxonomy): domain Eukaryota; kingdom Viridiplantae; phylum Streptophyta; class Pinopsida; order Cupressales; family Cupressaceae; genus Sequoiadendron; species Sequoiadendron giganteum. The sequence goes on along the minus strand of CM021104.1, from coordinate 674,693,948 downwards.
AGTTGCTTGTTTAATTTGATCTTCTCTTGTCAAGTTTGGGACAGAAGTTCCCTGATTAGTTTGAGTTGTTGATAGATGCTCTGCATCATTAACATATAAGGAGATTGTAATGGTGAAAATTGCATACTGGTGCCCTTTTCTTTTATGTTTTATGCACACTTCAATTTTAATGGTCTTTATTCAATTTTTCAAGTTTATAAGGGGTATATTTTTATAGGAAATTTGGTTCATCTCTTAGTCTCATCATCACTCATCTTCAAAAGTTTATTTTGATCCCTAGATCTACCTTTTACCATCCTAATTAGATCTATTGGTGTATTGACCTAAGTCATTTCTACAATTATAGATGTGAATCTCAATCTTTTAAATTAAAAACTCACAATTGAATATTTTTGACTCCCTACTATTAGTTGTGAACTAAGTTGGCATAGGTTTGTGTTAATTTATGTGTTGTCTTTGTCTTTAAGGAAATTCATCGTTCATTTATAAATGATATAATTAAAATCACTGCTAGAGCTTATTTATGATACAACTATAGTAGTATTATTGGTGTATTCATCAACAAACATCATCGTAGACATCCTTGCATACTTGTTTGCTATCATTGATCCTAGCTCATCATCATTAGATTGGTTTGTCTAGAGGCTTGACTAAGGAGAACATGGCCCTCAAAGAAAAAATTCCTAAACATTGCCTATATAAATCACTTATCTTTAGACATAGATGTAACAAGTTGAGGTGAATCAACATTATTTATTCATTTTTTGCTAGTGTATATCTATAGCTCTAAGTTTGAATCGTTGGACCAAATCATTTTTGCACTTGTGGAGATCAATTTCATAGACATGGATCTGAGTCATACATAACACAATCAATTTATAAATTCTAACCTACATTTATCTGAAGAAGTCCCTAATTTATAGTATATTAATAAATTAATTTCCAATATGTTCAACAACATTTTATTTTCTCTAAAATCTAACTAAATACCTCAATTTTATTATAATTTAATCAATTATCCCAGCATATTTATATAAGTGTGATTTATTCTTTTACAAAAAAATTAACTAATATAAAAAATATTAAAACAATTTTTTTTAATTAAAAAGTATTTCCCCATTTATTAAATACACAACCATATTAAAATGCTAATGAACAGAATAAGTGGGTGAAAGCCATCATAAAAAAAATGATTCGCATTGGACATAATGGATAAGACAAATCAACAAGGATAAAAATAACAATGGGCCCTTGTAAGTCCATTGTTTCTTCTTTAGGACCTGGCTTGTTTTTATTGTTTTTTTTCAGTCTTGTTTTTCCTTCATTTATTGTACTCTACTTTGTTTAAAAAGACAAATCAACATGGTTCAAAAAACAATAATTTAGATTTTTAGAAAGAACATAAAAAGTAATGAAAATCAAATCCAATTTCATAAAGATAATTAAAGTCTATATTTAGTCTAGTGAATAGGAAAGCTAAGGTATGGGGACAATAGTACAATTATAGTATTAATGTCACAAGACTTTAAGATAAAAAAACAAAATTAAAATTTGTGGTTTATCTCTTCAATTATTAGTAGGATTGATCATATTAGATATTGTATCACATTCACATAAATAACATATTTTTTATGTTCTTTTGAAAGATCGACAAAATGTTTAAAGTTAGCCAATTAAAAGTTGTGTGGTATTGCTTAACCACTAGATCTAATGTCATGCAAACCATCACTTTACATATCAAAGAGAGGAATCTTAAAACACATAAAAAGTTGAGCAACTACAAGAATTCCTTTGCCACTAGACCTCGTTGTCGAGGTTCTTACATGTAAAGAGGAGTAGTGATGTTTGAGTATTCCAAATATACATAATTGATTACACCAACATTTTTCCAAAAATCAATGATGTTCATAAGGAGCACAAACTTTAGATTATTTTTTCAACTTATATATATTTCATAATAATAATAACCATAATCTTATTAACTATAAAAAATAAATGTTTTTTATATTGAAAATTATAAGGGCAGATCCACTTAAATCATTTTTCATCTAATTTTTTATGTTCTCTTGAAAGATGGACAAAATGACTAAAGCTAGCCAATTAAATGTAGTATGGTGTTGCTTAAAACCACTAGGTCTAATGTCATGCAAACCATGACTTACATGTCTAAAAGAGGAATCTTAAACACATAAAAAGTTGAGCAACTACAATAATTCCTTCTCCATAGGACCTAGTGGTCATGTGGTTCTTGCGTGTGAAAAAGAGTAGTGATGTTCGAGTATTCTAAAAATACATAATTGATTATACAAAAAACCTTTTTCCAAAAATCAGTGATATTCTTAAAGAGGTCAAACTTTAGATTCATTTTTTCAACTTATACATATATATATTTCATAACATTAATAACCATAATCTTATTAAATATAAAAAATAATTATCAACAATCTTAGTTTTGTATACTGAAAATTATAAGATCAGATCCACTTAAATCATTTTTCATGTAATTTTTTTATGTTCTCTTGAAAGATAGACAAAATGGCTAAAACTAGTTAATTGAATGTTGTGTGGTATTGCTTAACCATTAGGTCTAATGTCATGCAAACCATCACTTACATATCAAAAAGAGGAATCTTAAACACATAAAAAGCTGAGCAACTAGAATATTTCCTTCTCCATGAAACCTAGCTGTCATGATTGTTGTGTGTGAACAAGAGTGATCTTGGAATATTCTAAATATACATAATTGATTACACGAAAAACATTTTTCCAAAAATCAATGATATTTCTAAAGAACTCAAAATCTAAATTTGTTTTTTCAACTAATACTTATATTCTAAAATCAGATCCATTAAAATCGTTATTCATTTTTTTTTATTTTTTTTTTAAATTACAAATCTATCTCACCCATTAGGAAATGAGCAACCAAAAAGAAAAGCAAATTGCTTGATAGTCTAATATCATATCAATAGCATTTTCACCATAACTTAGAATGAAACAATCTCTATGTGAAGAAAACATCCACCAACTGATAATCCTTGGTGTAAGAATGTGTTTCCATACCATGTCAAAATGTCGGTTACAAATCATGGTAAACAGCCTGAGATGTATGCAGTTCCCATGTGTGGTCTTGACGTCTATCACAAGTTTCATTGAATCCAAGGAACAGACTGAATCCTGATCTTGATGTTATCTGAATGCACGTTTCCCTTTGTGTGACTTGTTGCAGAGCAGATCCTTTTTGGAAACTAGTATTTGTGTTGTGTTTTCAAGTTTTGCTTTAGAATAGTATACTCATAAGTACTTCATAATAGTCCTCCTTTTGTCTGAATGCTTTCTATTGGTTTTCAGTCACAGTTGCCCTGCACACAGTTCTTTCTCTCAGTTATGGTTTACTATAACTGGGTAAAGAGAACTGACTACTGTATCCATTACTTAGTAAGTGTCCAATTGTTACTACGTGTCATTTGATAGCCATGGCCTGTACTTATAGATAAAGTGAATGCTGTTGCAGGTTGCAGGAGTACACAATTAAAACAGAAAATTTTAATATCAAGTTGCATAATGTAGGTAGCATATGAGGGAGTTCAGATTACCCACAAACTTCTATAAAACTTCTGCTCTTTCTATTGTTCACTGCACAATAGTTTACATTAGCCATGGCTTTCAACTGTGGAGAAGCCAAGCTAAACAGAAGCTTTTATGCTTGTATATGTCTGTATCTGTTTGAAATAAGAATAGATACTCTCAGACTGAAGGTAGTTCCATGCCTTCACTCTTGGGTGCCAGTTGAGTTTTCTTTTCATTTAGTGAAGAATTTTTCTTTCTGTTTTTTTTTCTTTGTTTTTGCTGTATAAGTTTTGTTTCTGAGTATTTTTAGATTGGCATTACACTAGTTTTTAACAGGAAAATATGTTGTAATAAGATTTCTGGATTAAAACTGTGTTGCAAAAGAAAAATATGATTCAAAACGTCGATGTAAAAATTGTTAACACAGTTTTAATCCAGAAATCTTATTACAATATTATTATGGACTGTGGAAGCTTTGTGATTTTAAGGAAAATATGTTTATCTTTTGATGCAGGTGAACCTTATGATGAAAGCAGAGATCTTAATATATATTGAGCCTGCAGGTCTTTTGTTTATTGAAAAGTTTGAATCTTAAATGGTAAACTACTTATGACTGTTTAAACTGTTTGTCAAGATAAGTACTTATGACTCTCATTTATTTGATTTGTTTCTAAATTTTGAATGTTTCATTGTTAAATTTTTTAGATTTATACTACTAAATTTATTTAAAATAATTTTTTTTTCATAAAAAATATATTGAGAACATATTATTTATATATAAATATGAGTATAGTTGATAATACTTGAAAAATATATAATTTTTTTACAAATCTATGATATTAAATGTTTTAATATTTATATATAACATATTTTTATTATTTAATTAATTATATAAAATAATATTTTAATTTAATTGTTCATATATATATATATATATATATAAACAATAAATGCATATTCTAAACTTTGAAATTTTCTATAGAAACTTGTTATATTATTGTATTTACAGATTTTACTTACAAATATGATTACATAATAAGTAGGATGTATTTTCCACAATGTGTCAAATATGATTATGATAAAGAAAAAAAAAGATTAAAACATATTTTAAATTATAATATTTTTTAATAATATTTTTATAGTTTAAAAATATTCTTAAACTTTAGTTAGAAGGTAATATGTATACAAAATTAATATGAATATATTTTTTAAGAGAAGGCTATGAAATACAAAAGCATTATGTAGGAGATTGTGAAAGAAATGAATATTTGAAAATTATGGAATTGATTACAAGACATGATAATACTCAAATGGTTCAGCTAGAAGATGAAGAAGGAAACTTTGAATAAGGAAATTTTAATGTTCAAACTTCAGATTTTCAATTTCTTCACCTTTCTTTCATAATGCTTTTGTATTGAAATAGTACTTTTCTAGAAAGATTTATTTATGTTTATTGTGTATATGTATTATCATCTAAGTAAAGTGAAAGAATTTTTTTTTATCTAAAATGAAAGAACATTTTTTCTAACATATTAAGTATTCATTTGATATCATTTTAAATGCTAATATATTTTTATTTTTCATTAAATATTTCAACACCAATTAATTTTTACAATAATCTTTAAATATTTTAGTTAAATAATAATATAATAATATATTAATTATTCATTTAATATCATTTTAAATGCTAATATATATATATTTTTTTCATTAAATATTTCAATACCAATTAATTTTGATAATAATCTTTAAATATTTTAGTTAAATAATAATATAATTTTAAACATTTTAATAATTTTATATCACCTTTGATATTTTAATATTGTTATATAAAATTATTTTATACTAAATTTAATGATAATAAATGTATTTATATTTTATATTTTGTAATTTCTTAAGATATATTTAAGATTTTTTTATCTTTTATATAGACCTGGAAAGACAAGTCAGCCATCTGCAATCCCAGCTGCAGGTGTTGGAAGGAAAGCATGATGATATGTACTCCGAGATTGCTCACATCATGAAGGACTCTACCCAACTCACTACCATCTCCACCACTCTGCACAAATGAAGGAAATATCAACAGATCTAACTTCTGATACCTGAATAATGTGCAATTCAATGTCAATCAGATTGCCACTAATGCTGGCTATTGGCTTATTGTTCATGAACTTGAGCTTTAAGATCTTCTGTTATACATGTTCTCAGCATCTCATGGTCGAACTTCTCTTTGTTCAGTGTTTCCTGTCTGTATAGCCATGGTATTTGTCAGTTTCTGTTTCACAAAGCATGTCACAGAGGCTGCTCTATGTATAAGACTGTTCTGTATTTCTTCTGCTTAGTATGCTGTGCATTTTTTTTAATGAGTATTAAATCTAGATGTATCACATAGATGTAATGAGTGTTAAGTGGATCATTTATTATCATGAGAGATGGGTTCTCATAAACCACTATTCATAAAACATGGGTAATGAGTTTGACTGTTGAGTCTTGATAGCAATATGACAATTGACATGCTGTGAAAAATACTTCCTATTTATCAAACCTTAAATCTATTAAGGATATTCTATTTCTACTGTCTATAATATTGATCAATATTGTTTTTGGATTAAAATTTGTGTGAATTTTTTGCATGATCTGTTTTTATGTCGTGTGAATGAATATATTGAATCACACTTCATGATTTGTTTTTAATCTCTTATAACTTTTTATCATTCTGATGATGAATTACAGAACATAATCTGAAACATTCACTAAAAAACTTATACAATCTAATCAAGAAATGTCATTGATCAGCCCTAAACCTTTATTTAAAGCACGTGCTTTAACAAGCCTCTCATTTATCAGTTTAAAATATGCATCCAAACAAGATATTCTCCCTAATATTTCCAGTGTGAATCATGGAGACTGAGGAGCACAAGATTTTCTACCAAGGGCTTGTAAAAAACTGAGCAGGGCAATAAAACAGAATAGCAGGGGTGGCAAACAGCAAAACGGAGCATAAGAAATAGAGCATATGGCTGAAACACAGTAATTTGAATGAATCTAACTTGCTTTGTGTATAATACAATGCATTATATTAAATGAATGTTTTAATCTACACTATCTAGAAGAGTCTCAAAATCTACAACATTCCTGATTTCTTAAGACTTCTAAACAATCTTTAATTAGGAGCTTCATAATTTGAGAGTTTTCTACTACCTTTCTCTTCTCAAGATAAAGTCGACCTCTATTAGGCCAAGCACTCAGCTACAAAAATTTGGCTTCTGTCATGTTCTTGCTGAATATGTCAAGCGGTTTGTTTATTATTGGAGTAATATAGTAAATTGATAACATGAATTTGAACAAGATCTTGGATATAATGGACATCAATATCCAGAAATCTATATGATACTTTAATTATTATAAAATAAACTAGTGGTAGAACATTGAGCAAGACTAAGCTCAAATCAATTCCTTTCCTACTTCCGCTGCTCAATATTCTATCTCATATGAAAGAAAAAGATGTGTTGATTGATTTTTGCTACTAGTAGATTTCTTATCATTGATGTTATTGCTCCAATTTGAATTTGTATGATCTACGAAAGAAACTTGACATTTGCATGCGAAATGGATGTCAAAGTGAATTGTTTCACAAATATATCAGATAATAGATTTCTCTTGGCTCTTAAATAAATATAAATATTAAATTGATTATAAAATAGATATCCAATACAGTATGCATCAAATAAACCAAGCTATCAACATGTTGCCTATATTAGGTGGCATCTAACTTCCTTGTAGAACAATTCTTAGAAAGCTTAGCTTCAAATTGAAAGGGAGTAGAAGTACTTGCAATCAAGTATTTTAATCTAGTGCATTTTTTGATTGTGAGATGAATAGTCCATCATGTAGTCTATGAGCTTGTAAGCCAAGAAAATAATTTAGTCCACCCAAATCACTCATATTAAATGCCATTTTAAGACTTGATCTCAAATTATTAATTATTCCAATATTTGATCTAATGTTTCAAAGTTTGGCATGCTTGGTTGGACAAGTTGTGAATGCACCCAAGAGAGCACAAAACAAAAAAACAAGACCTAAAGATAAGCCACTAAATATTTACCTTATACCCAATTGTGCCTTCATTTGAGTTCAAGAGATGATTGCATCCAAATTGAAAGACTCCAAAGCAAGCCTCTTAACACCTGTTGTTGCACACTATGAGTGTGGATATGGTCAATATTTTGTTGTGGAATTGAAGCTATGTGCATGCTCACTCAAATAGTATAACCTTATATTCATGGATTGTATGAAAATAGCCTACAAGATGTTATTTATAGATTTGGGATGGTTGATCAATGGCTAGGATTAGATTTGAAGATCAAAGGTTGGGATTAAATAAGATTGGACTTTAGAAAAGGGATTGATTAATTGAAAAACTAGTCCTAACGTACTTAGTTAACATTGGAAGAAAGATTAGATAGATTAATTAAATAATTAAAACTATTTAATTAATATTAGAAGGTAAATTGAGAAAATTAATTTAAATAAATATAATTTTTAATTAATCCAAGAGTGTTGATGTGCAGTGGATTGATGAAAACAAAATTGTTGAGAGAATTTTAGGTGTCTACATTTTACCCAAGCTCTTTAGACAACATTGCAACTTAGCAAAATCAATGTTGTGTGAAAGATAAAATATAGCATTTTTTGGATGAAAGGGTAATGATATGCCCCAATTGGTCTAAAAAACAAAAAAAAATAACATAGAAAGATGATGTCCCCTTGAGAGGTTAAATAGGTAAAATTATGTAGGTGAGCTCTCAAAATAATAAATGAGGAGGAAAAAAGAATAGAGGATAAAAAATGAGGGGAATAAAACTAGAGGAAAAATAATAATGAAGAAATGAAATGAAAAAGAGTGAAAGGGGTAAAAACTTTGATTAGAGGGGTAAAAATTAGGGTTTTGGGATGAATAAAGAGGGGTAGGGATGAAAATATTGTTGAATGCACAAGACAACTGAGGAGGGGGGTGAATCAGCTGTACCTTAAAAACTTCAAAACCCTCATACACATTCAGATCCACATTAATACAGTTAACCCTTAATCTATTATAATGATTTAGTATGAAAGGCAAATAATAGAAACTGAAACAAATCAACACCATGCATAAAAGAATACTATATTTACATGGAAAACCCAAGATTGGAAAAACCATGGTGAGGATTAGCACACAGTATAAAGTAATATCAACACCGAATACAATAGGGATCACTGCCCAAAGAAAAAAAAGGCTTACTACTAGAATAGAAAGGAAGATAGAGAAGAATGTTACACAGAGAAATCCACCACAATATCATCAACACCTTCGTAGCATGATTGAAGAATTGTAGACACCTTTTGCCCACTGCATCCAACAATCTAACACATGAAATCTCGCACTACACTTTCCAAATTATCCCTCCAACCCTTCACAATTTGCATCATTCGCATCTTAGTTGTATATCTCTCCATCCCTCAACAACTCAACTCTTATTTATACCATCGTCAACCTTGAAACCATTCTCTAAGGTTGGATATGCACATCAACCGTGCAAATTCAAATCAGCTCGACACCAAAAAACTTATGTGGCGGATAGAAGTGGAGGCTAACCACACCATTCCTCATTTGGGACCCAAATCTATAACACCACGCTACAACACGCTTCTACAAATAATAATTATTCACTGTAATTAGTGTAAACACCAAAAAAAAAAATAATGTCAAATATAAATTCATTCAACAAAGCTTGAAATCATGGGTATTCTCAAATTGAGTGTTTGATAAAAATGTATTGGTAGACATGTATGAAAAATGTGGTACAATAGAAAAGACAATGAATTGTTTGAAAAAACTCCTCAAAGAAATATGGTCTCATGGAATGTAATGTATGCGAACCTTAATATGAATGAACTCTAGCATAGATGGATTACCAATTATAATTCATAAGTTCTATTAAAATGCAATTTTGTTAATCTATAACATACATTATCAATCATAACTTTAAACCATTCTAAGATAATTATACATTCCATTTTGAAAATGCAAAGTAGAAAGACATGCACACAAGGAACAAATTAGATCGAATATCAATTCTTATATATCAAACTATAGAATAATTGTGTTTGTGCATATACAAATTTGACATATGCCTACTCAGAACAAGTTTTACAAAATGTGGCATATATGCCATCTCAAGATCTATCAAACTCTAAGTACATACCAATCTATATCATATCCTAATCCTGTGCTAGACTATCAAAATCGAGCCTCCTCGAAGAAGTTAGTTGCTCTGAAGTGTCCTGCACAATAACATTTCAAACCACAAATTAGATTAATTATGTGAATGGTTGACAAGATAGACTAGTAAATAGAAACTTATATACCATCATTTATAAATTACAATTTTAACATCAAAATTAGTATACATGTACTATATTATATCAATAATGCAATTCTTGTTTACCTCAAGTCTTGCTCTCTTTTCTACAATACGGTCTACATATGATTGTCCCTTAGGACGATCGAGAGTCCCCCTATAAAGTAATGGTCTCAGACTCGTCACAATGCTGAGTCAAGTAGAGGACTATAGCAGATAAAATAAAAATGATACAAATTAACATATAATTGTTGACAAATAAACATATCTACTCCTATCTAAACTTAAATATCTGCAATATAAAATAAACACATACCTGCTATGATGCTACGACACTAGATGGGCTCATAGTGGATGAATCAGCTAAGATGGTTTCCTATATAAAAAATGACAAGAATGTAAATGCACATGCACATATAATTATAATGTCAAGAATAAAAATATATATATACCTGTTGTGCAACTTCATGTCCAATGGGTCAAACCCAATCAACAAGGTTGTATAAGAACCAGGTTGCTATATAAAAAGACAAGATTACATTAGACTATCAATATATGTAGTACATGTATCTAAACATATTAGATTTCAAAAATTAACATCTAAAATAATAATTTAAATAATACCGTATACTAATTCTCTAGGGAAAATGAAATGGCAATATGCGTAGCCTCCTGCACTTGTGACATCTGCTCCTCTTTCAACAACTGTTAAAGATTCCAGTACATAAACATATATTAGTACAAATATCTCTCATAAAATATGAAAGAATTTACATAAAACACACTATGAAATTACTTTTTAAGTCTTACCGGTCCTCTGATATCGTCCTTGGCAGTCGATGTCTCTCCTGTAAATGGTCCACTTCATGCTCTATCAACTCCTACATCTGACATATCATGAACCTAATAGTTGGATGTGTCTATGGAAGCCTTAGTGGACCGTGGGAGAGGACCCAAACATAAATTGTTGCACATCATGCAAAAATGAGGCACACAAATATGTCTCGAAGAGGATGGTGTACCAGTGGGAGTTGATGACAGTGTACCAATGGGAGCTGATGTAGTAGATGCACCACCATCATGTTGGGATGTATTAGGTGCAACACCATCGTGATCAGATGCATTGTCAAATGGTTGTGCAACATGATGGCTCTATGTGACCAAATGATCACTCAACAAATGTAACACATAAATGCCCAGGGTCCCTACATCTACAACAATCTCAGGGTAAGGTAGTGGAGTCAGGGCAGCAATAGGCAGAGCAGGACGAACTAGGATGACTCGGCGTGCTCTAGGTCTATCCTGTGGCATCCCTTTACCAACACCCTGGAAATCTTGCATGTCAAAGTAATTGATAGGTTTTCCTAGCAAAAACTCAGCATATAAATTTTAGAGAAAATATTGAGGAACATCAAGATTGTTGTTGGGTGGTTTATCAAAAACCATCCACCAAAGTCTCAAAAAATCATCTAATATGCCTCTATGGGTGCACCATTTAATTGAAAATTTTGGTTTCCGCACATTAACAAGTTGTCCTATTCTCTGATTGATGAATAACTGGGCTAATTGGGCTTTCTCAATATCAACTGCCTTCACCTCATCATATGATAGCCCATCGACATAAAATTTTCTTTCTTCCTTTCGCCACTGTGCAAATCTATTATGCTGAGTTGCCAAAGTTTCAACATTTGAAATGATTGTTTCCAGAGTGTTGTTCATGTCTGATAGCTCATCAAGTGTCTCGTAGTTTCAACATACATTTCTTAATTGATCTAAATTTCTATGAATAGACTCATGTATTGTTGGCACATTTTGATTTGGAAACAACGGTTGCGGTGAATGATGATTTGGAGGGTTTTCATTTTGTGTGAGATTAGGGTTTTCATTTTGTGCGGCTAGAGTTTTCATCTTGTGTAGGGTTAGGATTTTCATGTTGATCCATTTTAAACTTGTTAATTGATAAAAAAATCAAAATTAACAATGATTTTAATGCAATAAAAAACCTATCAAATTTACCCTATTTTTCACGAAAATTTAAAAAAAACAATGCAAAAAGCATATAAATTGAATAAAAACATAAAAATCCAAACATACCTTTAAAATTTGATTGATTTTGGGCAAAATGATCGCCTGCAAATGAATGTCAGAGTTGAAGAGGAAAATAACCTACGCACAATGAGCCAATTGTGAGCTCTCAATTTTATTTTTTTAATTTAGAACACAAGAAATGGATATTCGTTTCAAATGAATATCTCTTTCCTGTTTTAATTTTTTTTTAATATATGGTCGGGTCCGGGACCTAACCATATGTTAATTGGCAGTGTTTTTTTTTTTCAAATGTATGATATAAAAACATAATATATAATATAATATATATATATATATTATATTATGTATGATATTTATTATATTATAATATATATTATATTATATTATTATATTAATTATAATATAGAAAAAATGGTGCAAAGGAGTGAGGCGCAAAAGGAGAGGTGTGACAACCAATGGATGAGGTAGGAGGAACAAGCAATCCAGAGCTAGGACAGGTGGAGTGATAAGTTGGAGCGCTTGGAACCAATGGAGGCCTTTAGGGATAAGATCAATAATAGTTGGAGTGCATATGGAGACGTTGGGAGAGGAGCTCAACCTAAAAATTACAGACCTCAATGGGTACTGGAGAATGGGGTTTGGGTTGATAAGTGTCACCCCCATTATATCGGGCGACAGGAGGGAGAGTGTCACATACCTCAACTTGGGGATAGGACAAGAACTAGAGCCGAGTGAAGATCGTATCACTCTAGGAGGTATGGTGGTCAGGGACCACCATGGATCAGGCCCTTCCGATTGTCTGTTGTTGATGCCAACTAGGGAGGAGGAATTGGGGAGGAAATCCAAGGAAGCAAAATCACATTCGAAGAAGGTCGAATGGGTGGTTCGAGAAAAAGCCAAACTCGAACAACGATATTGCCAAGAAATGGCGTTAGGTGGATTTGGGCACGACAAGGCATTTAGGTGATGACAAGGGCAAGGGCAAGATGGTGGAGGAAGTTGTCACTTCTAAGCAAGGAGATGTAGAAAATAGTATGTCCCCATTAAAATCGTTGCCTGCAATTTATTTTAAGGATGGGGTAGTTAAGAAAACTAGGGTTTTACTCCAAGATATAGGGTTGTTCTTGAAATGGGGTGGGGAAATCCAGAGGAGTCATGAAGATTTTAAAAAATGGTGTTCAAAAACTTGGGGTGAAAAAATAATGGTGAAGGCTCTAAAAAGTAATTGCTATTTGGTTACCTTCCTTGCATAAGAAGATAGGAATACAACCATGAAATCAGGGCCATACTTTATGGAAGTAGCACAAATGCACTTCTTCGATTGGTGCCCTAATTTTGATCTAGGAAAGCTAGAGATAGAGGAAAAATCCATTTGGATTCGACTTTATAAAATTCCCTCAGAATACTGGGTGGAAGATACTCTCAAGGTGATCGAGAGACATCTAGGGAAGTTTAAATACCTAGATAAAGCTCAGAAGGACCTAGTGAGGGGGACTTACTTTAGACTATGCATAACAACAACGGAGGGAGTAGGGATTCCATCAGTAGTGGAATTAGTATCAAAAGATGGTGTGTGGAGGCAAGATGTGATTAGGGAGGATAACCTTAGTTTATGCCCCAAGTGCAAATCAGTGGAGCATGGAAGGGAGCGATGCTCATCTTGGATCAAAGTCAACAAACTTAATCTGTATGTGGAGGGGAAGGACCCAACAATAAAAGGTAAGAATGGTTTTCCAAAAGGGATTCCAATTGAATAGACATGTAAAAGGAACTAGCAGAGGCTATCTGGCCCCCAGGCATAATAACAAAGGATGGTGGGAATTAGGAAACCAGTCTCGTGAAGGATTCATAGGTGGAGGAGAGTCAAATTGACCCCTGACAAGACCAAAAGAACACAACAGATGGGGCAACCTTCCCTTGTATTGAGGAGAAGATCGTGGATGGTTTCCCAAACCTAATAGATATTCAAGGGTGGAATACGGTAGTCAAAGGAGTAGAAGTGACGCAGGTGGATGTGGGGGAGGAGGAGCTTGAGGCAGATCATGAGGCGAATCAAACCCCTGTAAGGAAGGAGGAAGAGGGAGTGGAAGAAATTCAAGATCAGGGGAGCTTAGTTTCTGAGTCAAACCGAGATGAAAGTTTCGAGGAGTTTCATGTAGGAATCTTGGAATAAAGAGGGATTGAGCAAATACAATCAGGTAGGAAAACCCCTAGGATCAGGTCTACCATCCAAAGAGGACACAAAACCAACAAGGAAAGATTAACCTTGGTAGGGTTAGCCAAAGGGCATACCAAATTGAGCCAAATAATCTTAAGAAATGGGAAGGGATTGCCCCTTCCCAAGGAACCATGAAGGTTATAAGTCAAAATGCTAGGGGCTTAAACACCCCTAGCAAATGGCATCTTTTTAGATGCCAGTTAGACACCAGCAAACCAAACAAAGTGTTTGTACAAGAAACAACAATGGAGAAAGGAAGAACATGAGAAGAAGATGAGATTCTGGAGGGGATGGGAAGGGGATTTTGTGGAGTCAGTTGGGGCTTCTGGAGGGTTGGGTGTAATCTGGAACCTAGCTATGGTTGGTTGCACACTCATAGAGACAAATCAAAATTGGATGGCATTGTCGATGAGGTTCTATCAAGGAAATGTGGAGGTCAAAATGATTAATGTGTATGGATCGGTGGCTACAATAGATAAAAGAGATGTCTGGGGATTGATAACGACCAATTTAGGGCAGTTTAAGGAGGATAGAGTCCTGATAGGTGGGGACTTTAATGCTACATTGAATAATATGGATAAACAAGGTGGAATAAGAACCCTGTCCAAGGTTCAATAGGACTTTTAGGAATTTGTAGACAATAACATGTTAAGGGAAATTCAGACAAAAAATGGGGTGTTTACATGGAAAAATAGAAGGTTGGGCCATATTGGTATTACAGAAAAGCTAGACCAGTTTCTAGTTTTTGGGGATTGGTCCCAGGTAGCAAGCCTGCTTGAAGCCATGATTTTACCCTTCAATGGATCATATCACTTCCCGATTCAATTGACAACGATGCAGGACAAGTTCAAAGGGGGATCACCCTTCTATTTCAAGAAGATGTGGTTATGGGATCCAGATCTGTAGGGATTGATTTCTCAACGGTGGAAAGAGGCTTGGGTAGGCAACAATTCTTACCTATTTTCCTTTCATAAGCTCTCCTTTATCAAAGCCAAATTATGGATCTGGAAATAAGTCCAACATTTCAAAAATATCTTTGAAGAGAGCGATAAGGTAGAGGAGGAGCTTAGGGTACTCAATGAGAAAATAATAGAGCATGGTATGGGTCCAGAGGAGTACTTGAAAGAGAAAGAGCTGACAAGCAAGCAAGCAGAGGTCTTGAACAAAGTGGAATATCATTGGAGACAAAAGTCAAGGGAATTATGGTTACAAGAGGGGGATAGGAATACAAAGTATTTCCACAATACAACCTTGGTCAACAAAAGTAGAAATAGGATTAGTGATCTTGAAAGGGAGGATGGCTCTGTAGCTAGGAATGAAGAGGAGATCAATCAGGAAGCTATCAGGTACTTTGAAGCCCTATTCACACTAGATGGTTAATAGGTGGGAACCACAAGAAACAAATTTATTGGAGGGATCCCAAGCATAATATCAGAAGAAGACAATAGGGAGCTCTTTAAGCCAATCAGTATGGAAGAGGTGAAGAAGGCAACTTTTCAGTTAGGTTTAGATAAGGCTTCTGGGCTGGACGACTTCCCTGCCCTCTTTTATCAAAAAATTTGGGAAATAATTAAGGATGACTTGGTAAAGGCAGTAGAGAAATTTAGGAGAAATACTACAGTCCTAGGGGTGATTAATCACACCTTCATCGCACTCATACCCAAAAAAAAAATCCAAAAACATGGGGGACTACAAGATGATCTCTTTATGTAACACATTATACAAGATTATAATAAAAGTAATAGTAAATAAACTTAAGCTCGTGATCAATATGGTCATCTCTGAGGAGTAGAGTGGATTCATTCTGGAAAGGTCCATTGTGGAGGGTATAATCGTGGCACATGAGACGATACACTCAGCTAGGAAAATCAGGCTTCCAAGTATGATATTAAAGTTAGACATCTTGAAGGCCTATGATCGTGTGGATAGGAAATTCCTGATAGAAGTGATGACCAGATTTGGTTTTGACAGGAATTTGGTGGATTGGATAAGGAGTTGTATTGACTCCCCAAGGTTCTCGATCTTGGTCAATGGGATAGCCCAAGGTTTCATCAATTCCTCTCGTAGCATCAAATAGGGGGATCCTTTATCCCCCTTTCTATTCATTATTATGGTGGAAGAATTAGGCAAGAGAATTTTTTAGGCAAGGTTGGAAGGTTCTTGGAAAGGAATTGAAGCGGCTCTAGGGTGGGATCGAGCACTCATCAACACTTTGTTGATGACACTATTCTATTTGGGCAAGACATAAGATCAGAGGCCAGGAAAATAAAGGAACTACTCGATGAGTATAGTAGAGCCTTAGGACAAGTTATTAATTAGAGAAAGTCAAAAGTTTACTTTCTAAACATGTACTCTAGTTTACAACAGGATCTCTCTCGGATTTTGGGCATGAGAGCGGCCAATCTTCCAGGGACATTTCTTGGTATACCTTTGTTTGTAGAGGCCAATAGGAAATGCTTCTGGGACAAACTTGTTAACAGTTGCAAAAAGAAGATGGAACTATGGAAGGGCAGAATGCTAACATCTACAGGGAGGTTGCTTATGTTTAAAGTTGTTCTGGCTGCAATACCAATATATTCAATGTCCTGTATGAATTTTCCCAACAATATAAATGGTCAAGTCAACCAAATCATGTGTAAGCTCTTCTGGAATGGGTCAAATGATACAGACAAGATTTTGTTGCTAGCATGGGACAAGGTGTGTAAACCTCAGCAGGTGGGCGGTTTGGCATTAGGCAACTGAAGATCATGAACCAGGTGACGGGAGCGAAATTGGCATGGATGATGTACAACGGAAATCAAAAGTGGGCCAGAATCTTGAGGAAGAAATATCTGGATTTGGTTGACCCGGTCAGTATAATAAGAACCTTGGACCCCCCAAAAGGATCGACCATTTGGAATTTCATTTGTGAAAGCAAAGATATCATAAAAAAGCATGGGGTGAACCCACAAATGTGGTTTACAATTTGAGTGAGGAAGGAAAACTTCCAAAAACCTCACCCATGCAAAAAAAAATTGTTTTGAGGGGTTCGATTGAACTCAATGTTTGAACGAACCCAAAAGGGGTTCGGTCAAACCAGGGTTCGAGCGAACCACTTTGCATGTGGGAACTCGCATTTCCCATTGTGGAAAGGGGGTTCATTCGAAACCTGGTTCAACCGAACAAGGGTTCGAGCGAACCCATTAGGTTAGCTCAAACCCCCTTTTTCACAACTTCCCACCCTCTAACACAAAAAGACTCCAGATTTTCGCCCTTCGAAGCTCGGGTTGAGGATGAAAATGGAGGAGACTTCACAGACCCAACTAGAAGATGGTAGTCCTTAGAACAAGCTATCCAACGAATATAATTTTAATATGTTTTGGTTTTATTATGTATGTGTTTTTTTAGTTTTATTAAACATAGGTTTTTCACCGAAAATCAAGCTCTTTGTTTTGCACATGTGGAAAAATAGAAAATTATAAAAATAAAATTTTAAAAAATATGTTCATGCTGGGTATTGATGTCCTTGATCCATTAAAAAAATAAAATTGAATTTTGATATATATAGAAAAAGTTATGTTGTATATAGTCCGCCTATGTCTGAATTACAATTGGTTTGACTTCGAAACTTGATTAAGGAAACAATATTCAATAAAAAACTATGAGACCAAATGAAAGTGCTAGATATCGTAGTTACAAATCTAAATTCAAAAAAATTGGAATTTTATCCTTCATACAAAAAAAATTATGTTGTATACGGTGAGCGCCACTTTTTAAAAATGTCGTTTTTTGAAAAAACCAGTTTTCATGGGAAATAGAAAAAAAAGTGCAATCTAATTCCAAAAAAAAATTGAATTTTTTTTTTTTAGAATCTACAGACAAAATGTGATGAGACTCTATTTTGCATCATCTTCAAATTCCTCATGGTTTAGCCACTATAGGTTCTCGAATATGAAGATTTAGTTAAAAATAATAATTCTGGTGTCCAGTTTGGCAAAAAATTGTAAACCACTATTGTGGGATCACCCCATGTCACGTGGGAAGTGCACAATGGGAAAAAGGCCTCCTTCTAGCAAGACTCTTGGTATGGACTTCCAAAGCTAGGTGACTTGCCACATATGGCAAAGATAAAGGAAGAAGCAATCAGGGTGTGGGGGCCATGAGTGTGTGATTATGGGAACAAAATCATGAGGACTAGCGTAAGCCAATGGGTTTGGAAGGACCCCAATGTGCTCAATACTCTCGTAGATCAGAGAAATTCCCTAATGTCAATTCTGAAGGAGAGAACCTTACCTGATGGTGAAGGGGATGATGTGTTGAGATGGTGTGCTTCTGCAGATGGTAAGTACAAGGTCAAGATTGGACACAAGATCAAAGAAAGTGTGGAGTCAATGCAACATTGGCCAAACTCTCTTTTTGGGGAAAGGATGTCCTACCAAAAGCTAGGGTATTCTCCTGGCTTGCTACTCAAAACCAAATTCTAACACAAAACAAATTGGAAAGGTTAGGTGTTAGGGGCCCCAATAGATGCATTCTTTGCAAAAGGCATTCAGAAACCGCAAACCATCTCTTGCTCACCTATCCCTATTCTAAATATTGTTGGAAATCCATTTTATGGATTCTTGGTTTCCAGATCCCGCTCTCCCAAAGCCTGTGGGAATGGTTGATAGCTTGGCCAAGGAAGACTATCAAAGGCGTTTTTAGCAACATTTGGAAAATTGTGCCTTCCACAGTGTGTTGGGAACTTTGGAAAGAAAGAAACAAGATAATCTTTAAGGAGCAAGCTATGGGCAAGGAGATTTTGGTGAGGTGATCAGCAAGGGAAATTGTAGAATTAGTCAACATGGCGGCCAAAAGGAAAGCCTTCCCAAAGAACATTTTCACCAACAGGGATATTGAGCTCACAAATAATTTTTTGGGACTGAGCATTCCTACAATTGTAGGCTCCACATGTGTTGTTATGAAGGCTGAAATCTGAAGGACAGTTTGGCAGAAACCGGTGAAGGGGTGGATCAAGATAAACTTAGATGGGGCCTCCAACAGGAACCCGAGCACGGTTGGTATTGGTTGTGTAGCAAGGAATTCAAAGGGTGTAGTGATCACTCAGAAAGCAGTGTATATTGGCCAAGCAACTAATAATGTAGTTGAATTTTGTGCTACCCTATGTGGACTTGAGTTGGGTAAAGACCTGGGTGTGTCGAAGCTTCATTTGGAAGGGGACTCGCTAATAGCGATGAACACAATCAGGGCCAATTCCACTCCCATTTGGCTATTGTGAAGATGGCTACCTCCCATCAGGGGTCTTATCAACTCCTATGAGGAGTTCTAGATCAGTCACATCTATTGATAAGGCAACAGCGAGGCGGTCGTACTAGTGAAAGAGGTGGTGACAAGTGTCGTGAGAGGGAAAGGAAATGCAAACTAAGCAAAGTTCATATGTGGTGTTGGGATCTAATGTGGATGTCGAGGTGGCCGATGTGTGGGACATGATGGATTTTCCCATGTCACCCAAGGAAGATTATCCATGGCAGGTGGGAGGCAATCAGGGATCTTGTTGGTAGAGGTATCATCATTACCTCGGGACCATAAGGCGGGGTACTCTGAGTACATTGGTGTATTAAAAAATATTTTAAAAAAGCTTAGAAAAGTGATCACTTGACCTGGCTTGAAGGCGGTAGTACACCTATGTCAATTGATTGTCATATCTAGGTTGGCATTCTGAGGAATGTTGTTCCATAACCTTTATGGAAAGTTCATGTGACAAGACTAGTGAAATTAATGATAAGTCCAGCTGGTGGCGAGAGGCTATATGTGCTTGGTGTTGGCCAAAGTTGAGTCATTATGTGAAAATTGGAGAACGAATCACCTGGAGTCATGGATACGTCGGTATGCCTTGAAACGACTACAACGATGGTGCCATTCCATGGTGACATATCAGGCGTTCGACTGCGGGCGATTCTTACTATGAAGAACAAGTTGGTGTTGCATGCCATGAAGGAGGTTTTGGGTCGTGAATTCATGTGGACATACCACAGGCACCGGTTCAATACAGATATCCTAGCAATGTTCCTGACACTCGTGCTATACAGGGGTGTGGCAAAGCAGAAGGCAAAGAATTTGTGCTAGAGACTCTTCAAACATACCTATCTCAGTAAGATTGATGTTGTTTTGGATAATGTAGATGCCAAGGGGATGATTCCTATGCCACAACACTATTATCTAAGTAAAGGGGGAAGGTCCAAGCCGATACCAAGATTCCCACTCATCTTTTCGCTCGAGCCGAAAGAGTTAGAGGAGCAGGTGGGGGATATTGATAGAAATCTAGATTTCTTGTTGCGCATGGCCGCTGTCCTTCCTCCTCTGACGAAGGAAGGGTTGGGGAATTACATGGCTCATGAAGGGTTTGAGGTTGAGGATGACACTGACATCGAAAATGAAGTGAAAGCCTTGGTGTTGCCACTGTTGTCGGGCACCAAAGAAGACTGGCAAGAAGAGGACGAGCAGGATGTTGAGGAAATTTCCAGAGGCCTGACGCATAGGAAATGCAAATTGGACTATCTAATGAAAGCCTGTGTGGCTCATGCAAGGCATATGAGAAAGGAGGAGGAGAAAAGAGGTTTGGGTTTCAATGCGAGGAGCCCCATCTTCACTACGCTATGTGGCCCCAGGAAGCTAAAGAGAAGGCGAATAAGTTAAGTCGTGTTGCTGTCATTTTTTGCATATATGTATCTGGATATATATAGTTTTAGTTAAGCATCTCGAGTAGTTAGGAAGTTTGTAGCTAGCATTGCTTAGAAGGGTGGGTTTGGTAGTAGTATGAAGGTTGGATACAACAATTTTGCTATGCTGTAAGGTTTTTTGCATCCATCTAAACTCAAAAATTGTAACTTTTGATGCTCTTTGATTTAATACAATGGGTGTTGGCCCTACCCAGCTATTAATCTATCCAAAAAAAAAATTATAATATAATATAATATAATATTTTATAATAATATTATATTATATTATATTATATATTATATGTATTATATTATAATCTAATATTATAATATAATACTATACTATACTATAATATTATTATAAAATAATATAATATTATTATATAATAATATAATATTATATAATATGAGCTCTCACGATATATTTTTTAATTTATAACACAAAAATGAATATTTTTTTAATATATGGTCGGGTCTGGGACCGACCATATATTAATTGGCGGTATTTTTTTTCAAATGTATAATATAAAATGTAATATATAATATATATTATATTAATTATAATATAAATTGTATTAATTATAATATAAATTGTATTAATTATAATATATATTATATTATATTATTATATATATTATATTATATATATATATATATATAATATTATAATATATATATTAATAATTATATTATAATATAATATTATAATATAATAAAATATAATATTATTATATAATAATATAATATAATCATAAAATATAATAAATTTAATATTATAATATAATAAATATATTATGATACAATATTAAATTAACACACATTATAATAATGTTTTTAATTTAATGGTGTATATGATAAATATATTTAAAAATTATTATAATATATAAAATAAAAAAATGGTTGGGCCCGAACAACGGAATTAATTTTATGACTTAAACAGAATGAATATCCATTTATAAACGGATATCCATTTTGAAACGGATATTTGTTTCTAACAAATATCTGTTTTGTTGTACCCAAGCCTGCAAAAAGTCAAAGGCGTGAATTTTGCATTTTTGGGCGTGTTAAAAATACCTTTTTTCACATCGCCACTTTTTGGACCCCCATGATCTTGCATAGACCCAATAAAATAAAGCAACCTTAATTTCATCTAATGAGTAAATATCAATCTCAAAGGATGGTAGGGCCCACTCACCTAAATGAGGAGACTTTGTAGTAGTTTTGTTTAAAATATTTTATTTCATTATTTGTTTAGATAGTTTTTTTTTTTTTTTTTGATGGAGGTAATCCACAAATTCGTTTTTGCTACCTGATACAAGAGCACGGGCCTTCTTGGGCTGAACCTCTTTGGCTAAGAGCCAAGGATTGAGGGGTATCCATTCCGCCAAATTCGCCCAAGGCACGATCCCGACCTCATCCCTTTTTCGGTGTTGGAGCCTTTGCACTCAGCGAGACTTGATCCTTGGTGGGCTCATTTAGAACCTTTCAACTTCACCAGTAGACCAAGGGCCCATTGACTTTAGATAGTTTATTTCACTTACATATTCATAGATCTATTCTTATTTTTATATTTTCATTTAAAGACATGTAGGAATCTCATTTAAATATTTAAAAATACAAGAACATTTCCCTTTCAACAATCCTATTTCAATTTAAAAGAGTTTTTAAAAAAAAATTCAAGTAACATCTATTTAATTTTAACATATCTACTTTCCAACATATTGTGTTTATTTTAGTATATTTACTTTATAGCAAAGTGTGTTTAAATTTTAATAGTAATTGAATAGAATTGATTCTAGTTAGTAGCCATAAGACAAGTTGAAATTAGTTAGGAGAAGAGTTAGCTACCCTCGAAACTTAGGACCATATTGCATATCATTCAGATTGATAAAAATAAATGAATGGTGAGTAATTGTGACTATAATAAGAATAAAATTTTGGGATTGTTTTCAAGGAAGGAATTTTTTTTAAACTCTAGGTATTAATATGGTACATAAGTATTGACAATTGTAGAATCCTTTTATTTTATAAATAAACCTAGGGATTCCTTAGGTTTCTTTATAGAGAGCTCCCTAATTGAAGCTACAGGAGAAACACAAGAGGAAGTTGAAAGGTCTAAAATAACAAGAAATGCACCTCTAGGGTTGTTACCAAATCACATCCAAAATCTATCTACTTGGACAAAGGTAGAAGTATCAAGCAACCCACCACATCAATTAAACAAAGAAGCTCACACCACTCTTAAGACAACCTACATTATGGCCCAGATAGAGCCAACACCATAGGTGATGAACAAGAAGGTGCCAATAATCAAACATTTTCTTATCCAATCTCTCTAACTCAAAAAAGAAATGAACCCCATATGAAAAATTTACCTTCTATCTTACCAACTTTTGGGGGGGAGGCCTCTAAAGATCTTGACCAATTTTTTTTGAATTCAAAGTTCCTTGTCAGATTTATGAATATGGGACTACCAATTAGAAATTAAAACCATTTCCCTCCAAATTGAAGGAATCAACTAGATCAAGGTTATTGACTAGAGCCTTATAATTTTATTCTATTGTACCATCTTTTCCATTTGAAAACATTATGTCTAAGGGTTTTTATGGTATAAATTTCTATTATGATTTGTTGCACATTTTTATTTATTAGTTGATTTTAGAATAATATTATTTAATAAATAATTTAATAGTTTTCATTTATTATCATATTGATAAATAAATTTTTGTATAATTAAAAAATTAATTAATTTATCTTAAATATTAATTTTCAAATAAATATTAGATTAAATAAGAATTTAAAAAATGATTATTAAGGGGTGGGCCTAGCTCGATTGGGTAAAGCATCCTGTTGCAAGGAAGAGGTCACAAGGTCTACTCTCCCTATCAGAGGGTGTGTCGTGCCAGTGCCACCGGTCACGTGAAAAAAGTTTACCAGGTGCACTGCAGTTTATAGGGGGACAGATACCCGACCGATTCCTGCAGTCTAAAAAAAATGATTATTAAATTAAATTGATCTTATAAGATAATTCCTATCTAATTAGAAACTTAAAATGTAAAATAATGTTACTTTGATATTAGTACAGTGTGCAGTGAAAATCCCTTAGTCTAGAATGCAAAACGAAATGAATGCAAGACAAAGGAAACACAACAACACCTCAATGATTGGCCTAGTTGAACTTGAACAAAAAGAAAGATAAAAAGAGTGATATACCTTGTCCAAGTTGATGAGTTGGTTGGCCTTGTTGATCGTTTGATTTGTGCGCTCCTAGATTGATTTCAACAACATAACGACTTGTTTTTGCTTGATTTGGATGCAAATATGGCTATGAGTGCAAGATGGTAGTGTGTAAGAGTAGAAAACTTGGGTGAATGTGATAGAATGTGAATAGAATGAATGAATGCAAAAATGGATAAGTGTTAGTCATTTAGCAAGGGAGTTTGGAATGGATGGCCAAGATTGATTCTTGAAAAAGGATCAAGGGTTGAGATCAAAGAGTTGACCAAAGGGATTGAAAATTCCTTTTTAATGTGCATGGGAATGATAAAAGGAATTAAATATTCCTTGGGAAGGAGAAAAGGAATTTAATATTCCTTGGAGGATGAGAGATGAATTAAAATTCCTCAAAAGGACCTTGGGAAGACAAAAAAGAATTAAAAATTCCTTGGGAGATGGGGAGAGTTGACCAAGGTGGTTGATTAGACTAGTTGATGAAGGATTAGAGGAAGGGTAGGTGACTAATGAGGATTAGGAGCCAACTTGCAAAAGTTGGAGGATGTGACACATCCTAATCATGGATTAGGAATGTGCACATCCTTAATCTAGGATTAGGAGCTGGATTAAGATTAAGTATAGATTATGGGCGATGGGAGATAAAGGAAATTAAATAAGTGAATTATTTATTTAATTCCTTGGAAGAAAGGAATAAAGGGTAAGGTATTTAATCACTTAACTAAATACCTTAGGGATTTAGGGGACTTTAGGGATATTAATTAAATAATGTTAATATTATTTAATTAATGCAAATAAGAGGATATTTAGACAAAAAGGGATAAATTTGACCAAATATAAGTGGTCAAATCTAGGTGTCTACATTTTCCCCCCCTTTGAGATGGTATTACGTAGTAGCATCATTTCAATTAAGATTAAAACATAGCACCTAGAAGAATATGGTTAGATTGCAGAAGATGCCCCAGTCATTCAAAGAAGACACAAGGAAAAAAGATAATGAGATTGAAAATAAAGATAAGGGATTGAGGATGCCCCCTCGAGAGGACATGTAGGTTCAAGAGAACACGGGTGCGCTCTCGAAATGGATGAAAATGGATAAATTTGACCAAATATAAGTGGTCAAATTTAGGTGTCTACAAGTACATTTTGGCTTCTAACATTCTCAATATTTTTAAAATTTAAAACTTGTTAGTTTTTTATTTATTTATTTAAGAAAATGTATGATGTGTGAGAAGAGAATCTAGATATAATTGTGTATTATTTTTCGGCATTATTCATATCACACTCCATGATCCCTCATTAAGATAAAGATGAGGAAAAAATATGAGATAGGTTGGGTCAAAATATAAATTAATAAAGGTTGTTTCTAACACTCTATTTTGATTAAAATATTAGATATCTATCATTAAACTATTTGACTCAATGTGCATCATACAGATAGATTGAGACAAACACAAAAACATCAATTTCTCATTATTCTTTAACATTTTAACTTTATATTTTCTAGTAGTGATTTAAATTTTCTACTGATTTTTTTAAATGAACATATAAGGAGATTATAATGGTGAAAATTGCATACCCATGCCCTTTTCTTTTATGTTTTATGCACACTTCAATTTTATTGGTCTTTATTCAATTTTTCAAGTTTATAAGGGGTATATTTTGTAGGAAATTTGGTTCATCTCTTAGTCTCATCATCACTCATCTTCAAAAGTTGATCTTTATCCCTAGATCTACCTTTTACCATCCTAATTAGATCTATTGGTGTATTGACCTAAGTCCCTTCTACAATCATTGATGCGAACCTCAATCTTTTAAATTAAAAATTCACAATTGGATCTTTTTGACTCCCTACTATTAGTTGTTGTAAACTAAGTTGGCATAAGTTTGTGTTAATTTATGTGTTATGTCTTTGTCTTTAAGGAAATTCATCATTCATTTATAAATTAGATAATGAAAATCACCACTAGAGCTTATTTATGATACAACTATAGTAGTATTATTGATGCATTCATCAACAAACATCATCTTAGACATCCTTGCATACTTGCTTGCTATCATTGATCCTGGTTCATCATCATTAGATTGGTTTGTCTAGAGACTTGACTAAAAAGAACACGACCCTCAAAGAAATTTTTTCTAAACATTGCCTATATAAATCACTCATCTTTAGACATAGATGTAACAAGTTGAGGTGAATCAACATTATTCATTCATTTTTTGGTAGTGTATTTATATAACTCTAAGTTTGAATCGTTGGACCAGATCATTTTTGCACTTGTGGAGATTAATTTCATAGACATGGATCTGAGTCAAACATAACACAGTCAATTTACAAATTCTCACCTACATTTATATGAAGAAGACCCTAATTTCTAGTATATTAATAAATTAATTTTCTATATGTTCAACAACATTTTATTTTCTCTAAAATCTAAATAAATACCTTAATTTTTAATTGAAATTTCATATTTTACTTGAGTATTAATCCAACTCGTTATTTTAAATCAAAACTATCTATTATAATTTAGCTAATTATCTCACCATATTTATGTAAGTATGATTTATTCCTTTACAAAAAATTTAACTAATATGAAAAATATTAAAACAATTTTTTTAATTAAAAAGTGTCCCCATTTATTAAATACACAACCATAATAAAATGCTAATGAACAAAATAAGTGGGTGAAAGCCATCATAAAGAAAGTGATTCGCATGGAATATAATGGATACGACAAATCAACAAGGATAAAAAAAACAATGGGCCCTTGTTTCTTCTTTGGGACTTGGCTTGTTTTTATTGTTTTTTTCAATCTTATTTTCCTTCATTTATTGTACTCTACTTTGTTTAAAAAGACAAATAAACATGGTTCAAGAAACAATAGATTTTTAGAAAGGACATAAAAAGTAATGAAAATCAAATCCAATTTCATAAAGATAATTAAAGGACCTATATTTAATCTAGTGAATAGGAAAGCTAAGGTATGGGGATAATAGTACAATTATAGTGTTAATGTCACAAGACTTTAAGACAAAAAAAAAAAACGATAGTAAAATTTGTGGTTTATCTCTCCAATTATTAATAGGATTGATCATATTAGATATTGTATCACGTTCATGTAAATAACATATTTTTTATGTTGTCTTGAAAGATAGAAAAAATGTTTAAAGTTAGCCAATCAAAAGTTGTGTGGTATTGCTTAATCACTAGGTCTAATGTCATGCAAACTATCACTTACATGTCAAAGAGAGGAATCTTAAAACACATAAAAAGTTGAGCAACTACAAGAATTCCTTCTCCACTAGACCTAGTTGTCGAGGTTCTTACATGTAAAGAGGAGTAGTGTTGTTTGAGTATTCCAAATATACATAATTGATTACACAAACATTTTTCCAAAAATCAATTATATTCTTAAGGAGATCAAACTTTAGATTTATTTTTTCAACTTATACATATTTCATAATATTAATAACCATAATCTTATTAATTATAAAAAATAAGTTTTCTATATTGAAAATTATAAGACAAGATCCGCTTAAATCATTTTTCATCTAATATTTTATGTTCTCTTGAAAGATAGACAAAATGGCTAAAGCTAGCCAATTAAATGTAGTGTGGTGTTGTTTAAAACCACTAGGTCTAATGTCATGCAAACCATGACTTACACGTCTAAAAGAGGAATCTTAAACACATAAAAAGTTGAGCAACTACAAGAATTCCTTCTCCATGGGACCTAGTCGTCATGTGATTCTTGCGTGTGAACAAAAGTAGTGATGTTCGAGTATTCCAAAGATACATAATTGATTATACAAAAACGTTTTTCCAAAAATCAGTGATATTCTTAAAGAGGTCAAACTTTAGATTCGTTTTTTCAACTTATATATATATATATATCATAATATTAATAACCATAATCTTATTAAATATAAAAAATAATTATCAACAATCTTAGTTTTGTATACTGAAAATTATACGGTCAGATCCACTTAAATCATTTTTCGTCTATTTTTTTATGTTCTCTTGAAAGATAGACAAAATGGCTAAAACTAGTCAATTAAATGTTGTGTGGTATTGCTTAACCATTAGGAATGTCATGCAAACCATCACTTACATATCAAAGAGAGGAATCTTAAACACATAGAAAGCTGAGCAATTAGAAGATTTCCTTCTCCACAGGACCTAATTGTCATGATTCTTGGTGTGAACAAGAGTAGTGATCTTGGAATATTTCAAATATACATAATTGATTACACAAAAAACACTGATATTTCTAAGAACTCAAAATTAAATTTGTTTTTCAACTAATACTTATATTCTAAGATCAGATCTGTTAAAATCGTTTTTCATTTTCATTTTTTTTTTTTTTTAAATTACAAATCTATCTCACCCATTAGAAAATGAGCAACCAAAAAGAAAAGCAAATTGCTTGATAGTCTAATATCATATCAATATCATTTTAACCATAAAGAATGAAACAATCTCTATGTGAAGAATACAGCCACCAACTGATAATCCTTAGTGTAAGAATGGGTTTCCATACCATGTCAAAATGTCGGTTACAAATCATGGTAAACAGCCTGAGATGTATGCAGTTCCCATGTGTGGTCTTGACGTCTATCACAAGTTTCATTGAATCCAAGGAACAGACTGAATCCTGATCTTGATGTTATCTGAATGCACGTTTCCCTTTGTGTGACTTGTTGCAGAGCAGATCCTTTTTGGAAACTAGTATTTGTGTTGTGTTTTCAAGTTTTGCTTTAGAATAGTATACTCATAAGTACTTCATAATAGTCCTCCTTTTGTCTGAATGCTTTCTATTGGTTTTCAGTCACAGTTGCCCTGCACACAGTTCTTTCTCTCAGTTATGGTTTACTATAACTGGGTAAAGAGAACTGACTACTGTATCCATTACTTAGTAAGTGTCCAATTGTTACTACGTGTCATTTGATAGCCATGGCTTGTACTTATAGAAATAGTGAATGCTGTTACAGGTTGCAGGAGTACGCCATTAAAACAGAAATTTTTAATATCAAGTTGCATAATGTAGGTAGCATATGAGGGAGGTCAGATTACCCACAAACTTCTATATAACTTCTGCTCTTTCTATTGTTCACTGCACAACAGTTTGCATTAGCCATGGTTTTCATCTGTGAAGAAGCCAAGCTAAGTAGAAGCTTTTATGCTTGTATATGTCTGTATCTGTTTGAAATAAGAATAGATACTCTCAGACTGAAGGTAGTTCCATGCCTTCACTCTTGGGTGCCAGTTGAGTTTTCTTTTCACTTAGTGCAGAACTTCTCTTTCTGTTTTTTTTTTTTTTTTTGGCATAAGTTTTGTTTTTGAGTATTCTTAGATTGGCACTACACTAATTTTTAACAGGAAAATATGTTGTAATAAGATTTCTGGATTTAAACACTATTGTAGTTTTTACATCAACTGTGTTGTAAAAGAAGAATATGATCCGAAATGTTGATGTAAAAATTGCAAAACAGTTTTAATCCAGAAATCTTCTTACAATATTGTCATGGACTGTGGAAACTTCGTGATTTTAAGAAAAATATGTTTATATTTTGATGCAGGTGTACCTTCATGACTAGAGCAGGGATCCTAATATATATTGAGCCTACAGGTCTTTTGTTTGTTGAAAATTTAGAATCTTAAATGGCAAACAGCTTACTGACTGTTTGAACATCTATGCCAAGATAAGTGCTTATGACTCTTATTTATTAGATTTTCCTCTAAATTTTGAATGTTTCATTGTTATTTTTTTATTCAAAAAAAATTAAATAAGAATTTTTTTCAAAGAAATATATTGAGAACATATTGTTTATATATAAATATGAGTATAGCTGATAATATTTGAAAAATATATTATTTTTTTACAAATTTATGATATTAAATATTTTTAATGTTTATATATAAAACATTTTTATTATCTAAATAATCATATAAAATAATACTTTAGTCTAATTCATTCATTTAATTATATATATATATATATATATATATATATATATATATATATATATATATATATATATATTCTTAACTTTTAAAATTATATTATTGTATTTACAAAGTTTACTTACAAATATGATTACATAATATTATTGATAAGGAGGGAAACAAAAATAGAATAAAATATATTTTAAATTATATTATTTTTTAATAATATTTTTATAGTCTAAAAAAATTCTTAAACTTTTGTTAGATGGTAATATGTATACAAAATTAATATGAATATATTTTTTAAGAGAAGACTATGAAATACAAAGGCATTATGTAGGAGATTGTGAAAGAAATGGATATTTGAATATTATGAAATTGTATCAAGATGTTATCATTACAAGACATGATAACACTCAAATGGAAGATAGAAGATGAAGAAGGAAATTTTAATGTTCAAACTTCAAATATTCAATTTCTTCACATTTCTTTCATAATACTTTTGTATTGAAATAGTACTTTTCTAAAAGATATGTTTATGTTTATTGTGTATATATATTATCATCTAATTAAAGTGAAAGATTTTTTCTTACCTAAAATATAAGATTTTTTTATAATATATTAAGTATTTTTTGATATCATTTTAAATGTTAATATATTTTTATTTTTAATTAAATATTTCACACCAATTAATTTTTATAATAATACTTAATATTTTAGTTAAATAATAATATATTTATAAACATTTTAAAAATTGTATCTCAATTTGACTATTATTCTATATTCATAGACAAGTATTTTTCACTTTCTAGTCATTAAAAAAACTAGATAAATTACTATGAAAAAGAAATTTTTGATATTTTAATATTGTTATATTATAAAATTAATTCTTAACTAAATTTAATTTAATAAATATATTTATGTTCTATATTTTGTAATTTCTTAAGATTATTTAAATTTTTTTATCTTTATGTAGGCAAACATTTATAAGATAAACATTATATATTTATTATTGTTTTTTTTTATAAATATTTTATTTAAAAGCATTAATTTTTATAATAGAGATTTATTCTTAATTGATTGGCTATATTAATGTCTAAATTGTTAATAGTTCTAGAAATGAGAAAATATGTTTGACATAATAACTTTTAAAATGTTCATCATTTGAGTGCTATAAGGTTGACTATAAAAAAGTGTAGAATGATAAGTAGGAGGTATTTTCCACAGCCTGTCAAATTTTGAGTTGGAGTAGTACTGGGATGGGTTACCTCTTGGGAAGGCCCAATGCTTCACCTCTGCGAACATCACTTAGATGCAATGAGTGCTAAGTGGATCATTCATTATCATGAGAGATGGGTTCTTGTGAACCACTACTCATGAAACATGGGTCGTAAAAACTATGATTGAATCTTGATAGCAATATCAAAAAAAAAGTGTAAAATATTTATGTAACAAATTTTAATATTAATATTAAAAAATTTATTATAAATTATGTTTCTATTTTCATAATTGAAGATTTTGTCACTATTGATGAGAGAGATTCTCAAGTACACATTTCCTTGCTTGACTGTTTTCTCAAGTTCTGTATTTCCTTTAGAGATTGAGACTCAAATGGTATATGCTAACATGTCACTTCAGATGGCAAATCTGTCTACAGTGCTTAACGAATGGGTGGAGGTCAACAAAGACCTGGAATGACAAGCCAGTCATCTGCAATCCCAGTTGCAGGTGTTGGAAGGAAAGCATGATGATATGAACTCCAAGATTGCTCACATCGTGAAGGAATCTACCCAACCCACCACCATCTCCAGCACTCTGCACAAATGAAGGAAAAATCAACAGAGCTAACTTCTAATACCTGAATAATGTGCAAGTCAATGTCAATCAGATTGTCACTTATGCTGGCCATTGGCTTATTGTTCATGAACTTGAGCTTTAAGATCTTCTGTTATATATGTTGTTCACAGTGTCTCATGGTTGAACTTCACTTTGTTCAGTGTTACCTGTCCATATAGCTATGGTATTTGTCAGTTTCTGTTTAACAAAGCATGTCAGAGAGGCTGCTTTATGCATAAGACTGTTCTGTATTTCTTTCTGCTAGTATGCTGTGCATTCTCTTTAACAAGCCTTAAATCTATTAAAGATATTGTTTTATATTGTTTTGTGTGAATGAATGTTTTGAATCACATTTTATGATCTGTTTTTTGTTTTATAAAATTTTGTGAATGAACGTTTCGAATCACATTTTATGATCTGTTTTTCTATTTTCTATTTTTATCATCCTGAATCATAGAACAATCTGAAACATTAATTAAAAAATGTATTGGAAGTGGATCACAGTTGAATTTCCCACCTTCAATCTCAATTTTCAATTGGCGACTAAGTTAAATATATGGGAATATTTTCGACTGCATCTTCTCGAATTTCTTGTTATTAAAATATAGAAATGAGATGGTCTGGTGACACTTAAAGCTTGTGTATAAAACATTGCGGCAGGTCCATAAAACAGAACAGCAGGGGTGGCAGACAGCAAAACAGAGCATATGACTGAAATATTACACAGTAATTTGAATTAATCTAACTCCGCATTGTGTATAATACAATGCATTATACTAAATGAATTAGTTTGAATCTACAATATCTAGAACAGTCTCAAAATATACAACATTCCTGATTTCTTAAGACTTCTAAACAATCTTAATTAGGAGCTTCATAACTTTGAGAGTTTTCTACTACCTTCTCCTCTCAAGATTGACTATAAGGGAATCCAAGAACAAGGGAAAAGGAGGAAATTGTGCTTATCATCTTTTAAAGTCCGCCTCTATTAGGCCAAGTACTCCTTGTAGCTACAAAATTTTGGCTTCTGTCATGGTCTTGGTGAATATGTCAGCAGGTTGTTTATTATGGGAGTAATATAGGAAATTGATTACATGAGTTTGAACAAGATCTTGGATTTAATGGATAATAATTTCTATGGAAGATCAGATTGTTTGAAATTTATAGGATACTTTAATTATTATAAAATAAATTAGTGGTAGAACATTGAGCAAGATCAAGTTCAAATAAAAGATTCTGAATCTAAGCAATTCTTTTTTAACTTTCTTTTCTGTTCAATATTTTATCTTACATGAAGACAAAGATGTGGTTGATTGATTTTAAGTCGAGAAACATAACCACTAATAGATTTCTTATCATTTATGTCATTGCCCCAATCTGATTTTGTAAGACCTATCAAAGAAACTTGAATGTCAAGTGAATTGTTCCACAAACATATCATATTTTTTTCTTGCATCTAGCTATTGACTTTTTCTTGGCTCCTGCTTGAATATAAATACTAAATTGACTACAAAATAGATATCTAATCTAGCATGAATCAAATAAACCGAGCTATCAACATGTTGCCTATATTAGGTGACATCTAACTTTCTTGTGGAACAATTCTTGCAATCAAGTGCAAGAATAATTCAAACTGAAAGGGAGTAGAAGCAGACTTGCAATCAAGTGCTTTTAAACTTTTCTAAGAGATTGAGTGGATCTTTTGATTGTGAGATTAATAATCCATCATGTAGCCTACAAACTTGTAAACCACGAAAAATAATTTAGCCCACCCAAATCACTTATATTAAATGTCATTTTATGACTTGATTTCAAATTATTAATTAGTTCAATGTTTGATCTAATGTTTCACATTTTGGCATGCTTGGTTGGACAATTGGTGATTGCACCTAAGAGCACAAAACATAAAAGCAAGACCCAAACATAAGAAATTAAATCTTTAACTTACCTGATTGCACCTTCATTTGAGCTCAAGAGGTGATTGCACGCAAATTGAAAGACTCCAAAGCAAGCTTCTCAACACCTATTATTCCACACTATGGGTGTGGATATATGGTTAATATTTTTTTGTGGAATTGAAGCTATGTGGATTCTCACTTAAATAGCATAACCTTACATTCATGGATTGTATGAAAATAGCCTACAAGAGGTGTTATTTATAGATTTTAGGATGGTTGATCAATAGTTAGGATTAGATTTGAAGATCAAGGCTTGCGATTAAATGAGAGCTTTGAAGTCATGAGAGGCCACTAAGTGGCACCTTACAATTGATGCACAATGTGAGCTCCATGATTCAAGGGGATTTGATGGATAAGATCTTTTTGGAAAATGATGGGAGGATGAGATTAAATGACTATTTTGAAAGACCAAAAAGTATTTTTTTTTTAAATTATGTAAAGGGTCAAAATTTTCTTAGAGAACTAGATAGATGAGATTGAATGAGATATTATTTTGAGAAGTGGAAATCATGGGATCTAGAATTCCTGGAAAAACCCTAGCTTTATCGTAGGGGCCCTCTCAAGGTGTGTGGGAGGAGACCAAGTGGGTGGGTAGCAGGCTACAGATTGGGCAGGAATTGCCCTGCTATTCTAAGGGGAGAGATTGATTCTCCTATATCCACCTACCCTCGAGATTGATTTTGAGAGCACATGTGTATTCTAGGAAATTGAGCAAGATTTGCCTTGATTAATCATGCTTTGACTTGTGCAAATAATTAGCTAGATTAAATAATTGGTTTTAGTGTACCACTTTTTTATATATTTTAGTGTACTAGTGATGTGAGAAGAAATGGGTGGAATTAAATAAATAGATTTTATTTATTTATTTGGGAATGTGTATGATTGGTTTAGATAAATGAATTTTAAATTTATTTATTTAATATTGGACTTCAAAAGAGGGATTGATTAATTGAAAAACTAGTCCTAATTTATTTAGTTAACATTGGAAGAAAGATTGGATGGATTAATTAAATAATTAAAATTAATTAATTAATGTTAGAAGGCAAATTAAGAAAATTAATTTAAATAAATATAATTAATTTAATTAATTCAAGGATGTTGATGTGTAGTAGATTGATGAAAACAAAATTGTTGAGAGACAATTTTAGGTGTCTACATAAATTAACCCTCTTTGAGATAGCATTTGTGGATGAAAAGGAGAATGATATGCCCAATTGGTTTGGAAAATAAAATAATAAGATCAAAGGATGATGCCCCCTCAAGAGGTTAAAACTAGGTAAAATTATGCAGGGGAACTCTCAAAAGAAGAAATGAGGAGAAAAATATAATAGAGGATGAAAAATGAGGAGCAAGGGAAGAAGAATGGAGGAAAAATGAAAAAAGATGAAAAATGGGATGAAGAAGAGTAAAAAGGGTGAAATTTTTTATTAGAGGGGAAAAAATTAGGGTTTGGGGATGAAAAATAGAGGTAGGGATGCAAATATTCTATGTTCACCCTCATCTCCTAGAGTACATAGAGCATAGTAGAGCAAGGAGCTGAGAAAAATAGAGTGCATGCTACTAAATAATCACTAAGTGGAATGAGTGCAATAGTATAGGCGACCAACAGACATAGGAGCACTAGTACATGCCCAAAAACTAACCTTAGGGAGTAATTAATGTCATCAATGGGGGGTTAAAACATAGGTTAGCATGCACAAAAAACCACAAACATCATGATTTGGTGTGCATATGATAAAATGTGATGCATATGTTGGGTAGTGTGACACATATGGAGCATGTTTACGTGTCCTAGAACAATGTGTGCACAAGGAAGGGGGAATTTATGTGAAACAATGTGTGAGATGTATCTAGGATTAGAGCATATGTAGGAAGTGAGGTATACACTTTCTTTTTGTAGTGTATGCACTGATTGGATGGTTTTTACATGGTTTGGCATATGCACACTTGGTGAAATGCATGTGTTTCACTATTTTAGTGTATCTATCCATAGAATGGTGCACACAAAGAAGAATAGATTGGAGATGAACTTGGAGGAATTTGACATGGTTTTAAAATAGATGTAGGAGTGGTTATGGGCACTGAAAATCTAGGAGATATGATCACATGTGTTGTATCTCATAGTGGGGTTTTATGAAAAAGATTGGTAGATTTTGGAGTGATACAAATTATGGTGTATGATATAGATGCCCAAAATTAGGGTATATAGATTGATGTTGTTATATTGGTTGAGAGATGGTGCAGTGGGATTAGTACATTTCACTTGACCACAAGGGAGACCATAATCACCTTGGAGGATGCTTGGTGGATACTATAGATCCTTATTTACAAACATAGTGTATACTAGATCATGATCAAGACACAAATGGATCACTAGAGTGATTATTTAGTAGGAGAAACATATCTCGCATGAGACTATCTCCTGACTTGAATGTATGCAATGGGATGGTGGAGGATCTTCCTTTAGTTTTGGTAGCTCTTGTTAATCAAATCTTGCTAGTTGACAAGACTAGGAGGTTCTTCCCTATTTTTTTGGTAAGATGTTATATCAACATGATAGAGTAGTGGGGATTTTTCATGGAGGTCTTGTGTCCTAGCCTAAATTTGTAGG
The DNA here is from genome assembly GCA_007115665.2 of Sequoiadendron giganteum. Lineage (NCBI taxonomy): Eukaryota > Viridiplantae > Streptophyta > Pinopsida > Cupressales > Cupressaceae > Sequoiadendron > Sequoiadendron giganteum. Next base: position 674,657,432 of record CM021104.1, on the reverse strand, counting down.
GACATGTACACATTACGACATACAAGGGCAAGTAGAGTATTGGTTTAGTAATGTTGTTATAGGTTTGGGCTTGGGAGCACATAAGCATGCTTGAGCTTGTCTATGACAAATGAGATAAATGAGTGCTAGGAGAGCCATTTATATTTAAATATTATGGTAGATTACAATAAATGCACCTTAGACACTTGGCCTATTCGAGGTGGGTCATGGATGAAATTAGAATTGTAGTTGGAGTTCATGTCTGTTAGTGTTTCTTAGATCAGATTAAACAATGAAAGCACTTAATAATATTGCAACACATAAGACAATAAACACAACAAGATACCCTAGGAAAACCCTCCTCTTGAGGGAGAAAAACCCAGCAAATGAATCTCTTATATAAAGTAGAACAAGAGCAAAAATCTGCTTACAACTCAGGCCTAGCACATAGGTGAATTTGATACAATAGCACTTCTCCTAAGTGTGAATATGAAATACCTTGAAATAGGTCTGCTGCTACAAGATGATAATTTGCTACCTAAGTGCGAACTTGCTTGAGGAAATGCGAACTTAACTTAATTACAAATGACAAGGAAAGACCTTGTACTTATACAAAATTAGGCGTCTCTTCACTTAGGTTGGCCCTCTTAGAAAAACATAATAATTATTAAATACAAAATAAAGTCGGCCCAAGCAACAAGTAGTAAATACGAATCCATTAGGGTCGGCCCTTTATGATTGACATTTATTATTGACATAAATTAAATAGCCGAATGGCTACTCATTTAATTTATGCTTTCTTCTTGGAGTTCGTGCAATGGAAGTGCAGCCCTAAGCTGCTATAACATCAACACTCCCTCTCAGCTAGGGATGATACTTCCACCTGCACAAGACACGTCATATCAATATGAAAAAAAAATAGAATATCACCTCATCATGATATCAACCATCATGGCTACCTCCATAGATGGTATGAACAAGTGCTCATCACTTAATGTGATGTTGTCACCTCAATGTGACTTTCACCATGGATCCTCCAGAGGGTGATACACAAGCACAAATAAATCATCACGGATTCCATCACGTGATGTTGTCATGGATTCACACACATGACATCCACCATGGCTCTACCAGAGGGTGGAAACAAGGGCTTTCACCTCAAATCTCAAAAGAGAAATGCACTATCAAGGACTTGCACCTCAAATCTCTCTCAATAGAGAAATGTATTACTAAGGGCTTGCACCTGAAATATATCTCAATAGAGAAATGCATTATCAATTTAAAGGATCATTGATACTAAGACTCTTTCTCAGTCAAGGCTACATTCTCCACCATACCAAGCTTTTCTCAAAAGTACACAAACTTGATCCTGGAGAGAGGCTTGGTGAGAATGTCTGTCGTTTGCTCATCAGTGCTGATATACCTCAACTATATAGCTTTACTTAGTACCATATCTCTAATATAGTGGTACTTGATCTCAACATGCTTTGTTCTATCATGAAACACAGGATTGACAGAAAGCTTTACACAACTCTGGTTATCACAGTGTATAATGGTAGGCTCCATTGATTGTTCAAACAATCCTGCAAGGAGCTTACGAAGCCACACTGCCTCACGAGCTGCTACACAAGTTGCAATGTATTCTGCCTCGGTTGTACTCAAAGCCACTGATGATTTTTTCTTGCTACACCAAGAAATCATAGTAGAACCCAAACTGAAGCAACAACCAGAGGTACTCTTCCGATCTGAAACATATCCTGCCCAATCAGAATTAGTAAAGCCATGTAACTCCAAGTTCTCACCTGAAGAATATCTCAACCCATATCCAATTGTGCCACACAAGTATCTCAGGATATGTTTAGCTGCAACAAGATGCATTTGCTTTGGTTCACACATAAACTGGCTAAGAGCACTCACTGCATAGCAGATGTCAGGTCCAGTGTTAACTAGATACATCAATGAACCAATCAACTATCTATACATAGTAGAATCCACTGGATCTGAACTAGCTGCAGCCTCTTTCAACTTATCTAGATTAGACTCCATGGGTGTAGACATAGGTTTGCAGTCAATCATACCAAACCTTTTGAGAATGTCAATAGTATACTTGGGTATGTGCAGGATCATGATGGACCAAAAAGTGGCAATATGTAAGCCATATGATGGTCCATGTGGTTGATGACTTTTTTTTAACCCAAAATTGATGAACCAAAAAGGATTTTTAGAGGATATTCTCAGCTTTCCACCAATATAAACTATGCTTTAATTTGAATTTAATAAATAATTATTATTCATTTTCTATTACAATTACGAATAAAGTCCTAATTGATAGGTTGATTGAAAAACATCTATAACTTTCAAATGGTATCATATTTTTAGAATCCAAAACATGCGTCACATTATATGATTTACGTACTATAGGATTAAAAAAGAAAAAAATGAATTTCATGAATTTTTGACCAAGTTAATGTGGTTAGATAGACGAGCTTTTATATTTTTAAAAATTTGTAATAAAAAAATCATAATTAACTATTTACTTGGAAAAAAATTATAAAAAAATATGCATCACATCCGGACATGAGTCCTCTACCTATATCTAAAAGAATATAAAAAAATATAATCATTTTATTGTGTTTAGGGTGGTCAGACAGACACGTACTTCTTATTTTTACCATGAAATTTAAATACTACTGCATTGAAATTTCAAATTTTCACCAAATAGATTTAAAAAAATAAATAAAGGTCTAGTAGTTTAGAAACTACATGTTCAATTTGCTACAAATTCTATTTTTACATTTTCTTGAAATAATATACATAACTTATTCAAATATTTACGTCAACTTGTCTAACTTTGATTTTTGTCTTTTTATTGCCACTTAAGGGCCTATTTTTTCCATGATGATCCTGCACATACCCACTTGCCTTGACTTAGAATCATCTCATCTAGCTTTTTCCAAACTTCTACGCCAAGGAAGTAATGCATGAGACCTAGATTCTTCATCTCAAAATCTGAAGCTAACTCCTTCTTGCATTTTAGAATTAGATGTTCCTCACCAGTGATAATCAAGTCATCAACATATAAAACCAAAATCAATGCTTCACCATTTACTACCTTGAAGTAGAGGTTAGAATCTACATCATTCTTTGAGAAACCCAGACTCAATAGATACTGATCAATCCTTTCGTACCAAGCATGAGGAGCTTGCTTAAGACCATACAGGGCCTTCTTCAGCTTGCAAACATGAGACTCCTTCCCATGCACCTCAAATCCTTCAGGTTGCTCAATGTAAACCTCTTCTTCTATTACACCATTCAGAAAGGTTGTCTTTACATCCATTTGGTGAATCTTCCATCCTCTAGATGCAACAATGGCAATGATGGTTCTGACAGACGTATATCGAGCCACGGGAGCAAAATTTTCTTCATAGTCAACTCCCTCTTTATGTGAGAACCCTCTAGCCACAAATCTTGCCTTGTGCTTCTCAATGCTCCCATCAACTGCATGCTTGATCTTGAAGAGCCATTTAGAAGACACCACAGATTTGCCCTTGGGTCTAGGAACAATATCCCAAACATCATTCTTAAGAATGGACTGATACTCCTCAGTCATGGCATCTTTCCATAATTGTTGACTAGAAGCTTCATCAACACTTGAAGGCTTTGACTCAATGATCTGACTCATCAAGGCAACATAACTAAAGAACTTATGAGGTCTCTTGTTTTCTCTGAAAGCTCCTCTTGGGGCTGCAAAACTTTCTGCCTCCTGCATTGTCCTACGAGCCCAAAGAGGTCTGTTCTTTCCAATCACAATATCTAAAGGGCCATCAATAGGATCCAAGGGTTCAACTGGATCAACATCTTCTTTAGGGTTTGGAGCCTCCTTTTGATTCTCTGGAATATGGTCTACTTCCATATCTTGAGGAGGTTCTTCTTCATCGATCTCCATAAGAGTGCCCTTGGATCTTCTGAAGGCAACATCTTCCTCAAATGTGACATCTCTACTAATCTCAATAGACTTTTGACCTGGAATGTAGATTATGTAGGCTTTTGATGTCTCACTGTAACCTACAAGAATTCCCTTCTTCCTAGAAGGTTCTAACTTTGTTCTCTTTTCCTTTGGAATATGAACATACACTGGACAACCAAAGATCCTCAAATGACTAACTTCTAGTTTCACTCCTGAGAATGCTTCTTCAGGAGTTTTATTCTCCAAGATCCTGTGGGGACTCCTGTTCTGAACATAGACGGCTGTCCTCGATGCCTCAGCCCAAAGAGAGATTTGTAGATCTTGATCATGGATCATAGCTTTTATCACTTCCACAATAGACTTGTTTTTCCTTTCAGCAATACCATTTTGTTGTGGATTATAGGGAACACTGAACTCCCTCTTAATCCTAGCTTCAATACAGAAATCACGAAATGTGCCAAAGGTGTATTCTCCACCATTATCGAATCTCAAAACCTTGATCCTTTTCCCAGACAGGTTTTCAACCTGTGCCTTGAATTCTCTAAATCTTTCTAATACTTCTTCAAATTCTTTAGATCTCAAGAAATAAATCCAAGTCTTTCTAGAGTAATCATCAATAAAAATAATGTAATACAAAAAACCACTAGAAGATGCAATAGACATTGAACCACATAAATCAGAATGAATGAGATCAAGAATACATTTAGATCTACTTTCACTAGAATGAAACGTACCTTTTGTATTCTTGCCTAGAGTGCATCCTTTGCATGTACCTTCATGTTCTTGGTTGAATTTTCGAAGACCGATGACCATCTTCTCCATGATAGGTAATGCACGAAAGTGAATGTGAGCCAATCTTCGATGCCAAAGATCGCGCATGCTGGAACTGTTATGCACAAGTGCTTGAAGGGGGCGTGAGCATAGCCTGTAGATACATTCATGTCTAACTCCAATCACTTGAGAAGTTTTGAAGTTGGAGTTCTTTGCCCATATAAGAACTTTTCCTTTAGACAATGCAACTTGATAACCCTTGTCTTCTAATGCTGAAATGGAGACAAGATTCCTCTTTATCCCTGGAACAAACAATACATCATTCAACTCCAATGAGATCCCGAAATCCAAGTGAAGAGTGGAGTTTCTAACTTCTTTCACAGAATATCTAGCATCGTCTCCAATAACAACTTGTTCACTAGAGTTAAACTTCTCTAAATTTGGAAGGTGTCCCCTAAAACCTGTGATGTGCCTAGAGGCACCACTATCAATCAGCCAAGTGTTGGCATCGGTAGATACATTGCTTGACAAGGCTGAATAGAACAAATAATCATTGGAGTCCTTTTTCGAAGCAACTTCTTCAACATTTGCAGTGGCAACCTGTTGCTTAGGTCTAAGAGGACAATCCTTCGCAAAGTGACCATACTTATCACAACGAAAGCATTAAATCTTAGACATGTCTCGTTTCCTTTTGAAAGCAGGGGCACCATCATTTCCATTTTCTCGATTCCTCTTGAAGAATCCTTTCTTAAAGCCTTTTCCTTTCTTTGACGAATGAGAGGCAAGAACTTGAATTTCTTCATTCTTTGAACTTTGACCAATGACCCTCGCTGTTAGTCTCGACTCCTCTTGAATGCTGTCAATCCTCAATCGATCAAACTTGGGAAGTTTAGATCTTGCACTGATTCCTTAAATAAATGATTCCCATGAAAGCGGAAGACCATTGAGAGCAAGCATAGTTAGGTCTTTGTCATCAATCATGTGACCAATTATGGAGAGCTGATCTCTTATCTCTGAAATCCTCATGAAGTATGTAATTACAGATTCTCCTTTCGCCATTTTCACATGATGAAGTTGTTGCTTTAGTGCAAGAGCTCGACTAGTGTTGTTGATTTCATACATCTCTTCCAAAGTTTTAAACATCTCTCTTGCCGTGTCCAACTTGAAGACAATCGGTACAGCATGATCCTTGATGGAATCAACCAACACTTTCTTTGCCCTAGTATCTTTCTTCCTCCACTGCAACTTCTCTTCTTCCTCCTCAGGTTCGAGAACTTTTGTTTTCACAAACTCATCCAAATCATTCTCTTCCAATGTGAACATGATCCTGAACCTCCATGATGTGTAGTTCGAAATTCCTTTGAGTCTATCCTCAATTTTTAGACCGTTCACCATCTTGAGAAATTTAGAAGATAGACTGAAAAAGAATAAAGTGAGTGTTGCAAACTAAATCTGATCACGATCTTTTTTCACACTCGCTCTGATACCATGTTAGTTTTTCTTAGATCAGATTAAAAAATGAAAGCACTTAATAATATTGCAACACATAAGACAATAAACACAGCAAGATACCCTGGGAAAACCCTCCTCTTGAGGGAGAAAAACCCAGCAAATGAATCTCTTATATAAAGTAGAACAAGAGCAAAAATCTGCTTACAACTCAGGCCTAGCACATAGGCGAATTTGATACAATAGCACTTCTCCTAAGTGTGAATATGAAATACCTTGAAATAGGTATGCTGCTACAAGATGATAATCTGCTGCCTAAGTGTGAACTTTCTTGAGGAAATGCAAACTTAACTTAATTACAAATGACAAGGAAAGACCTTGTACTTATACAAAATCAGGCGCCTCTTCACTTAGGTCGGCCCTCTTAGAAAAACATAATAATTATTAAATACGAAATAAAGTCGGCCCAAGCAACAAGTAGTAAATGTGAATCCATTAGGGTCGGCCCTTTATGATTAATATTTATTATTGACATAAATTAAATAGCCGAATGGCTACTCATTTAATTTATGCTTTCTTCTTGGAGTTCATGCAATGGAAGTGCAGCCCTAAGCTGCTATAACATCAACAATGTCTATGGTGTGAGGAATGACTCAAAAATTTATATTTAGACTATGTGCAAACACCCTATTATATTTTGGGTAAGCATCATTGGTTAATAAATTAGTCTAGTTAAAGGAAAGGTACAACTTCAATTTAGGATATGATGGGGTACATTGAAAAATGGGGAGCACATGTTTGCATATGTTACTATGGAGGAGAGTGAGTGAGGGTTGTGCATGTACTCATAGTTGGCATAGATTAGTTGGCGGAAACTGGTGAGGGTACCATTGAACCATCACAAGGATATAGTAGATGCAGACACCACATCAAATTATAGGCCCTAGTGGCAATAAAGACTTGAATGATATAACTAAATATTTCATATCGTGTGAAAGTGGAGGACTAGATTAAGGTTGCATGGGAGGAGGTGTAACATTGGAAGAGATAAGATGCAAGATAGATAGAACTAATGCCAAGATAGGGATATGGGAAAGATTAGGACTAAGGAAAAGATGAGGCTTAGGCAAGAGGATAGGTGGACCCCATGGATATTGATGAGCAGGGTGGCCAAGGACAAGCTCAAGGGCATATGGATGTCGATGGCCCTTAGGTGAGGCTATCCAAAACCTTGTCTAATCAAGATTATTTTCATATGGATTGAGATTAAGCTAGAGGGGAACAACACCAAGTCTAGGTAGAGAAGACATCTTATAGGCAAAGAAAGATGGGCTAGTGGTAGAGAGAGATGGGTTGCAGACACAACTATAGCACGTTTAGGCTAATGTACATAGGAATTGTACTAAGTCAAATTACATACGGGAAGTGTTAGCACCTCAATAATTTTCATAGGTGGTGGTTGACATGGATAGGATAGTCAAGGAGACATTTGGGCACTATGTGAGGGGTAGTATTATAGGTCACTTTACAAGCACATAGTACTTGAGGGTTAGAGGGAACTAACATACATTGATAGGTTAAATTTTAGGGCTAGAAATTTGGGTGGGTATGGTCGATTGGCATCTATTCTATAGCCACTATTGCCTCAACAATCTAGGGGTCCAAGTGCAAGGTCCCAAGGTAATAGTGATACCCAAAGCTAGTGGGCATCATGCTCCATTGTTGATGTATTATTATGTATCATGATAATGTATATATATTTTACTCAATATGTACATATTGAATCTTATTCTCTATAGAGCATAATGTACTCTTTTTGATGATGTATATAGATGAGATAGTTTACACCATGATTTTGAGTTTATGATGGGAATGATTGTATGGATGCACATTCTTATGAATTATGATTATAAATTAATGTATGGATGTGTTGTATAAATTAATAATCTATGAAATGAGATATATATTGTATTTATGATGTACTAAAATATATATGATGGTCATTGATGATGGATGCGTGATAAACATATGATGTATAGATGAATTAAAAAAATGTGATGAGGTTATTTTTGTTCATGGTATAAATGCTAATAAAATCATGATGATAGAATAGAATAGATGTATTAGAAAACCAAAATAATTAATTATTGTAACCAATCATTTGCACAATTTGGACCATGACATAAAAATTTAAACATGAGAATAGGTAATGGATTTGAGCTAGTGGTGATTGATCGTTTTAAATGTAGGTATTATGTTGACATATGGTGAACAACCTAATTTGATATAGAAGCACATATATTAAGCACCAAGGTATAAATACCAAGGTGATGATGTATCTAATGCATAAAGTATTGACTTACAAACATACAAAAATTAATAGGATTCCCCTACACATCACAAGGTGTTTGACGACCTAGTGGCTACTATAATTGGATAACCAAAAAACACATCACACACAAAATAATAAACCATTCCCCTTATGTATACTATTCAAGACATGTCATATATATAATTATCATGGAAACCTTAATTAGGTATAGTATGAGTCAAAAGATAAAGAAAAAACCCAAAATTAATGGTGACTTGACATACATAAATGCCACATCTTGCCAAGGTGTTAAGAAAGGATTAAAATGATGTTACTTAGTATGGGGAGTGATATATCATATGATGGAAAAGGATGGGGATGGATTTTCAATATGGAAAACGATGTGACTATTATGTGTTATCAAATTTTATTTAGATAGTATTAGTTTTATGTTTAATTTTGATGTTTCAAGTGTTCAGTTTGTAGGCATGTGATGCTAGTGTTTATTTAAATGTCTAAAACTCAAGAATAAGGAAAGTATTAAAGATTAGTATTAGGATAATATATAAGATTAGTTTTAGGGACAACATAAAATGTATAAATTTCATTATTAGATAATCAATCCTAGGCACTAAGTGAGTAATAGTGAATGTATCAAAAAAATCTAAAACAAGATGTGATCAGTTGCCCCTAGTGTAGAAAAAGGTACAAAATATGTGATTATAATAGAGAGTATCGCATGATGTGACTTTCTATAACATAGAGGAATAGGTTATGAGAGGCTTAGGGACAACATGAAATGTATGAATCTCATTAATAGATAATCCATCCTAGGCACTAAGTGAGAAATAGTGAATGTATCAAAAAAGTCTAAAACAAGATGTGATCACTTGCCCCTAGTATAGAAAAAGGTGCAAAATATGTGATTATAATAGAGAGTATCACATGGTATGACTTTCCATAACATAGAGTAATAGGTTATGAGAGGCTATGTATGGAAATAGATGTTTTTTGTGGTCTAGTAAGGATTGGATTGCCCAAATATTATACAAGTATTAAAGGATTGAGGTAAAGGTCAAGTTGTGTCATGGAGTGATAAATTATTGAAGCTAGTGAGGGAAAATATACTAGGGTTTGTAAGCTAAGAGGATAGATTGATGGCTCAAGGTAGTGTAAAAATCATAAAATTGAGCAACAAGAGGAGGTCGACAAGCTACTCATGAATTGGGATGGATGGAGTGGTAGTATGTGGATGGTTGCATATGTTGCAATCAGGGTGTTGGTCAGAAAGTATTACATATGATGTTGAATTTCATGAGATTCTCTAATAGTTGTTCTATATTTTACATGTTCTCATGTATATGTAAATGATGTTGTGAATGTATCATTCAGTGTCCATTTATTTTCTTACAATCAATGGCTTAGTAAGTTTCTCTAAAAAGCTCTAAACAATGCTTTGCATTCCTCCACATTAGAAGATAAGGTCATGTGGTTTGGAAGGTAGATAGATTCAAGTGTGAAACATGTATGTTCTAGTTTTCAAAACATAGAAGTCACCGTAGAATTTTCCTAAGTAAGTAGAGTGAAGACTATGTTTTTGTAGTCATGGAAGGTTTAGAGAAATGCTCCACATTTCTCTGTAGTTGTTGTTGTGGTCTTGTGGATTGGAGGATGAGTTTTACATGTCTATCTATTGTCTCTCTTTGACTTTTAGTTGTTGAAGTGTACCACAAGTTGAGTTTTCAAAGTTATACCTCAAGACTGTGTTGTCTAGGTTTGTAATAGATACTAGTTTTATGTATGTTTTCTTGTGCTAACATAATGTTGCATGAAGGTGTGAAAGAAGGGCATGGAAATATTCTCGAATATCATTTTATGCTTGTGATGAAATCTATGTGATGTTATCTTGTCTCTCCGATACCACTTGTGTTCTGGAGTTAATATTTTGAGGTTTGAGTGTTTAATGGGCCGACTTAGTACTTTAAGTTTTTTTGATGCAGGAGCATCCTTGGTTCTTGGCAATCTTGCATCAACCAACAAAATATTTTCTTTCAATTTTGTTCTTGTTCTTGCTTAAGTTGGGAGATCTGGTATTTCTTCATAGTTTCTCACCAGATCTCGCGTACCTATGGTTTTATTGTGGACATGTTCATTTACCTTATTCCAAGTTTTCAGCTCGATTGGATCTTTTTCCGGCAAGTTATCGCTTCTGGAGTATGTGACAGTTTTTGGGACTGGCCCCAGAATAATTTCAAAACCTAACAGCTAGTTGGATTGATCATGGATCTTTCTCATGGTTTTTGGATCCTCATGGTGTGTTTATATTTTCTCTATGGAGTGTTCCTGATCTTACACTTGGTCCACAATTCATCATGTGCATCTACCGTGGAAGAATTTCATATTTGAGGTCAACCTGTTCTTGCACATGTTACATTTTTCTTCATCGAAGATTGTGATGATCTTTGGCCAACACGAATGTTTCTAGACTTGCAGATATGATATAAAGCTAGTAATGAATCATTATATTGGTAGCGAACATCAAGGAAGTAGAATAAGATGTATATAGAGTTCGATCTGTAGGATTTTCGCTCGCATGTATGAGCATTGTATTTTGAGCATGTTGTAATCAGGCCTGTGAGCCAAATTTGTATGCCTAGATGTGGCCGACGATCTGTAATTGAATTTCATGATAATAAGAATTTCTTTAACTGTATTTTCCTCCAAAAATTTTGTTCCTTCTGTTGTGTTACTCTAGCTGCACAGCCCGGATTGTTATCTTTGAGGACCCTCCTACCATGACTACCACCATGTTTACATCAAGATTTTTGGTGTGCACTAGCATGGGAATGTGTGTAGAGTTAAAATAGGTCATTCTTATCTCCTAGCTTGGAACACATTGAATTTCCTTCCCATGGATGTTTTGGAGCCAGTTGAATAGGGTCTTTGCATGTTTCATGTTCATACATTTTTATGTGGCTGACAAGGAGAAAAAAATTGATGATTGTGGAAGGTATAAATGAAGGATCAAGTGTATGATTGAAGCATGTGTGTCAAGTACTACGTGTTCAATGTGAATACTAAAGGTAGTGCATTGAAGGCAGAGGAATGAGTGTGAATGCTAAAGGTAGTGCATTGAAGGCAAAGGAATGAGTGTGAATGCACAAAGAAGTGTTTGATGTATGTTGAAGGCAATGAGCTAAAAGCATAAGAGTATAAGTAAATTCTTGAAGGCAGTGAGCTAACAAAAGTGTGTAATTGAGTACTAGAGGCAATGAACCAAAAGCATAGGAGTGTAAGTGAAGTGTTGAAGGCAGTGAGATAGAAGTAGCAAAGGTGCTACACAGGCAGTTGTGTATATGATTCATCATGTTGTATTATGAGGTTGCGGCCTCTTTCAGTAAGTGTTATATAGAGCAACGAGTTGTGAAATTCCTTAGGTTAAAGACCTTAAAACCTATTGTAAAATCTACTTTATTTGTGAGGTTGGATTTGGACTGTAGCTCCAAGTAGCTTTCTCACTGTGGTTTTTCCCTTGTTGGGTTTTCCATGCAAATCTAGTGTTTTGGTTGTGTGTTTGTGCTTTGAATGTTGTATCTGGTTAAGGAAGTAATAAGTTTTGATTGATAAAGTTTGAATTGGATTAATTGAGGAATATACTGATTCACCCCCCTCTTAGTATATTTATCTTCTTAGAATTGGTATTAGAGACAATTTCCTTGGTGCAACCTAATAGCTGAAGGTAGATATTGGTTTAGAACACATGAAATAGAAGGAGTCCTTTTCTAAGGCACCATATTTTGATGGAAATAACTATGCCTTCTGGAGTGTAAGGATGGATTCCTATCTCACATCGCTTGGGTATGATGTTTGGAGAGCAACCAAGGATGGTTATGTTGAACCTGCTCATCGTATCATTGATCTAAATGCAAAAAGGGCTCATGAGAGTAATGCTAAAGTAAAGAATTCTATCTTGAGGGGTTTAGAAAATTTTGAATTTGTTAAGGTAGTACAATGCAATACTGCAAAGGAGATATGGGATAAGCTCAATAATCTCTATGAAGGAAATGATAGTGTGAAGTAAGCAAAGTTGTAATCATATAGAACATTGTTTGAGAATATGAATATGAAGGAAGAGGAGAACATAGCTAACTATCTGCTCTAATTAGATGAAGTTGTGAATGGAATTAGAGGTCTTGGAGAAGACATAATTGACTCTATGGTGGTGAAGAAATTTCTAAGAACTCTCCCTCACCGGTTTGACTCAAAATTTTCTATAAGTGAAGAAGCCAAGGATCTGATGAAGCTTACCACATGTGGAAGAGTTGTTTGGATCCCTCACAACCCATGAGATGAGGAATGAAGTTAAAAGTACACACAAAAGAGAAGTTGCATTCAAATTTGTGAAGAAAGAAGAAGCATTTGGATCACCTAGTGGTTCTAAGGAAGCAGAAGCTTGAACTTTGTGAGAAAGAAGAAGAAAGGATCAAGAAAATACAAAGATAAATTACCATTAAAATATTTCAATTGGGGTAGAATTGGTCATTATACTTCTAAATTCCCCTTCGGAGAAAATGAAAGTAGCAACAAGGGTTTCAAGAGAAAAAATTTCAAGAGGAATCTCCTCTCTAAAGAAGAATACTACTCCTAAAATAAAGGAGACCACTACTCTTTAGATGATAATGGATATGAATCCCTATTTATAGCCACTATGATCTTTAGAATTTCAAGAGAATATGTGTATGAAGAAGAAGGTGAAGTTGATTTTGAAGGCGAACTTGTCTCTACTCTTGAAGATTTAGAGTGTGTAAGAAAAGAGAATAAAAGGAAAAAGGCCCTAGTTGAAGCCAAAATAAGTGAATGTAAAAATATTGAGAAGGATATCCTTTTACTCAAAAGATGTCCAGAATTCAGGAAGTTGATATTAGACCTAAAGAAAGATCTTATCATGCAAGAAGACTCCGCAAAAAATTTCAATCATGCATTTTTTGGTTACTGTTTCATTTGCAATATTAAGTATGAACATAAAGTTATAGAGTGAAAATTTGAAATGAAAAGAAGAAATTTTGTGTAGAATTTCTCTTGCTTCTCTAGTGAATGTTAATGTGATATTTCAAATCTACAACAATGTTGGAAATATAGAAAAAAATTGCAAAAGTGATTTTGCAAAATCAGAAATTCAAAAGGTAGATGATGTTGAGCAAGTCAAGGAAACAAGCAATGAAAATTCAATGGTTTTCCAAACAACCTTTCATGCTAAAGGAAAAAAAATATTTGGGTAATAGATAGTTGGTGTTCAAGTCAAATGACTAGAGACAAAATAAATTCTATCAAGCTGGTTAAATGGAATAGAAAATCAATAAAATTTGGAGACAATTCATCAACAAAGATCTATGGAAAAGGCATTGTAAGTATTGATGGAAAATCCAAGACTGAAGATGTTTACTATGTTGAAGGTCTAAAGCACAATATTCTCAGTGTAATTCAGATGTGCATTAAAGGATACAATCTATTATTTAATGAACAAGGATGTGAAATCAAAAAGGCCAAGTCTGGTAGATTGGTGGTAGAAGGTTCAAGAACTTAAGGAAACTTATGCAATCTTAAGGGTTTAAATGGAATAATTTTTCTTTTGGGATAGATAAATGAATTTTGGTTATGGCACAAGAGGATGGGACACATCAAATTTGATAACCTTGTGAAGATTAGTTTCATACAAGTAATGAGAGATATTCCTAAGGTTATCAAACCTGTAAATACCATATTAGAGAATGTCAGATTGGGAAGCAACAAGGATAAGGTTCAAGACCAAGGAGTATTCTACTACAAGACCTTTGGAACTAATTCATAGTGATCTATACAGACCAACTAGGACAAAGAGTCTTCAAATTGAAAGGTATTTCATGTTACTTATTGATGATTTATCTAGGGTGACATGGGTTACATTCTTAAGAGAAAAATTAGAAGCTTTCAATAGATTTAAGATTTTCAAGTCAATGGTTGAGAATGAAATTAATGCTAGAATCAAGTGTTTAAGGTCTGATAGAGGTGGTGAGTTCAGATCAAGTGAGTTTGAAGACGTTTGTGAAGAACGTGGGATAAAGAGACATTATTTTGTTGCTAGAACTCCTCAACAAAATGGAGTAGTGGAAAGAAAGAATAGGATTTTTCAAGAGATGGAAAGAACAAAGTTGAAAGAAGCTAAGTTTCCTAATGTGTATTGGAAAGAAGTAGTCCATACTACTGTCAGTATCCTTAACAGAGTTCAGCTAAGGGTGGATAGCACAAAAACTCCATATAAGCTATCGTATGGGAAACAACATCTATCAAATATTTTAGAACTTTTGGAAGCATATGCTTTATCAAAAGAGATGAAGAAGGTCTAGGAAAGTTTGATTCAAGATCAAATGAAGGAATCTTTCTTGGGTACTCAACTAGGAGAAAATTCTACAAATTCTACAATAATAGTCTGAGGAAGGTTTTTGAAATTATAAATGTCAGAGTGGATGAAGAGTCACATCACAACACACATGAGCAAGAGGATTGTTGGTCTAATGAGTCTACCTGCATAGAGGAAGAAGAAGAAGAAGTTGAAGAGAAGGAAGAAGCACCTGAAAAGATCCCCAAAACTCCTTCCAAATATGTTTAGAGAAATCATTCAAAAGAAGATCATTGGAGATAATAATGGAGTGTAGACAAGAAGAAGGTTTGCAAAAATAAATGAACAAGTGAAATTTTCTCTATTGTCAAGAATAGAACCAAAAACTTTTGTTGATTCTAGTAAAGATGAAGGATGCATACATGCAATGGAAGAAGAGCTAAATCAGATTCAAAAGATTTAGACTTGGGAATTGGTTCCAAGGCCTGCAAACAAGAATGTGATAGGAAAAAAATGGGTATTAAAAAATAAACTAAATGAAGATGGAGAGGTTGTGAGAAATAAAGCAAGATTGGTATGCAAAGGATATTCACAAGTGGAAGGAATTGACTTTGAGGAAACATTTGCTCCAATGGAAATAATGGAGGCTATTAGAATGTTTCTTGCATTTTTTGTTCACAAGAACTTCAAAGTTTATCAAATGGATGTGAAATATGCCTTCTTGAATGGTGATTTAGAAGAAGTTTACATGGACTGACCTAAAGGATTTAAACTATCAGAGGACCCAAATATGGTATGTACAAATAAGAAGGCATTGAACAGTCTCAAACAAGCCCCTAGGGCTTGGTATGAAAGGTTGGACAAGTACCTATTTTAGCAAGGCTTCAAGAAAGGTACCACAAATAGTAATTTGTGCATCAAAATAGATGATGAAAAGATTCTAATTGTTGTTGTGTATGTTAATGATATAATATTTGGTGGTAATGATAAATTTTTTAAGAGGTTTGCTAAAGAAATGCAGAAATAATTTGAAATGTCTATGCTAGGTGAGTTATCATTATTTCTTGGACTTCAAATTGCATAATCAGGTAATGGTATCTTTATCTCTCAAGCTAAGTATGTCAATAAAATGCTAAAGGAGTTTGGTATCATGGAAGACTATAAACCTGTAAGTACTCCAATGGTAATAGGTTGCAATTTGAATAAAGATGATGTGTCACCTAAGGTTGATCAGACTCTATATAGGTCTATGATTGGGGGCCTATTGTACTTAACCACATCCAAACCTGATATTATGCAAGTCATTTTATTGGTTGCAAGGTTTCAAGTTGATCCAAAAGAAACTCATGTAAAGGTTGTCAAGAGGATTTTTAGATATTTGAAGAGCACTCCAGACTATGGATTGTGGTATCAAAAGGGTAATGATTTTTCTTTGAATGCATATACTGATGTTGATGAAAAAATAAGTATTAACGGTGGAGCTTTCTTTTTCAGAGATAGATTGGTCTCTTGGTTTAGTAAGAAGCGGGACTCAGTGTCCTTATCAAAAATAGAAGCAAAGTGTATTGTTACAACATCTTGTTTTACCCAAGTGTTGTGGATGAAGCAAAATTTGAAGGACATAAAGGTGATGTATGATGAGCCAATTCCAATTTTGTTTGATAACACAAGTGCCATCAATATTTCAAAACATTCAGTGGTGCATGCTAGAACCAAGCATATATATATTAGATATCACTTCTTAAGAGATAAAGTTGTGGATCGGGAAGTAATATTGGAGTATATGTCCACAAAGGAACAAGTTGCAAACATCTTCACAAAGGCACTTTCAAAGGATACATTTGAGTATCTCATACAGAAGCTAGGGGTTGTTTCCCCTCCTTCTAACTAGATGTATAGTTGGTGCATCTATCTAGAGGGAGAAATTCAAGACACATTTTTATCCTTGGATTGATGAAGGCTACCTCTCAAGGGAAGAAAGTAGAAGAATGTTGATGTTTATGCGGATGAGGGGAGCTTGTATGTTGTTGCAAGCTTAGTTGAAGACCATTAGCCCTTTTTCCTTGATGTTAAAGGGGGAGAAATTTCATATCATTTCATGGTATTTCCATTAATGCTAAAGGGGGAGATTGTTGTAAGTATGTTGCAGGTGTTGTCATTGATTTCAACAAAATGGAGATTGTCGATGATGTTGTCTTGATTGTCAACAGAGTGGCAGTGTGTGGATGGTCACATGTGTTGCAATTAGATGTTGGTCAGAAAGTATTAAGTAAGATTTTGGACGTCATGAGTTGCTATAACGGTCGTTCTATATTTCCTATTGCTCATGTATATGTAAATGATGTTATAAATGTTGCATTCACTATCTATTGTTTTTCTTACAGTCAATGGCTTAGAAAGTTTCTCTAAAAAGCTCTGAAGAATGCTTTGTATTCCTTTGCATTAGAAGATAAGCTCTTGGATTTTGGAAGATAGATAGAGTCAAGTGTGAAGCATGTGTGTTTCAATTTTCAAAACATAGAAGTCACTGCAAAAGCTTCCTGAGTAAGCAGAGTGAAGACTGTGTCGTTACAGTCATGGAAGGTTCAGATAAATGCTCTACATTTTTGTATAGTTGTTGTTGTGGTCTTGTAGATTGGATTATGATTTTTAAATGTCTATCTATTGTCTCTCTTTGAGTTTTAGTTGCTAAAGTGTACCACAAGTCGAGTTTTCAAAGATATATCTCAAGATTGTGTTGTTTGGATTTGCAATAGATATAGGTTTTGTGTTTGTTTTCTTGTTCCAACGTAATGTTGCATGAAGGTGTGAAAGAAGGGCATGGAAATATTCTTAAATATCATTTGATGCTTGTGATGTAATCTGTGTGATGTTATCTTGTCTCTCAGGTAAAGCTTGTGGTCTAGAGTTAATATTTTGAGGGTTGAGTGTTTATTAGGCTGACTTAGTACTTTAAGTTTTTTGGGCCAAGTTTTTTTCACATGCACTAGCATGGGAATGTGTGCAAAGTTAAAATAGGTCTTTCTTATCTCCTAGCTTGGACCATATTAAAATTCCCTTTCCCACAGAGGTTTTAGAGCTAACTCAATATGGTCATTTCATGTTTCATGTCCATACATTTTTGTGTGGTCAACAAGGAGAAACTTTTTGATGATTGCAGTGTAGGGAAATTTTGGTCATCTCATAAAAGAATCCAAGATCTATAGTGCCTTCGATAACTTTAATTTCAATTATATTTCCTCAAAAATAAATACAACTATGTCACAAAGTAGAATCAAACGCAGTTCATTTCCCACATTAAACCTTCTAAGAGAAGCTCATGAAAATTCAGTTTCAACAACTTACATAAAAAAATTCAACAAATAGAACCAATAAACATGAAAGATGGAACAAAAGATTAGAACACACAGATTTATGTGGGGAAAACACTTTCGGGTAAAAAACCCCACACTCCAAAAGCCCAGATTGCCATTGTATTATTCATGCAAAAAAATAGTTACAAAGACAACTCAAGCACTAAGCCTTTATAGAGATTACATCTTGTTTCACTTTGGAGACAAACTGGCAACAACCCTGATCTATTTCCCTCTCTCCTTTTTTTAACTTTCTCTAATCAACCTCTCAGTTCATTACAAACTTTGCATTGTTACAATACTCTCACACAGTATACAGAGAAGATTCACATACAGAGAGAGGCTTCACAATCGAACCACAGAGAGAGAGGAATCACCTCCTTCAAAATAGCATTCTCTTTCTCCAACCTTCAAATGATTTTGTACAATCAACTTTTATCCCAATTCAAAACTGTTCAATTTTTTTTCTACAGTTAGATCAACCATCCAGCTCTCTTGGACAATGAACAATCTCCTCCAACTCATCACATTCCTCCAATGACCAATCAACACATCGATAGGTCAACAAATTCATCGTTTGTTCAATCGAGTCCATCTTCACATCCATCAGCCTGACTTTGTCTATCGGTCACCATCTAGAAAGAGACACTGATCACCAAAGTCTCCCTGATATCGTTTAACATCCTAAAGTCTCGACCAGGCATATCGGCAAGACAATGTCCACTAGAAAGAGTTCATAATGTCACATCAAATCTTCAGGTCACCCCGATGTCATTAAGCTCAAACACTTTTTGAACCATCTTATCAGCCTGAGTCACATCGATGAACAACATGAGCACATCTATTGGCATGATCAACACTATCAATGAACATCTAAGATGTCATCTCGATATCCAAGGTATCTCTGATGTCCCAAACAAACATCAAGACCATGCGTCACCAAGAGTCACACTAAAGCTAAATAGAACAGATCCATCGGCTAGAACAACACCACTAGACAATGATCAAAAAGTCTCATCGAAGTCTGATGTCACCCCAATGACCTTAAGCCCAACTTTAGTTCGAAACACCTCATCCGAAAGATTCACATTGAACATAGCCCATCGGCCAAACCAACACTGTCGGTTCAACAACCACAAGTCCCACCAAAGACCAGAGTCACGCCGATACAGATCATCAGCTAGAGTCACCTTGACGGTACTACCATCAGTTGGATTCCTACTGTTAGTTCAACATTCTTAGGTCTAACCAAAGACCAATGTTACCCCGACGATCTGTTCATCAACAAGATTTTCCATGCATTACATCGATCTCAGCCAGATATGCTCTACCATTAAGACTCTTTTCGAACCTCCATGCCAACCCGACAAAGTATCATCATCCAAACTTACACTAATATAACTTTTCGACTAGACTTCTATCATCAACGAGAGTTAGAAAACTCGCACCAATAGTTCAAGTCACGTCGACAACCTTCATCGCCAGGACACACCAAAGGTCTCACTGATATGTTCAAAAAAGGAACTTCACAAGGAGAACTCAAATCGGGCTAAATCACACCGATCTCATAGACAGTTCAGGATCACTATGTAGATCGGCCAAACATCTTAGCGGTCACACTAAAATTTCTCTCTCAGAGGTTTAGGCCAGTCAGATTGAGGGACACAATTCCAACAATCTCCCACTTGACGAAGATCACACTGGCACCTCCAGAGCACATAGGAACTACTGAGATCACACTGACACCACTAGTTCAGACCCTACTTTGTTCAAGTCTTTGTTCAACAAAATTTAGGACACCCAGTCAACAAGTTTCCACAGATAACAGTCTACCAGACAATCTGCAACAAAATCAAGTATCCAACTGCAATTGATCACAACCTTCCATGAAACCACATAGATCTCAAAACATGATCTCATGTTCCATCAAGACTTTTGCAACAACATCTAAGATGTCCATTGTTCAGGCAACAATCCCTGTCATCCTCCAACATGCCACCTATGAAAGAAAGGTACAAGCCAAGGTGAATATGCACCAGTCCAACAAACACAAGCAAAATATCCCAATGATATCAATAACAAGAAACTTTCATCACTCCATAAAACAAGATAAGAGCATCAGCTAGAACAACAATCAGACTGACTGCTTCTATCCAACTGATAAACCCACTTGACTAAAAATAGCACCCACAACAAGTGCTAGATCATCCAATCATCCATACCTTAAAGGTATCGAGCATTACTAAAATTATACCCCAGGCATAACCAACCCATGTACTTACAACTGCAAGATTCATGTATAAGCAATTCAATGGAGAACAAACACTTTCAAGAACTCACACTGCATGAGTAATGCCAAAAAAACAAACTGAAACAATTTCAAAGAGCACAAGTCTACCAATATGCAACACATAGAAAGTGTAACCATGTAGTACCAAGGACCCAACTCCACACTAATATGAAAAACATGCAAACAAGCTGTTGCAAGAAAAAAATCTCTTCTAACCAGTTTGCACAACTCTCCCATGTACTCCATATCCAACAAAGAAAATAATGTTATGTGAAACCACACATTCAGGAAGATCAATAAGAGCAAAGAGAATATGCAAATCATAACATGTAGAACGACCTTCTACAAAACACCTCCAAGTATCAATTGTGCCAAGTAGTATCTTCTTTACATCCCCAATAGAGAAGCCTTAACAAAATCCAACCGATTATACCACAAGAATGTAAGCTTCTCAAAGAAAATCAAACTACTCTATTTCCTATTTTAGGAAATCAGCCCACTACCATCCCCTATGACATCATAAATGAAAAATTTATACCAAGGAGATAACCAAGTTGTCCATCTCTCACAATGAATCCTCCAGAACCATCTGACCATAGCTCAAGATCCATCAATGAAATAAATACATAACACACCTGAGAGAAACAATGGGCACTACCGAGAAGGCCAAAAGTGGGAATGAAACAGTTCCTCCAGGATATCCAAGTCACTATTACTCATCCAAAAAGCTATCTCCTCATAGGTCTCTATTAAACTCATGTTCAATCAAGGTGTAGGCTCCTCGGACTTTCTTATCTCCATGTATCCATGAGCACTTGCAAACAATCACCTCGTGCCAAACTCCAAATGCAACACAACAATATCATGAAGTATCAGGAAAATTATTAAAGCACCCAATACATAAAGAATTTACCAAGATCAATGTCAAAGCTCCAACTACAGTATCAGGAACTTAACATGACATCATGATATTTCCATCCCCTCTTACGAGATACCAAGCTCCAAGTGAAGAAACCAATGTCTCAAGAGCCATGCACAATGTCAAAACTCCAATGCATAAGCAAGAGTATACCATGACATAAAACAAACAAGCTCTGAACCAACATCACCTATCAAGCCCCAACAACACCTCAAACCAATGAATGCACAAGTCCTCCACGGTTTCAAAATGCTAACCATCTTCAAATAATGGCCCTACCAATGCGAAAGAACCCTTCTGCAACAATAGGATCAAAGAGATCCTCCTAGAAACATCTATAAACTAAAGAAGACAAATTATTAACAATCACTGCTAAAGCTCCCACTGAACAGTGATACCGAGATTTCTAAGCATCATGACCAACCATCTCCAAAACTGAAAAGAAAATCTTCTAGGCCCACAAATGTATAACAATATTGCTAATTAAACCAAGATCTCAAAAGTAAGGAGATTCACCATGCTAAAAGACTCCATAATCGACTATCCAAGAACTCACTTATCATCTAGATCCTCTTACCTCAAAATAGCCACATCAATGCACAAGTGACCACAGACAAGGCCATCTTACAAGTCTGCATAAACACTGAATCAAATCGCGTGGATATAGACAAACCACATCCGAGTTCTCTTAACAATCAAGTAGTTAAAGACATCCCACAACATTGCACAACTCTTAGATCCAATTAATGAAACATGAAGACTCACTACCACATCAATGTCTTGAACAATATGAGGTCTCACAAGAGAACAAACATGTAGACACCCTGACTCAAACACCAAATCAAGTATAGATCTGATTTTCCAAACATGTCCACACCAAGCACCATAGTCTAGGAATTCATCAAGCATTACCATAGAAATGATGAGTGACTAATCACATACCAAACATTTCTATGCAGAGAAAGAATCACACATTCTCTCACCATGCACAAAGCATGCAAGTAGAGTTGCAACTATCTCATCCAATAGCACCCGAGGAAGCAGGGGTCTAGAAAATAACTCTTTAGCAGATCCACAAAACAACAAGTTTTCTTAACCATGTAAAACCTCCAAAAGCATAAAAACATGCAAGTACAATACATCCTTAAAAAGGAAACAACAATTCAAGAACCCCAAGTCTATTTCAAGCCAACTCCAAAACCACCAATATGTACATGCATCTGAGAAAGAGATAGGCTATTTCAGAAGCTTTCAAATCGTCTAATGATTAACTCCATAGCCTTCATGCATTCGAGGTTAACAGAAAACATTGCCTTCCAACACTAGGAAATGCCACCCAACATAAGGACTCTCTTCCATGGCTGAGAAACAACCCACGCATCTCCATATTACTAGGGATCCTCTCACACAGACACCCAATATGAAAGCTTTATTGCTACACAGCCACGAAGCAAAGAAATCCACCTCATACATCAAGGTTATACCGCTGCCAACTAGGAGACACAGATCAAAGCAATTCAATATGACCAACTCCATTGTATCCATCTTCACCGTCCTTCAAGTTGTGTGTTGTCTCTGAATACCACAAGACTTCCACTCACCAAAGGATCAGTACATCAGCCAATTCCTCCAGATTTCCTCAAGCCTGACAGACTAATAAGTCTTCACAGGAGAAATACCCAGAACCTGTAACTAGAAGAAGGCTCTGATACCACTTGTAGGGAAATTTTGGTCATCTCATAAAAGAATCCAAGATCTGTAGTGCCTTCGATAACTTTAATTTCAATTAGATTGACTCAAAAACACGTACAACTATGTCAAAAAGCAGAATCAAACACAGTTCATTTCCCACATTAAACCTTCTAAGAGAAGCTCATGCGAATTCAGTTTCAACAACTTGCATAAAAAAATTCAACAAACATAACCAATAAACATGAAAGATGGAATAGAAGATTAGAACACGCATATTTACGTGGGGAAAACCATTTCAGGTAAAAAATCCCATTCTCCAAAAGCCCAGATAGCCATTGTATTATTCATGCAACATAACAGTTATAAATACAACTCAATCACTAAGCCTTTATAGAGATTACATCTTGTTTCACTCTAGAGACAAACTGGCAGCAACCCTGTTCTATTTCCCTCTCTCCTTTTTTTACATTTCTTTGATCAACCTCTTGATCCATTACAAACTTTGCATTGTTACAATACTCTCACACAGTATACAGAGCAGATTCACATAGAGAGGTTTCACAATCGAACCACAGAGAGAGAGAGGAATGACCTCCTTCAGAACAACATTCTCTTTCTCCAACCTTCAAACGATTCTATACAATCAACTTTTATCCCAATTCAAAACCGTTTAGTTCATTTTCTATAGTTAGATCAACCATCAACCTATCTTGGACAACGAATAGTCTCCTCCAACTCATCGTGTTCCTCCAATGAATAATCAATACATCGACAGGTCAACAAAATTATCGTTCATTCAAACAAGTCCATCTTCACATCCATCGACTTGACTTTGTCTATCTGTCACATTCTGGAAAGAGACGTCGATCACCAAAGTCTCCCTAATTTCGTTTAATGTTTTGAAGTCTTGACCAGGCCTATCGGTAAGACAATTTCCATTGGTAAGAGTTCATAATATCACATCGAAGCCTCGGGTCACCCTAATGTCATTAAGCTCAAACACTTTTAAACCATCTTGTCAGCCTGAGTCACACTGATGAACAACATGAATAGGTCTATCGACATGATCAATACTATTAGTGAACATCTAAGATGTCACCTTTATAGCCAAGGTCTCTCTGATGTCCCAAACGAACATCAAGACCACGCATCACCAAGCGTCACACTGAAGTTCAATAGAACATATCCATCGGCTAGAACAACACCATCAAACAAGGATTAGAAAGTCTCATCAAAGTCTGATGTCACCCCGATGACCTTAAGCCCATCTTTAGTTCAGAACACCTCATCGACAAGAGTCACACCGAACATAGCTCATCGGCCAGACCAACACTGTCGGTTCAACAACCACAAAACCACCAAAGACCAAAGTCACTCCGATATAGATCATCGGCCAAAGTCACCTCGACGGTACTACCATCGACCGGATTCCTATTGTCGATTCAACATTCTCAGGTCTAACCAAAGACTAATGTTACCCCGACGATCTGTTCATCGACAAGAGTTTCCATGCATTACACTGATCTCGACTAGATACGCTCTACCATTAAGACTCTTTTCGAACCTCCATGTTAGCCCGGCAAAGTATCATCGGCCAGACTTACACCGATATAAATTTTCAGTCGAACTTCTATCATCGACGAGAGTTAGAAAACTCGCACCGATAGTTCAAGTCACACCGACAACCTTCATCGCCATGATTCACCAAAGGTCTCAGTGATATGTTCAAAAATGGAACTTCACAAGGAGATCTCAGATCGAGCTAAATCACGCCAATCTCACAGACAGTTCAGGATCACTATGCAGATCGGCCAGACATCTCAGCGGTCACACCAAAATTTCTCTCTCAGAGGTTTAGGCCAGTGGGATTGAGGCACACAATTCCAACATGTGGAAGGTACAAATGAAGGATCAAGTGTATGTTTGAAGTGTGTGTGTCAAGTACTATGTGTTCAATGTGAATGCCAAAGGCAGTGCGCTGAAGGTAGAGGAATAAATGTGAATGTATAGAGAAGTGTTTGATGTATACTAAAGGTAGTGAGCCAAAAGAAGAAGAGTATAAGTACAAAAGGAAGTGAGCTAACAAAAGCATATAATTGAGTGCTAGAGGTAGTGATCCAAAGGAAAAAGTGGAGGTGTGAGTGTTGGAGGCAGTGAGACAAAATCATAGGAGTGTAAGTGAAGTGATGAAAGCAGTGAACTAGAAGCAACAAAGGTGTTGCAGATGCAGTTGTTTATCTAATTCATCAAGTGTTGTATTCTAAGGTTGCATTATCTTTTAGTAAGTGAACATATATTCAGCAATGAGTTGTAAACTTCCTTAGGTTAAATACCTTAAACCCTATTGTAAAATCTATTTTGTTTGTGAGGCTAGATTTGGACAGTAGCTCCAAGTAGCTTTCTCACTGTGGTTTTCTCCTTGTTGGGTTTTTCACGTAAATTTGGTGTTGTGGTTGTGTTTTTGTGCTTTGAATATTTTATCTAGTTAAGACAGTAATATTTTTTTATTAATAAAGTTTGAATTGGATTAAATTGAAGAATATACTGATTCACCCCCTCTCAGTATGTTTGTGTTCTAACAGTTATATTGTAGTATAATTTATGTTTTAATTGTCATAGTAAAGTTTAGTGAAATGGCTATAACCTAGAATGTAACAAGGTCCATTGCAATAAAGTGAAAAGTCATAATCATGGTGATAATCATGCAACCTTAAATAAATAAGAATATGTTGTTCTTTTTCTCTGAGATCTCTAAGCTATGTGTGTGTTAGGATGCATGGCTAGATAGTCCTTCATTGGACTCTCTGACCATGACTACATCATAACCATAGTGATTGTGATAATACATTGAGTGCTCCTTCAATGCTATTTTTTTAATATTTCTTTCAAAGGTATATATTGTGTTATGTGATTTTTTTGTTACATGTACATTATTTATTTCTAAAACCATTATATATAAGACTGTTTAGCATTTATCTTCTATGAAGATCAAGTAGGAATTTAATAAGTTATATTTGGCTTCCTTTCAATCTACAAAATCTAATATATCCTCATGAGTTACTTAAAAATATGAACATTGTGAACCAAAGAAACATCATGTGGATGTGAGCATAAGTAAAGAATGACAATTTCTAATAACCATCTTGGTCTTCTTCATTAGATAAGAATAATAAATAAGGGAAGGTGTTGAAGGGAAAATAAATATCACTAGCTATAGAAGAAGGATCATCAATATTAGGCTCATCGCAAATCTTAGTATAGTCAACATCAAGGGCCTCATCATCACTAACACTAGAGCCATATGTCAAGTGAAGTGAAGGAATTAATAATTAGAAGGGACGGAAATAATGAGGTCTATAAAAGATGGAAATTCACATACACAATGAAATATTGCATTCATCAAACATGTATTGGTCATCATCTTTGAGGTAAAAGGATATAATGACATCAAGAATCAATAGCTCACATATGATATATTCTATTATTAAAAGATATCAAAATCCTTGATACATGTATTGATGAAAGCTAAGGACAAGGGTTGATGAGAATCCATAGTAAAAGCAATAACCAAATAAAAACACTATTTATAAAGGAAAAACACTTAGGTTACAAATTTCATATTGAAGCTAAAGATATGAAATATCAAAAAAGTGAAGAAAAATAAAAGATGGGAAGATAGTCAAAACCCTAAAGTAAAACCTTAGAGGGGTTTGAAGTGTTAGGGTTCACCAAAAATGTAGGTAAAATAAATAAAACCTAAAGATCACTAAGTTCCCCACACATAAATATGTAAGGTCCTAGCAAATGATATCTCAATTAATACAAATTAGACCTAAATAAATATATTTATTTCAGTATTTTAACATATAATAATCAAATTTGTAAATGAAATTGAGGGAGATATTAGGTCACTTAGCTATTTTGTGTGTACCTTCATTGACTAATGCAATAATGCTAATGTGGATAAAGTATCAAATTTGTTATAGTGGAGGTGTACAATTTGTTCTTAGAAACTAGGTTATATTGCTTTGTGCTTTCGGAAAAAAATTTATTCATGATTTTGACTACTTACTACAATTGTGTCATTCTAGTGTGATCATGTCCTTTTACACCTACAAGCCTAAGATACTAGTTCACCTTCACCATTTTCTAGAAATACACCATATGGTGTCAATGGACAGCTTTAGGAATTTGTTGTGTGAGAATTGAAGTTCAAGAATTTCTAATGCCTTAGACCCCTTGTTATTTATTACAATAGCAAAAGCACACAAAATAAGGATCATGCAAGATGTCTGGAATGAGATGACATTGTAGTATATGTTCATGTAGAGCTGACACAAACAAATAATGTAATGAAATATTTTTCTATTGAATGCTTCTTTCATGTAATATTTGACATTAATGACCTAGGAATTGTCTTTAATACACAACCTTAGACACTCAATTCAAAAGTCTTGGCATGCAAGTTGACAAGCAACAACGATCAAAATTTATAATTATCAACTCTAGAAACAATAAAATTTGAACTTTGGAAAGTGGGACAAAATCATGCGTGCAATAGATTCAAGAGACACAATTGCATTTGAAATTTTATCCAAGAGAAGGAAGACCTAAAAGATAAGACTGACCCAATTCTAAAGATAAAAGGATTAATTCTACAAGAACTTAAACTTTAGGTTCAAGGTTAACTTACATGGTGTCAATGAACGTCTTTAGGATTTTGTTGTGTAAGAATTGAATTTCAAGTCTTCCTAATGCCTTAGCCCCCTTGTTATTTTTTACAATTGAAAAGGCACACAAAATAAGGGTCATGCAAGATGTCTAGAAAGAGATGACATTTTAGTATATGTTCATGTAGACCTGATACAAACAAATAATGTAATGACATATTTTTCTCTTGAATGCTTTTTTCATGTATCTCTATATCTGACATTAATGACCTATGACTTGTCTTTAATACACAACCTTAGACACTCAATTCAAGAGTCTTGGCATGCAAGTTGACAAGCAACAACAATCAAGTTTTGTAATTATCAATTTCAGGAACAATAAAATTTTAACTTTGAAAAGTGGGACAAAATCATGTGCACAATAGGTCCAAGAGACACAATTGCATTTGCAATTTTATTCAAGAAAAAGAAGAACTAAAAGATAAGACCGACCCAATTCTAACTTAAACTTTAGATTCAAGGTTAACTTACACAAAACAACATAAATCAAACACTAAGAAAATCATTTTATTTTTTACCCTTATTGACCTTTGTAAACTTCAGATGCTTTGTGCATTATTTTGCTCTTCCTTTATGTCAGTCACATGTATGAGGTCGATTCCCTTTACAACCAAAAAGCAGGCAATCATATCCTATCCTGAGGCAGGTAAACCAGTCATACTTGTCATATATTCTAGTTGTGGTCATAAAGTGCCAGGATGCGGGGTATCGTCTCTGTAAAGAAAGGAAGCTGCAGCGGATAATACCATATTCTGTCTGCCCACAAAGCATATACGCAGTGGATATCCATCCTTCTCCATCTATTACACCTCCCTGCAACTCCATGACCTATCAAAGCCGGTTGTGCATCTCAGCAAGGGAAATTGCAGGAGATAATTACTGGGGGACTCTTCTTTGGCCGGTATTATTCATTCTCTTAACTCATGTTAATGTTTTGTTACGTGCCAAAGGAGAGTTGCCCTGCAATTGTTATCTGCAATATAATATCATCATGGTATTCTTACTCCACTACTAAAGAAACACTGAGATTTTTTTCTTCTGTGAACTGTTAATGGTGAATGTTTTTGGTCTGTCTATTTCTCAAGCTTAGTAAGTCTGAGAGACTCTTCAAAATCTGAGCAATATCTGAGATGAAATTCAGCTGTATAGAATGATATCCCACGTCAAATTTAGGCAGTATGTGAACGTTATTAGAGTTACTGCAATGAGTCATTTAGTCTGAATATGAATTGGCTGTTGACTTCTTTTTATGGGTATCGACGAGTTGAGTCAATGTTACTTTTTTTTATTATGTCATTCATCAAGGTTCAAATATTCAGATGTATGATATAAGGGATGAGGTTGGGATTGTCTTCTGAACGATTTTAATGGAATGGATACCCTTAACTTAAGAGGTATCAGCATAGACTCTGTTCCCATATCAGATAACAAAATGATCTCCTGAATGATATAAAATCTCCAATAAAAAACAATTCAATGATCTGCAAAATGTGGATTAGTGTGAGTTCTCAATATACTTTGAAGTGTAATAATGAGTATGGATAAATCTGAACAGACAATGTTTGTGATTTGAAGTGAACAGCTTTACCATTTTAGCTAAAATACAAATATATTTATAACTTTGTTTGAACCAGAATTATAATTAAGTTATTGTTCAATCTCTTCTAGTAATGCATTTCTTATATTTCTTATATTCGAAATCAAATGGATTGAAGTTTAAAACACAGATCATTAGAAATTTATGTGTTAATCTTTGAGCTAAACATTGTAATATTTAATGTTCGATGAAGAAATCATCTACGTAAATTTGAAGTCTTATGAGTATTTATAGAGTGTATCGATTCAACAAAGGGTTTGGAAAGTCAATAAAATTTTGTGAAAATGAAAGAATTATTTGTATATTTAATTGATATTTTAAATCATAATTAATGTGTTCAATGATGGTTTATTTATAATATCTATGAAACATCGAAGGGTATTGTATAACTTATTTTATAACAATTAATCAAATAATTATTTTAATAAAATATTTATTATATCAATATAAGCATTTTCAAATTGTGAATCATAATTAAAATGATTTATTATCATTAATCAAACTTTTCGTCATTGTGTAATCAATGTGGATAAAATAACATTGCATTGTGTATGATTTTATTCATAGTGCTAATAAAAAAAATCTATGTTTTGACTCCATGGTTTGATGACATTAAATGTCAAGATCCCTCTAATATTGTCATGTAATTGACAAAGGGTGGCATGTATGATGAGTAAATTGGAGACTTCTATGGCAGCTTTGTGAGTTTAATATAATAGGAGCACTTAGCTAGTTGGGATTGGAGTGGCCCAACTATTAAGAAAAAATAAAAATAATATTGATAAAACAAGCTCTATAGGAAAAAGTAAATAGCCTAAACTAGTAAATATAGGATTGATAGACTTAAAACTATTGTATAAATTACAAGATCATTAGAAAAGAAACCCAACTTGATCTATATTTAACCCATCTACCAAATGGTTTGTTGTATGATAGATTACAAGATCATATTCACAATTCTCTCTCAGTTTATTTTTTGATTTGTTATTCATTTATGGAAATAACTCACAACTCTCTTTTCAATCCTCTTAATGAAGGCTTTATATGTACTTTCAAGCCATATACCATAGTGAGAAGCCTCGGCCCTTCAAACAAAGACCCTAGAGAACCCCTTCAAAACTTGAGGGTCTATAAGATTGATTACTCACATAGATCCCCTTACATTGGATAAATTAGCCACTCCATCTTGACATGAGGATCAAGGAGCATGGTTTTGACATTAAACATGAGTGTTTTAACAAATTTTCCCTTACTAATCATTGATCTAGCAGTAAACATCATAAATTCTTAGAGGACACCCAATTCATGAAGAGAGAAGAAAATAAATTTTGAAGAAAACTAAAAGAGGTATGTGAAATTAGTTGACACTAACATAACCTCAACCAAGATGATAAGTGGAGTTTCAAATATTCTCTTTGAAACCTTTGTTACACCCTAATAAAAAACTATAGTAACCCCCTCTTGAGTGTCTCTTTTTGTCTCTCCCATTTCTTTACCTTTCTCTCATCCCATTCCCAATTCCAACCCCCCCCCTCCCCTCCGCTTCCCTTCCTTTGTGGTTCCTGAACAGGATTGCAAGGTGTGCACCCTTGGTCTCCTTGTGTTGTGCAATGTAGTGCTCGGGTTTGTGGCATGGCTTAACTGCCTCTTGTGGATTCATTAACTCTGGCAGTTGTATCAGGCATTAACAGATCGATCTTTTGGTGCAATGACAACCGTCTATGCAAAAATTGGTATTAGAGCTTGGTTCACGGTTTTGAACCCCTTACACTGGGGGGATTGTTGCAAGGTGTGTTCCCTTGGTCTCCTTATGTTGTGCAATGCAATGCTCGAGTTTGTGACATGGCTTAACTGCCTCTCATGGATTCATTAACTCTGATAGTTGTATTGGGCTTTAATAGGTCAATCTTTTGGTGCAACGACAACCGCATGTGCAACAATTCCATCCTTCTCTTTCTTTTTCCTTGCATCACTAATTCCTGTATGACTTATCTACCCCTACCCCCCTTATTCACCTACCATTCTTTTTTTACTTTTTTCTTATTTGAACCCCAATTTTATCTTCCACGATATTTCATTACAGTCTAAGCCTTGCCATCATTCTTCTAAAG
Organism: Sequoiadendron giganteum; assembly: GCA_007115665.2. Taxonomy (NCBI): domain Eukaryota; kingdom Viridiplantae; phylum Streptophyta; class Pinopsida; order Cupressales; family Cupressaceae; genus Sequoiadendron; species Sequoiadendron giganteum. The sequence continues at coordinate 674,625,887 of CM021104.1, read as the reverse complement.
TTGGTCTTCATTATGTGTGATATCACTACCTAATTTAGTGGTATATTTTGTTATTACTATTATTACTAGGTTTAATTCAAATTATTTAGTTCCTCCTCTTTGTTACCTCTTCAAAAAAACTATTGTTTTTTTAAATCCTTCTTATAACTAATTATACTTAAGATTATCTCCTCATCATCTTTATACTTGACTAATTTTATTGTTATCTCCTTTTTATATATTATATTTATTATAACCTTATTATCTCCTTAAGTCTTCGTAGTCATATCATTTCCTTATCTCATTATTATATTTATTGTCTTCTTATTATCCGTATAAATTTAATTATTTCTAGTATTTTCTTCTTATCATCTTCAAATCAACTAGTAGTAATTATCCCTTTCTTTTAATCTTTCATTTCTTATGCAATAAGTGTAATTTTAAAAATTGATGTAAAATAAATATACATAGCTATTTCTTGAAATAGATGATAGCTCCTTAAAATGTATGATGAAAAATTATGTGTACATTTTATTTTGTTATTTCTAATGTTTACTATTAATGATATTGAAGAACATTATATTTTTCAAATCTTGTAATACTTATAGTAATTCCAAAATCTACATTCTACTAAAATCACCCAATCAATTAGGGTTTCCTCATTAAAAAATATTTGTAATTGTCATAATATAAAAAATGCAATATCAACTTAGGGAGAACGGGAGCATAGAAATTTTGCATGGAATACTCTTTTTCTAGGTCTAAGAAAAAGGTGCTTTGGAGGATTTTGAAAGATAATGAAACAAAAACATAATTTTGGAGGAAGTGGAAAGGTAGCAACAAGGTCCCAAGGGTTGGTTAAATTTTTTCTAGTAATCAATGCTTACATTTTTAAGTACTTTTTTTTGGAGTTAGTAGTCACATGATTTTTTTTACTTATTTATAGTGGATATATGTATTTATTTGTGTTAATATGAGAAATTTTAGAGGTCAAACTTGGAGGGAAATATAAAAAGAAAGGAAGGAAATGTGTGTGTCCATGTAGCATATTTTTATTATGCAGAAGTTATACTTTCAATTTCTTGTTTTTCTACAACTTATTTTCAAACCTTAAACTATAGTAGCCCTACCATCATAGAAGAAGATTCTAAATCATCCTTTATTAGTAAATTAAAATTTGCATGGGACCACCTATGCTGCTAAAATTTAAGCAGCAAGACTAAATAAGCAACTACATGAGACCACACTATAAGTCTCTTTTCTTTCCTTTTTGAAATAATTTTGGAAATATATTGATGTTGGTGTTAGAAAGAATTCATCTTCTCTCTATCAAGAAGTTGTTCATATTTGATTAAAGGATTTTAAAGAAAACTTATTACTGAGCTAGTGGATCCAATTCCATCTCAAATATAAATAGAAGATTTTGGAAAAATAATATGGCCCCCCCTATTTTTTTCTAATAAGTGTTTATGGTTGAATTTAATCCTATAGTTGACTTATTAGATTTGGAGGAAAATTAAGAACATTGGACACTCTCAAAGATTTTTTTTATTAGGTCCTTTCCTAGTCAATGGCTTTCAATGATTGATGTCAAATCCTAGGTGGATCAAATGTGCATAAATAATCCTTTAAGTTATTTCTCCCTAATTTATAAATATTCTTTTTGGTTCACTATTTCAATCAACTTAGGATGTTATTTACTCCCTCTCAGAAAATATTGGACAAAAATATTGTCTTTAAACATTAGGGGCACAAGTCTATTAACTCATCTATTATGAAACCTCCTTCAAAGGTTTGTATTAGTTTATATAGCCTCCCTAATTTAGTGGAAAATAAAAATCAATAATTAATGAAGGTTGTGGAAGTTAATAGTAATACTTCAAGCTTGGTTTGAATTTTTAGGGATTTAGATCTTCCTCCCAATACATAAATTAATTTATCTTTATATTCAAATGATTTTCTTCAATAAATGGATTATGAAAGGATTTTTTTTCATTGTTATTTATTCCATGAAATTATTCATATGAATAGGTTTTGTCATTCTCAATCATTTAATTTTAAAAGGCAATCCTAGTCTTCTATTTTGGTGAGTTAGAATCAATGTTTGGGCAAGGTTGTGGAGGTTAACTATAATACTTCAAGCTCGACTAAAAATTTATAGGGATTTTTAAAATCTCCCTCTCCCTAAATAAGTTATTTTATCTTTGGCTTAGAATATTTTTCTTCGAGAAGTGGATTATGAATTGACTCATTTTCATTGCTATTCATTCCATAAAACTATTCATAGGACATGATTTATCATTCCCAATCATTTTATTTTAAAAGACAGACCCGATCATCTAGTTTGGTGAATCAAAACCAAGTTTGAAAACCTAATCAGTTTTAAATGATCACAAGTATTTTTTTGACATCATCATCATCTTTATTTCCTATCCTCATATTTCTATCCACTTTATTAGAGTTCTTTTTTGTTAAATTGGAACTCTCAACGTGAATTTTCTTAATAGGATGTTAGGGAGGGAAATTTTAGTCATGTTCTAGAAATTTGTATTTCTGAAATTTAGTAATAAAATAAATAGGTGGAGAGGTTGGATATCCTTATAAGGTGGTATGTCTCATCCTCCTCCCTTCACCTCACAATAAATGCCTAACACCTATAAATTTGGAAAATATTTTTGTTGCTTCCTAATCATTTTTTGATGAGAAAATCATTATATTTCTTCCAAGGATGTTTTTCTTGTTGAAGATATGTTTTTGGTAGGATAATAAGTTGAAGAGATTGTGGAATAATTAGGTGGCTTATCTTGTACCAAAAAATATTTTTATCTCTTATAAAAAAGCTACAAGAAAATGATTTTGAATACTAATTTAAATGAAATTAGGGAAAGGTCCCAAAAAATAATCTAGAATATTTTATTAACAGTAAAATGAGGAAGTTAATTCCCTAACAAGGGGAGATTGGGCAAGCACCAACTCTCCTTAAGTAAACTAGATATTATTTACTTGCAAGAGACTAGATTTGGATAGACTTTGGATCTCTTCTCATTTCTTTAAAATTTTAATTTGGGATATTCATAGATGCAAAAAAATCATGCTTCAAGTGCATTATTTATTATTTTTAATCCCTTTTGAATCAATTTATAATTTCTAGTTAAGAATTCTAATTGTATTGGATATTATTTCAATTCATTTCAAAAGAAAATTTCAATTTTATTAATCAATGCTTATGGAACTAACAATCTTCATTGAAAGAGAATAATTTGGGATGAATTATCTTCTCAAATATTTTTTAGGAATAATTTGGGATGAATTATCTTCTCAAATATGTTTTAGGATAATAATTTTTTAGTTGGAGTGTTTTCAGTACTATTACTGGTGTAGAGGATAAAAGGGGTAGAGTGGGTGGAATTTCTCACTCAAAACTGACTTTAAAGCCTTCATAATAATCATGTCATAGAAATTGTTAATCATAGAAATTGTTCCTAAATCAAATGTATTCTATTAGAATTACAAGAAAAGAGGTTAAATAGTATTATAGAGAGACTCGATAGTTTTTTGTTTTTAATATATTGGCTAAGGAATACTTGGGTCTTAGAGTCATGTATCCTTCCTATTCCTATTGGAGGTTTTGGTCATTTTATAATTTTGTTCAAGGTCCCTATGGACTCTCCTCATTCTAAATTCTCATTTGAATTTTAACTTATGTGGCTCCAAAATAAATAGATTTTTGAGATGATAGATTCATAGTGGAAGGTGTGCCCCCATCCTTAAGCACTTTAATGTTTCATTTCTATTAAGAATTATTATTTTATTAAATATATTGAAAGACTAGAATAAAAATATTGTTAGTAATATATTTATATTGAAATTTGATCTAGATTTAGGGAAATAGGGTTCATTTCCACCATTAATCCTAGTAAGCCCAATTATGTAGATTTACAAATCTAGTAAAAATTCAGTACCATAATAATTTGTAAAATCATTTTTTAGGATAAATAAAAAGGAGATAAAATGAGAGAAGAATAATAATAAATATTATCCCCAAACAAATGAAACAATATGTATGTGGGGAAAACCTTTTTGGATTAAAAAACCATCCCCCAAGAACCATGAAACTATTGTATTATTCAACAAATAAATATTTTACAATACAAAGAGACAATAGAATATCATGGAGATAAACACCCATCTCTAAACCTTGTTCTTTGACTTGTAACACAAATATTTTCTTCCTACTCTAGAAAAATTTTAAATATCACGTGCATGTAACCTAAAATCTATCACCACATTATATATTACAATCAAGAAGAAAACTAGATTGTACCATCCAACATCCATGGTAAAAATTAGGTAAGATTTTGACAATACCTCTTGAACTCTAATGCTACATGCTAGCTAACTAATTGTACTTCATATTTTATCATGTTCAATTTCTACATATACCAAAGTAAAAATCAATTATTTATTGGATAGCAATGGTTTCTCTTATAGTCATCCTCCAACTAGGAGGTGAACAATTTCTACAAATATCAACAACCATATATGTTACTATCCTCAACCAAGAATAAAATTCCAATATAACCCACACAATATTAAGAAACCATTAATCGACCATAATGGCATGTCCCTATTGCAAAGTGGATTGGATGCCAATACAAGAAAAATGATTTTTGCCAAAAAAAATAAAATAGATCACCATACGAAAAGTGTTTCTCATCATGTAAAAGACTTACATAGGCCAATATTTAACCATAAGACAACCCCAAAAAATGAAAATCTACATTTCAAACACTTATTGCACTCATTTGCACAACTCGCTTGTGCAATAGCTAATTTCTCTTGTGCAACAAGGATACTTTGTACAACTAAAATATCTTATGTAACAACTCACATTAGTTGTACAATTGATACCTTTTATGTGACAACCAAGAGTTGTCAATTTCATCCAATTTTTTAATTCAAGGAATTTTGGTGAATAATGCATCCTAGTCCTAACATTTCCCCACTTTATATTCTACTATAAAAACAAATATAAATAGATAAAATCAAGTTCACTACACAAAATTTGTAAATATTCAAGAAACCATGAAAATTCACATTCAAATAAACATGAAGATTCATTGTCAAATTATAAAATTCTCATGTAATATAACTCTATAAAGCTATAAATATATCTTTCAAAAATTAGTAAATAAAAGGTACTCCAAACCTATTCAAAACTCATCAACCCTTTCCAAAATAAATATACATGTAAAATATACACTCCAAGAGTCCACCAAAGAAAATTGATCAATGTTCTAATCTAAGGAAAAAAGAAAACTAAAATCAATACAAAGGCTCCCACCATAAATCTAGTGCAAACTCTAAGAACTCAAAAAACATGGCAAATTGTTTTCAAATATCCACACTAGGAGATTAACCTATCTTTGAGTGTAAGATATAAAAAATATGATATGTCAATGCTAATAAAACTCCACATTCAAACTTTAATCAACCAATTCCATCCAATTAAAGTAACCAATGCATCAAATCAAGAGATAAAATACAAAAATCATAGTTGAGGTTCATATTATAGGAATAGTGTATAGTAGAGGAACTCAATCGTGACCACGTGATCTCACATATATATAAATCTAATATATGACAACAAACCTACTATAGAATATGCAAAAAAATCATCATATGACATCAATAGATACAACTCCTCAAAATAAGGAAACAATTACTTACAAACAAGAGCTCCAACTCTACATCAAAGCTCAAGCGAACACAAAGTTGTCAAAAAATTCACTAAACATAAATTTAAATATTACCTATTATAAATCAAATAAATGTCTTCACTCCCGCTAATTTCACTCAATATTATCCAAAAAAAATCCATGACATTAACATCAGTCAATAAAAGAAATCCATACCATTACCTACACTCCTACTAAATTGATAGGAGAAGTAGCTGAGGTATCATGATAAATTATATATTTCCTAAAATTTGAAGATCACATGTGGCCCTAGCAGAATCAAATAACTCTATGTGTTCCTTATTGGGAACTTCCAAAAGAAAATATAGGACCGCCATCTCCAAAATGAAGAAGAACAAGATGTAACAATCAACTATCTTCCTAAATAAATTTATCATGACAACTTGTGATATGAATATTTTCATACAAAATAAAATTCTAAAAAATATAAATCATTTATAAAATAATAAAATAACCAAAAACAAAACCACTAAGTACAAGTCTACCAAGGACACTATAGGTCCATTTTAGGTCCAACACACGACTAGTACAAGTCAACTACAAGTAAACTACAAATTTTAAGGTTCTTCAAATGACTAATGCATTATGAAATTTACAAACACCTCAAAACAATTTAAGATAGCATGCAAGAACTAAATCAACAAGATAAAGGTCAATAATAAATTAATCTACCATATCAAGGGTTCCCGGATTTTCAACACCAATATCCACAAATTTGAATAAATTATAGATTTTTAACCAAGAAGTTAACCAAACATAAAATAATTATTTCTCATGAAAATAGATACCTCTCACTAGTATCTAACTTAAATTTTGGATTGAAAGAAATGGAGAGTGGAGGGAACAGGAGTGAGGATAGGAGTTTGAAATCCTCTGTTGTAGAGGATGAGGGAGATGTTGATTATAAGGATGAGGCAGATGGGTTGCAGCTGGCGCTTCCTGTTGGTTCGCTTGTTGGAGTCAACTTGGAAGCGGTGGGGTTCTATTGTCTGGTGTGGCTAATGGACATGACTGGGTCGCGAACGATTGTCAAGTTGTTGATGAAAGCTTTGGTCATTTTCTCAGCTGATTGTTTGTTGTTGTCTTTTTCTATTGATCGATGGGAGGGCATTTTTTGGTGTGAGCTTAACTTGTGGGTGACAGTTTATTATTTTTTTGCTTCTCTTCTGTTGGGAGTTTTGGTTTTTCTTGTGTCTTTTCAGCTAGAGTGTTCCCCTATAGTGTGCTTTGGGTCCTTTGATTTGGGGTTGGTTGTGGAATGGCTTATCTTGGCCCTAAGCAGTATATTGGGGTAGCTGGTGTGCTCTTTTTATTAGTTTATTCTATGATCCCTCTCTCCTTGGTTTCCATTTTCCCCTTGGGGTTTTCTCACTTGATGGTGGATGGATTGCTGATAGTGTTTGTTGTTGTGGGTTGCTCTTATGGGGGTTCACCTCTTGGTCCCTGTTTGGAAGCGGCGGGGTTTTGCTATCTGGTGTGGTTGATGGATGCAAGTAGGTTACAAATGGTTGTCGAGTTGTTGATGAAAGCTTTAGTCATTTTCTCAATTGTTTTTTTGTTGCTGCCTTTTGTTGTTGATTGATGGGAGGGAATTTTTTGGTGTGAGCTCGGCTTGTGGGTGGTAGTTTTTTCTTTTTATGTTGTGGGTTTCTCTTTTGGGGGTTCACCTCTTGGTCCTTGTATTTTGCAAATGGTTGGAAAGAGGGATTGTTCTTTATGTGGTTTGGTTGGCCTAAGAGGTTTCTCTTTCCATGGTGTGGGTGTGGCTTGTGAGTGGTAGTTTTCTTCTATTCCTTTCTTGCTACCTGGTGTATTGTTTTTGTTGTTGTCTTTTTAGTTGGTGAGTTTCTTTGTTGTGTGTTTTGGGTCCTTTAAGGAGGGTTTGGTTGTGGATGGGCTTATCGTTGGTCCTAATCAGTGTATTGGGGTGGCTAGTGTACTCTTTATGCTGGCTTTCTCTCTGTCTACTTCCTTTTTGGTTTCCTATTGCCCCCTTGGGCTTTCTCTATTGATTATTTGGTGGTTGTGGTTGCTCACTATTTTCTGCTATTTGGTTGGGTTGCTATCCTAGTTGTTGTTGGTGGTGGTGGTTGTTTATGTTGTCCCTATTCCTATTTTGTTTTTGTTGGCTGGGATTTTTCTAAAGTTACATTTGTTAGTCCAACATAATATGTGCTATATTTTTGTTGTTTTTCTGCTATTGACTGGGTTGATTCTAGAGTTTATCGTGAAGACCCAACTGCTAGTGTGTGGGTTACTGATGTTGTTGGTTGATTTAATCTCTAAGTATTTCTTCCTATTTCCTTCCCTCTTGGTGCCTAAGGATGTTGTGGTTTCTTGTTCTACTAGAGCGATTGCTTTCTGTTGGGTGCTACAATTGGTTTCTTCTTTAGAGGTGAAGAATTCTCTTATTGAGGCAAAGCCTTCTCCTATTGAGGTGGAGTTGCATGTTGTAGGTTCAGTGGAGAGTTTAATTTTCTCATGTGTGTTCCTATGGAGGTAGAGTTTATTTATGCACTAGATTGGTGGCTTTGGTGGTGATGGATTTCTCTTCATCCTCTCCTATAGAGGAGAGCCTCTCCTATTGAGGTGGATTTTGGAATGGTTGTTCAAGTTGGTTGGAGCTACAAAGAAGCTTTTTATTTTCAATGCTTTGTGTTGCTCTCTTATTTTCCTTTTGAGGTGGGGAGTTTGGATTGTTATGGCTCAATGCTGCTTACATTGAGTGGATGGTTTGTTGTGGTCTGGTGGTTGTAGACTGTTGGGTTTTCGGTCCCTAAAAAAACCTATTTTTTTGTCTAGGTTTTAGGCCCTTACAAAAACCTAGTTGTAAAGGGTTGAAGGTAGGTCCCATCAAAACCAGCTTAAGTTGATTTGAATACTTGTGTTTGGTTGCTGACAATGGGATGTGTTTAGTTTGATTATTATTTTCCTTACAATTTATTTGCCTTGTAAAGGGTTTTAGGTCCCTACAAAACCTTCTTGTAATGGGTTTTTGGTCCCATCAAAACCTAATGATCGCTAATCAAAAACATAAGAACTCTACATAATACTTCATATATGCACATATTATCCTCAAGATGACACTTACAATCTTCTTCTGCATGTAGCATGTACTCATAAAAATGACAAAAATTACCATATCATCATCAAAAAATAATTCCAACATATATTAACCCTATATTAATTTCATCCCTTTAACCAAATTACATTCATAAAACTAAAGATAATACACCAATAACAACAAGAAACCTAATCATTTATGCATGAGTTATAATTTTTTACAACCAAACCTTTCATCCACTATAAGTTGTCATTCAATAAATAATTTATTATATTTATTTCTTCTATAATTAACCTATATAGTAATATCACTTACCTATCACCAATATGTACCATGTTATTATTTTCCCTTTAACTTAATCCTACAAGGAAAACTAACCTAGGTAAAAATTTAGCACCACTTATTACATTTAACACATGGGAATATGTAAAAGTTTCCACAACCACTTTTTGGTCCATCGAAGATATAACAATTTTCTTTCATTATGGCTTGGTAGTGACTAACCTTAGGTTGGTCACTAATAAGCCATAGCGTGAGCTGGCATTATAATGCTCTTGTGTTATAACTATCATAAAATAAAAAAATAAAGAGATTCCAAGATCATTTGAGCCAAAAACCACTTTATCTCTATTATCCAAATGTGAGCGAGGGATAGCATGAATATATATTGAAGTCAATGAATTCGCCAACATAATTCTACCATGACATTTACGAGGTCGGGGTAGGTTTTTTAGGGTTTTTACTATATAAATTGAATAGAATATCAATTTGTAATTTTTTTGATTCAACACTTTGTAATTTTTAGGAATTGAAAATCCTTAAAAACTTAGTTCACCAATTGATGAAAACCCTAGTGAAATGTAGGGACAACCAAACCCTCAAAAAACTCCTCTATCTATTCCTCAACATCCTTCTCAAACACAAGAAAACATAATAGGTGAAATTTTTGTAGATTCCCCTAATGTCTAATTAACTAATGTACATAATCATGCATACAACTTAATAGACCTAAGGATCTCCAAATTAAGCAGTTCATTGTTCAAAAGGGGGCTTCATTAAATTGTCAACTAGGGAATTGTGAACTTGAGATGATGTTGGAACTATATATGTAATTGAGAATCCTAAACTTAATCGACTAAGTACAAGTGATTGAACAAGAATAACTCAATTAAAAGCTTCTTACTAACAAAAATCTTATGTATAGAATAGGGTAAGAGAATGCTAGTTATTGTAACTGCTACGGATACCTATCATTTATGGACTGTGACTAATGACCCTCTATTCTACAATGTAACCTATTCAACTAATCACTTTATAACATCAACAAAATGTAACTTAGAAACTTCAATTCATAAATTATACTATAGCATTCAACATGATGGAAAATTGGATGCTATAATTCAGAAAATACAATTCATAATCTAACTATCTAAAATAGTGTGGACTTTGTAGTACCTCAAGTGGCCCGTGTTTGAGTTGTTGCAACTCCATAGTATCTCCTTCAATTACTTAACTCATAAAATCATGCAATTGAAATATCTTTCTTTATTGTAATCCAAACATACACAGAGCTTAGAAAAAAATGCAAAAAATATGGTATGCAATCTAATTCCATACAAAAATATAGGTAGTAGTCTCTCACAAGAGTGTCCCCATATAATGGGTTTGTGAGAGTCATGTTTTTCGAAAACTATAAATAGACTAAGAGCAATTGTCAACTTGATGTTGATGTAGAAAACAAGAAGAGAACCAGGTCTTCTAACTTAACAAAAAATAACAACTAGTGGAAGTAAAAGTGTTAGAATCCAAGGACTACAACAATCAAGAAGACTATTATAAAAAAAAACATTCCTAAATGGGAAATCTTTATTATAACTGATATCCCCTGTTAGAACAGACTTCTTGTTCCTCCACTGTTTATTGAAAATATGGAGTGACACATGGATATTCATGTCGAAATCCTCAAACCATCTACATTTTATTCTGGAAATATGCATGTATTGTAGTTGATTGACTCCTCTGGCTATGTTGGATTGTCATCCTTCTATTGTAGGTTGAGAATCCTTTTGTTGTAGGTTGACCGGTTCTTCACTGTAGGGGTTAGTCCTATTTCTTAAGGCATTTTTCATTATTAGCAACTATAATTAATCATAAAATTATACAAAATATCATAGACATTCAAATTTCACACACATATTCATTAATGTAATATATCATCTTCAAATGTTTTGAAATACTTAAAAGTATATGTAAAAGGTTTAAAAATGTATTTTAAGGTTTACTAGAAATGAGATAAAAAATAAAATTACAAGGAAATGTGGTATTCTTAGGGTCATCATCCCCCAACTTAAATTTTTTCTTGTCCTCAAGTTAGGGTCTCAATTTGTATTGTAGTGTAACCTCTTTGTAGTCCACTATGTTGGTGACCCCTTCATCTTGCTTCAAGTAGGACCCTTGTCTGTCTGATATCTTCTCCTATTTTCCTTTCTTTGTTGCATCTATCTCGTGTCTTCTCCCTATCCAATGTGGGATTGGGAACAAGAGAAGAGGAGGATGGACCATCAAGAGAAGCCAAGTAATATCATTTTCAAGGGAGGTTGAAATGTATTTATGGGCTCTTTTTATTGTTGCTAATTAATTGAAGATAGAATGAGGCTCCTTCCTTTTCAGCTTTGGTGTCAATTCTCTCCATCTATTCTAAGAGAAATCAAGTGTCTCTTTCCCTATCCCTCTTGCAAGTTCTTGAAACCTTTTGTAGTCATTTTCTTTGCATTCTAGAATCTTTTCTCTCACCCACCTTTTGTCTATCAATTCAATCCATTCTTCCACAACCTTTTGAGGATCTTCAACTTCTGCTCTAAGTAGAAGGGGAAATGACTTCTCCCTTTCCTAATATTTTCTTTTTTAGTTGTCCTCTTTGATGTTCATTTCTCATAAATGTGTCCATTACCTCAATTCAACATCCCCCACAAAAATAAGTGGGTTTCAGGTAGATTATGCAAGTAGAATTCACATAGTTGATCTTGCATTTTTAGGGTAGCTTATTGGTATGCTTCTAAAAATAAGGTAGGTAAGGATAAAGAAACTGGGAGATTTCTAATCAACTAATTGAACTGAAAGATTAAAAATATTTCATGTAGATATAGGGTGTAAACCCTTGCAGGTAGTCTACATTTTAGGAGTTGCACTTTATTGTCAACCATCTCCATTTTTACCTTCAAATTCTTGATTTTTGCATCCTTCTTTCAACTGCTCAAGTATGTGTTGATATTAATTCAAAATTTTATTTTTCCCAATCCTTTTGCATATGAGTGATTTCTCTTACTCTATTCTACATTTAAATTCAAGGGTTTCCATGGTAGAGGTTCTAGGCATGCTTGGGGTACATTTTGGTTTACAGGATATGGATTTCTCTTGTTGTTCTCAAAAATGGCCAATTGTGCCAACTTTTCCAATCTCGATCCTTGCTACTCAAAATCATGCAACCTTTTCTCTAATTTTTAAATTCTACTATCCAATTCATCTTCCCTTTGTTGGTATCCCTTGAGTTGGTCCTCTAATTATTTTATTCTTTATAAGGCTTCTTGCAGTTCCTTCATCTCATTCTTCTCTTTCAAAAACAATTCTTCTTTTTTCCAAGAATGTATCCTCATCAACCTCATTAGGTGAACCAAGCCCTTCCTCTAAAACTAGGATATTTTGAGGTGTATTCTTTTTCCTAGCTATAAATAAATCTTTAGAATCAAAGTTTCAATTGATGCTTTGCAATGCCCCACCTTGTAACCCTAGAGGAAGTTGCAACAACTATGAAAGCGAACAATTTTTTTTTTTTAAGTGCAATATTAACATGAAAGGTGCACTAATTATCGCCAACATCCTCTAAGGCATGAGACTAAGGTTACATCTAATTCCCATAACATAAACATAAATACCTTCATAGCATATGATTAACTACTTATTAGTTTAATGTACATACATTCAAAGCATTAAAATTGCATCACATAGATTAGGTATACATCAAGATCCAAATATTACATTAATTTTCAAATAAGGTTTACAATACTCATTCCCTGAATGAGGAAGATCATGCATAACTAATATAAATTACATGAGACCTCCTCGAACACAATTTGAGGAGTAATATAAGTACAAGTGTCAACTGATACAATACATTAAATGAAAGGAACATATCAAAGGTATCCACGAGCTCTCCAACTAAAAGATCTTGACACCACGAACAGAATAAAGGGGACCCAATCGAGTAAGGTGCACGTTCCACCCAACCAAGTGGTACCTGAAGGCCCACCTCCATGCTAGGAGACAGTAACAAGGAATCCTAGACAAGATCAACTACCACTAGAAACAGGCTAACACATAACTGAACTTAACAAATACTAGTCCAACACTAATTCATAGGGTATAATGCTTCCAGATTTAAACAATTAGATACATCAGTGAACCAAACTTACTGCTGACATAGGAGTGACACCACAAAGATGCATGGGTTACCCCGGTAGATCTTCCCAGACCTCGGCCCCCATTGAGAGTCACTCTCCTACTGTCAACACGTGGAACAAATCCACAACCAAAGGTAACTAGCGCACACTACGGATATTCAATCCTCATCCAAAGATAAATGACATCACATCCCCATTCGTGGAAACTAGGTGATTAATCGAATAACTACAATACGCACTACCCAAGGGAAAGGGATGAAACCAAGAAACACAACAACCCCAAATAAAAATACTACAACTGAAAGACTTATAACGCATCTAAACTAATTTCCCAAAAAGTGAACAAGGAAATTACATGCAAAGGCAATAATAGAGGAAATAAACTACTTTTCAGATATATTAAATCCAATTCCTCTAATTTGTAAAGAAATTTCCCAAGCAAATAAATAAAATGAAATGAAATGAAAGCCCTTAACAACCAGAGAAAGAAATTCGAACTTATTTGTATCTTCAATTTCCTCGATTAATTTTAATAAAATAATAATTTCTACTTAAAGACTAATCCATTCAAATCTTCTATTTGTGCATATATTACATGCACCCAATTTAAAACAAATATGTTTAAATAAATATATTCAAATATATATATAATTATATATATACATATATACATATATGTATATGTACTTATAATTATATATACATTAAAATATTACTTATTTATTTAAATTAAAACAAATTTCTTTTACTAAATCCAATAAACATAATTTAATATATATTTATATATTTATATATATACATACATATATACATAATATAATATATATATATTAAAAATAAACCACACAATATTAAAATCGCCAAAAAACCAGCGGACGAATCTCATTTTACAAAGGTTCGGCGAAAAGATATTGGTAAGGCTGCTTAAATAGCCACGGTAACACTACAGGGATCACCTTTAATAAATGAAAACTCCCTTACAATATGGGGAGGGGCGGTTGTGCTTGCACAACTGAACCCCCCCATCTCCATACAGCGGCCAGGGGTGTGTGAGGACCTGTGGAGGGACCCCTCCACAACGTCGCTCCCATATGGGGGCGGCGTTGGGGAGGCAGTTCCTCCCCAACCCCCATTCATTCCAAAAAACTTCTAAAATCAAAACCAGCGAACATCCAATTTTTGCCCACGTAATTTTAAGAGAATAAAACCTTCATCATACAAAAATCACAGTAACATTTCAATATTTATTGACATTTAAATATATATATATATATAAACAAATGTTCTAATTGGGCAAATATTTTAGAAAAAGTCCATCTACTGGAAAAATATCCAAATTTTTACAGAGAGAAGGAATTTTACATAGAGGTCTTTTCTAACTTTTCTTCAGACAACAAATAATTTAATCGGAAACAATTATTTCCTACAGAAATCAAATTCAATAATGATTTGGAGTAAAATTTCTCTACAAAAACTTCTACCCAAATTTTCTTGAGAAGATAATTTCTACATAAGTATTTCTTCCCGACAGAGAATTTCCTAGATCTCTAATTGTATTATTTTGGGTTCTTTTATGTTCACAATAATCCCAACTTAAAATTTGCAATGTTTTCCATGAAATATTTCGTTTCAGCAGAGGATTTCATTTTCACAGAGAATTTCACACACGACATTTACAATTTTTATACAAAACTCAAAGCTTTTAAAAACTTGCACAGACAATCTTTTCCAAAGAGTAATCTATACTAAGAAGCTTTTCCAATATAAAACTAGCAAAAATTAAAAGAGGTACTTGAAATCCAATGCCTGTGAAGATGTAAATTGAAGTAGTGCCTCCTCCATAGATCCAAGTATTTTCTCCCAAATCAATGAAACCTCCTCCAGAACAATAAAAAAAATCCCGAACACAAAATTTTTCCTGAGAGTAACTTTTTTCCAAAATTTTCACAACAACATGCAATAACAAAAACTTCCTTCTAAAATATTTTCCCCAACACAAAATATCCTCTATCCTTCTTATGTGATGAAGCTTCTCACTTCTTCCCGTTACAGCCATAAATTTCTCCCGATGAATAAATTTTCCCAACAAACCTCATAAATTTTTCAAACACATGTTGAATACCAAAATATCTTTTGAAACCAAATTACACAAAATCCTCCAGAAATTTTAAAAATTAAAACATTTAATAATTTCTAAAATATTTAACATTTCTAATTTAACTAAATTCAACTAATTCAATTAATTAATAAATAATATAATCCTAAGACTAGATTATTTACCAATTAAATTAAATTAATTAATTAATTAATTAACATCTTCTAACATTAAAACCAGGTTGATTTAATAATCATATTAAATATTTAAATCCATTAAATTACCTTTTACACACCTTGCACCATAATAATTTCAAAACAACATTAAATAACATTAACAAACAAAACCAACTAGACCCGACAACACACTATGACTAGGGTAATGGCTTGACACAGGAATCCTTGCTACTATCTCCCAATCAACATTACCATTGGGCAATGGACATGCTCAAACCTGTGAAGCCAAGTGGAGTCAATGTCCTATACCTGCAAACCTATAACCAAGGCATATATTGAACATGCATATATACATCATAATAGAACACACTGTGAAGAGAGAATCGTGGAATCGCAGGGCGCTCGCAAGCGAGTGGTGCAATTTTGTCCCCTTCACCAATACAATATCATAAGAGTGATAATTCTAACATCAATAATCTACTCATGTGCATATAACAATATTAATTCAAATAACCATTATGATAATCAAAAACATGTCATAATGATAACATCAAAATAAGGTACCATCACATCATAATATAAAATCCACATCGCTCTATAGTTAGCAATCAAATAATAATCTAGCATCATAGTATATCAAATTCTAAGTGCTTAACAGAAAACAAAGCTTAACAAAGTAGAATACTATCAGATCATAAGAGCAAAATGGAGGGGTGTTACATGCTTAGATAAAGGGGTTGCAATTTTTTGGGTTGCTCATCATGACTAAGAACTTTCCCCTCTTGGGAGTCTATCTCAGATTCAACCACAACAACAATTTTTTATTCTTATTCTTCCCCTTTACAAGGTCCTTCCTCTTGAGGTGGTGTGACCGTCTTCTCGGTTGTACTGACCTCTTCTACCTCTTCTTGGGAGCAAAGGTGGAGGTTGCACTTTTCCTTTTTGTGGCTTAGGCTTGGAAGGTCTTCTAGTAGATGCAAGGATTTTTGGTTCCTCCTATACTATGGGCTAGTCCCTAGAAGCTACAGGTTGTGTTTCCTGCAGTTCTAGATCTGTCTTCTCACCAATGTTGTAGGTAGGTGAAGCGATGGGTGAAGTAGAGGGTACACATTCCTTTTTTGCAGCCATAGAAGGATCATTCATTTCATATTCCATATTTATTTCCTCTTTCTCTAGCCTCATGATAATATCATTAATATTATGTTAGGCTAAAAATTATTCCCAATATATATTAGGGAATTGAGTTCTAAGAATCCTCTTAATCAATAGGGTGACTAAAAAAAATGTGACAATGCAAACTGATTCCTTTTTCTCTTGTACTCAGTAGACATTCTTTTCAACATATTATATAAAATTTTAGGAACATTCAACAACCTTTGGTGGCGTAGGTGACTAAGGTGTTTGAAATGCACAGTATACAAGAGGGATTTTCTTTCATCACAAGTTAAATACTTGACTATGTAAGAGGCATAAAAAACCATGACCAAGGCAATGAAAGTATTTTTTGTACCATGTGTTGAAGAGTCTAAATTATCTCCTGGCAATGTGAAATCAATACTTGTTGCAATCACATCAACTATGGATAGGAATTATTCTTCGGTTCTTGGAAACCTTGAAACCTATACTATTGATGCTTTTAAGGCATCTACTCTTAGCCTTGTCATTTTGTAGTGTGTTTGAAAATTGTTGTCATAACTTCATGGTATTCGGTTAAATGAAGAAAATAATCCAACCACCCAACTTGTTGAAAAAATGGAAGATATTGTTGATCTTCCAATATCAAATTATGTCATTGGTTCTCTCCTAATAATGTCACCTCCCATTTCTGTAATTTATATAACCTCTACTTGTGGCTCGCTATCTTTCAGAATACTAAACATTTTGAATATCACCTCATCTATGTTCTGCAACTTCTTATGGCTAATGAATAGCATTAAAAATTCTATGCATAATTCTCTTGGCTCTCAACATATGAAAATTGGAAAGGAAAATTAAATATGACAAGCTAAACCTTTTTCTTCCCCCTCCCAACTTAATTTTGTTATTTGTCCTCAAATAGAAGAGTGTGAAAAGGACGGAGAAGATAGATTTTCAAATCATTGGATATATTTGATGTTATAAACTTAAATGTGTGCATAATCTTGAATTCTAAATAAAATCAGTAGGATTTAATTTTTAATCATAATTAATAACGAGAGAATTACTTGTGACGGTGTAGTGATGGAAAGCCGGAACATACAAGTTGAAAATTGAGCACCCTCATGCAACTATAGGGAAAATAATTTGAAATGATGGAGTTTTAATTTGAATTACTATGAACATACATGTTGTAAAATGATATTGATGTGATGATGGTACGTGTCTAAGAAGTTTGAATATTGGTGTAGTGTAGGAAAAAGTATCCATTTTTCACACTTAATTCGGGAATAATTATTAATAAAATGAAACTAATGTTGCCTTGATTTAGTGTTGTAATATGTTTTACATATTTGCATTTAAGTTTAGGGCACTTTTTTATAAAATGGACTTAATGGTGCCTTTTTTTTAATGTTGTAAGGTATATCTTTACACTTTCACATTAATCTACGGCTTAATTAATTGATTGAGGTTAATTTTCCTTAATTGGCCACTTTAATTTAAATCCAATCCTAATTAAATGAAAATTTTGAGGGATAAAGCCCAACATTCATAAATACCATTTCACAACACTTAATTTTGGAAGATGTGTGTCCTAGGTAAGTGGTCTAGGACCCATTCGCCATAGGGTGAATGAGTCCTCACTTAGTCCTAGGACCCTATTTTTGCATAATATTTCAATTGCCCGATGTGTGTCCTAGGTAAGTGACCTAGGACCCATTTTCCCTATGGAAAATGGGTCCTCACTTAGACCTAGGATCCCCCTTTGGAATATGTTTTTTGTGGTATTTTAATAATTTCAAATCCATAATTCAATGTTGGCTTGTGATATTTGAATTTTAGGAATTAATCTTAAGACACTTATAAATACAAGGTTACTTCACTTAGTTTCCCCCTAGCAAACTTCAAGTCTTCTAGCATTCTATCAAATTTATGAGCAAGTGTGATCAAGAGCATTCAAGAGAAATTCAAAGGCATTCGACGGTAGATTTTTAGAATAATATTGCAGCAATCAAGATTCCATTGTCATGTCAAATATGTATTGCATCATGCATGGTGTTTGAGCTAATATGATGATGTAGTGTTCAAGAACAATTCAAGCATATTCAAGGAATTGTTTTACATCAAATTTCATGATCAAGATCTACATTCATTGAGGCCACTTCATGTTATCTTGAAGATTTATACTCCAAGGTTTCAATTAAGGTTTGGTTTTAGGTTGAAGATCAATTGGAGAGAAAAATTGAAGAAAGTTGCAAGAAAAGTTGTCAACTCATGGAAACTGGTCTACAAGATTTATTTTCGACTTTTCCACAGTGAACAATTGGAATATGGGAATGCAGACATAGAAGAACAAAACCTATAAACTAATTTTTTGGAGCCCTAGCCAGGACCCATTGGCCATAGGGCGAATGAGTCCTCAGTGATGTCTAAAAAATCATCTTTGGTGATAGGTACACAACATTTTACCCTTTCCAGATCTGCATTTTTTAGTCAGTTCTATTAGTTTTCAAATTTGTCTTCTATAACACATAGTTTGAATGAATTGGGAAAATAGGTTCATTTCTCATCACTCTCATTTTAAAAAAAATAACCCCATTTTTTCTTTGTTTCATTTTGGTGAACCAGGCATGATGTCTCTTCGCCCTCGCTACAACGTAAACACGAACAAACTTCTATGGGCATTGTCATTCGACCTCTTGTTGTGATTAATTTAGATGATAACATTGATATTGCAAAGATTGACGAACAAGTGCATAATGAGTTGAATTCATTGTTCTCCTCTTCTATGAGCTTAAATGACAAATCTCCTAAAAAGAGTGTTGAAATTGGTGTATGTCCTAGTTTGGCACTTGATGTTGTCCCTTCGGCTAGTTGTTCACCTTCTTTATATACTGAACAAGATTGGGATCTGGATGACCTGCTAATAGGTTGACTCACATGTGTCTTACTAGTATTTTTCTTTATTATCTTTTTCATGTTTCTTTATGTGATTGCATGTGTGTAATGTGATCCCTCATATTGTTTCATTTGGTGTATCTCTCTCTTTTTGTGCATTCCTCTATATGTACCTACATTCTTCTCTATGTCATAAACATTTTATCTTTTCTTTGTCTTGTGTTTTCCTTTTGGGGATGATGCAAGGTGTCGAGACATTTAGGTCTCTTCCATGTTGACCCGAAAGGCTTTTTCTTTGTTTTCGCTCTCTTTGTGTCATTCTTCTAGTTCTATGATTATTTGGGGAATGATGATGTTTTCAAGCTCTATAACAACATTGTAGTAAAGATATATTGACCCCTAATCCATAGATCCCTTATGTATTTTTGGGGGCAACCCCTCCTTCCTTTTTCATGATGTAGTTTTATTTTGAAAACATATGACTTGGAATAGGGCTTTTTGAGTAAGCTCTCATGTCTTAGGATTGAAAATTAGCTACTTTAAAGAAATTTTTCATAACAATGGTGTTAGCAACTGCTTTAAAGTGGGAGCATGCATTTATAATATCTTTTTGACATTTTTCATGTTTCATGGTGCGATTTTATTTTTTCTTATGATGTGTCCTTTTCTTGGTGGTTTCATTGGGTTTGATGTCCTCCAAGAGTGTGATATTTCTTAGTGTATGACTTTCCTCTTAGTGGTGATGTGATGCATTGCATTCCATAAGTTGTGAATCTTTTACTCTTGACTTGTCCTCTCTTGGAGACATTAGGCATAATGGTCCCTAAGAATAAGAGCTTACACAAACTAAGAAAAATCCCTTTGAACAAAACTTTTACTTGAATTATTGTTCATAGGTGTTTGGCATAATGTAGCTTGCTAACCTTATGAAGCTCGAACTCTAAATTCAAGGCCACCAAACATAACACACCTTCCTTTCCTGTGGAGCCTTGCCTTACATTGTGGTGCCTTATTGAAGTTATCAAGAGGATAGCTTTGATATGGTATGGGAACCTAATATGATTCTCTCATTTTCCACCCTTTTAGGATACTCACCTAGTGGACGGCCTAAGGTTCCACTACCCCAAAGTGAGTGAAAAAATAAAAACTGGTGGCTTAGGTGTGTTCCACATCACATTGGACCACCTAGGCTTGGTCTTCCTGATCTTTGATGTTGTATAATTGTGTATCTTTGTCATGGTTGTATACATTAGTGTCTTGAATGTCTACTTTAGTGTGAGTTTGACATGGAGTCATACTCTCACTAAAGTGGGGGAAATATATAGTGTAGGAAAAAGTATCTCTTTTTCACACTTAATTTGGGAATAATTATTAACAAAATGAACCTAATGTTGCCTTGTTTTAGTGTTGTAATATGTTTTACATATTCACATTAAGTTTAGGGCCATTTTTAATAGAATGGACTTAATGATGTCTTATTTTTAATGTTCTAAGGTGTATTTGTACACTTTCACATTAATCTAGGGCTTTATTAATTGATTGAGGTTAATTTTCCTTAATTGACCCCTTTAATTCAAATCCAAGCCTAATTAAATGCAAATTTTGAGGGATAAAGCCCGACATTCATAAATGACATTTCACAACTCAATTTTGGAAGATGTGTGTCCTAGGTAAGTGACCTAGGACCCATTTTTAATAGGGAAAATGGGTCCTCACTTAGTCCTAGGACCCTATTTTTGCATAATGTTTCACATTGCCCGATGTATGTCCTAGGTAAGTGACCTAGGACCCATTCTCCCTATGGAGAATGGGTCCTCACTTAGACCTAGGACCCCCCTTTGAAATATGTTTTTGGTGGTATTTTAATGATTTCAAATCCATAATTCAATGTCGGCTTGTGATATTTGTATTTCAGGAATTAATCTTAAGATACATATAAATACAAGGTTACTTCACTTAGTTTCCCCCTAGAAAACTTCAAGTCTTCAAGCATTCTATAAAATTTATGAGAAAGTGTGATCAAGAGCATTCAAGAGAAATTTCTAAGGCATTCAACGACAGATTTGTAGAAGAATATTGCAGCAATCAAGATTTCATTGTCATATCAAAGATTTATTGCATCATGCATGTTGTTTGAGCTAATATGATGATGTAGTGTTCAAGATCAATTCAAGCATATTCAAGGCATTGTTTCACATCAATTTTCATGATCAAGATCTACATTCATTGAGGCCACTTCATGTTAGCTTGCATATTTGTACTCCAAGGTTTCAATTAAGGTTTGGTTTTAGGTTGAAGATCAATTAGAGAGCAAAATTGAAGAAAGTTGCAAAGTTGTCAAAGTTGCAAGAAAAGTTATCAAATCACGAAAACTAATCTACAAGATTTATTTTCAACTTTCCAACAGTGAACAATTGGAATCTAGGAATGCATACATAGAAGAACAGAACCCATAAACTGATTTTTTGAAGCCCTAGCCAAGACCCATTCGCCATAGGGTGAATGAGTCCTCAATGAGGTCTGAAAAAGCATCTTTGGTGATAGGTACACAACATTTCACCCTTTCCAGATCTGCATTTTGATATTCAGTTTTGTTAGTTTTCATATTTGTCTTCTATAACACATATTTTGAATGAAATTAGGAAAATAGGTCCATTTCTCATCACTCTCATTTTGATAAAACACCCCCATATTTCCCCATTTTTTCTTTATTTCAATTGGAAAGGAAAGTTGTGGTAAGTATGGAATTATTAATGATGAAATGTGATGTTGTATGATATGTGTGGTGGAGTGGATTTGATGCATGTTGGAATGCCAAAGGTGATATAAAATGGAAAGTATTAGTGGCTATAGGTATAATGTAGTGAATTGGAGATAATTTCTACGAGTAGCAAAACAGCGGGTCTCATTTTATTGAT
Source organism: Sequoiadendron giganteum (assembly GCA_007115665.2). Lineage (NCBI taxonomy): Eukaryota > Viridiplantae > Streptophyta > Pinopsida > Cupressales > Cupressaceae > Sequoiadendron > Sequoiadendron giganteum. Next base: position 674,603,404 of record CM021104.1, on the reverse strand, counting down.
GTGCCTTGGGGTTGTTTCTATAGGCCTCATGAACTTTGTTGTGCACATCCAAAAATAACTATTGGTGATGGTATATTGTGCATGTGTGTGCATGTGAGATATTAGTGTAAGAACTTATACCTATTATGCTACAGTAGGTGAGCTGGATTGCTCATCTACGGATGTATTACATGATGTTTTGACCTTGTTTGTATGTTTTACATGTAATTCTAGATTGAACTCTTGTTTTAGATTATGTAAAAACTCCTCCTTTTCAATGGATTTTTTTTTAGCTTGAGTCTGTGTCCATTGACCAATAATAATAATTGGATTGAATCTATGGTAGTTAACTAAATCGCTACATTTTGAAAAACATGCTTAATTTCATAGGGTTCAATCCACCTTGTTTGTAATTTTCCTTTGTGGTCTTTATACCATGAATCATAAAGCAATACCTAGTATCCTTCATTGAATTCCTTAGTTTTAATAAAATGGTCATGCCAACTAATCCTTTGCTTTTGCATAATTTTTTTACAGTGTATTTCTTCCATTCTTATCTCATCCAAACTATTGGGATTGTGTATTCTTTCCTTCTAATCTTTAGATAGTTCAATTCCAAGCTCTATTGTTGTTATAAGTGTTTTATACTCAAACTCAATTGGAAGGACAACCTTTATCCCATACACCAATTCATATGGTGTGAACCATGTTGTGTTCTTCCAGGTTGTCCTATATGTCCAAACAGCTTCAATTAGTCTTATTGCCTAGTATTTCCAATGCAGATGAATTATCTTTGTTAGAATAGCTTATATCTCCCTGTTTGTGACTTATACTTTCCCATTGGCCTATGGATGGTAGGGAGTTTATTTTTGATGCCTTATTTCATAAAAATTGACTAATTTTTCAATCAAATCGGAAGCAAACTGCGGTCCCTGGTCTATGACTATTTCTCTAGGAACATCGTACTTGGTAAAGATTTCTTCATAAAGGAATTTGGAAACATTGACATCTCTAGAAAATTGTAGTGCTTTAGCCTCCACCCACTTTATGAGATAGTTTGTGTAGACTAAAATGTATTATTTTTTGTTAGATGTTGGAGCTATTGGAACAATGAAATCCAATCCCCATTTTTCAAATGATGCAATGACCAATTGTGGCTAGAGGGGAATTTCATCACTCCTAGAAGTTCTTCCCATCCTTTGGCATATGTCACATCTCCTATTATATTTGACTACATCCTTGTGAAGTGTAGGCTAGTAGTAACCAATGGTTAAGATTTATAGATTTTTTCTCTTGGCTATAAAGTGACCTCCACGAGGCTCATCATGACAATCCTTAAGGATATCATATACTCCATTCTCCCTAATACATCTCATTATGTTATATGGCCCTATATAAAAGAGATAACCAGTCACCTAGGAATAAGGGAAGTTGTGTTCTACCAGATGACATCTTTCTCTCAATGACAGATGTGGAGGTGTTCTTCCTACAACTAAATAATTGGTTATATTTGCATACCAAGGTGTTTGCACAAAGAGAGAAAAAAAATGTTCATCTAGAAAGGAATCATCCACTACTTCTTTTATTAATTTAATTTGTGGCCTTGAAGGGAAATTAGACACTACATTTTCTTTCCCTAGTTTATTCACAATGGTAATGTCAAAATCATGTAGTAAAAATACACACCTAAGAATCCTTCCACCAACCACTAATTTGTTAATAAAATATATTATTTTTGTGTGTTATGTATGAACAAAAATAGAATATCCAGGGATATAATGTCTAAACTTGTTAATGGCATATGTCACTGCAAACATTTCTTTCTTAGTAACTGTGTATTTGAGCTCGGAAGCCTAAAGATTTTTATTAATATCATAAATTGCATACTCCGTATTTCTTTCTTTTTGTCCTAGTACAACACCTATAGAAAAATCAAAAGAATTTGTATGTATATGGAAAGGGAGTGTCTCGTTAGTCCCTCTCAAAATAGGTTTCCTTGTGAGATATGCTTTGAGGGATTCAAAAGTTTCTTGGCAGGAAATGTTCCAATTGAATTCAATATCTTTAGATAAAAGAAAAAACAAGGGGGTTGCTATTTTACTAAAATCTTTGATAAATCTCTTGTAATATCTTGCATGTCCAAGGAAACTCCTGACATCTTTTTGCTTCTAGGGAATAGGCAAAGTGGAAATTACCTCAATTTTGTTTTGATCTACCTAAATTCCCTTACTACAAACAAAGTGTAGAAAAACCACTCCTTTAGTCATCATCATGAAGCATTTTTCGTGACTTAAAGAGAGGTTGTGATCTTGACACCTTTAAAAGACTTTCTCCAAATTATTTAATGCTTCCTTATAAGAGTTCCCATAAGTGGTGAAATCATCCATATAAATCTCCATGGAACCATGTGAAAAATCTAAGAATATTCTCAAGACTCCTCTCTAAAATGTTGTAGGTGCATTAAACAATCCAAATGGTAAAACTGAATAAGAATGTGTATCCCATGGGCAGGTAAAATTGGTCTTGTTCTAGTCTTTTGGAGCTATCTCTATCTAGTTGTACCCACTAAACCCATCTAGAAAGGAGAATTATTTCTTATCTGTTAGTGAATCCAACACTTGATCAATAAAAGGAAGAGCAAAGTGGTCCTTCCTTGTTGTATTTAGCTCCCTATAATATGCACATACCCTCATTTACATCCTTTATTTGGCATAATCACCAATGGAGAAACCCATTTATTTCCCAATATGGGAGAAATGAACCTTACATACAACAATTTTTGCAACTCTATCTTTACTATGTCTCACACTGCTAGGTTCATTCACCTTTGTGGTAGCCTAACTGGCTTGTAGCCTTCATTAATATAAATTTTGTGCATGCTTAGGCAAGCATCTATGCATTTCACATCATGATAGTCCCATGCAAAAAAAATTGTGTGAGCTTGCAGCATTATAGGAAATGAATATTGTTGGGAGACTATCAATTTATTATTGTTATTTATTTTGTACCTTGTGTGATTTCCATTGTTATGGAAAAATTCATGATGGAAGGAACATCTAGTCCTAAAAAATTGAGGTTGCAACTATGTGGAAGTAGTGTATGAAATATCTGGGATGTGGGCTCAGAGGTATTCGTAGGTATGATATTATGTAAGGGGCAATGTAATCATGCCATACAATAGTGTTGTTGTGGGTCCCTATCATAATATTTTTTGAAATTTGAGCAAGAACGTCATCTTCATCCTAAATTTCAATCATTGGGCTATGTTCTATAGTCATGAGAATTTGTAAAGAGTATTGGTCATCTTCTTATAGGATTGGTCATGCAATTTGTTTCAAATATGTATGTGGTTGTGTAGGCAAGTAAAGGACCAATTTTTTGGTCACATTTTCATTGGAAATTATCATGTTGCTAGACCTACATCCAATGAGTGTATTTGCAATGGCTATCAATGGTCTTCTTGAGATTAAGGAATATACTGTAAGGTTTTCTTTGGGTTGCAAAACTATAAAATTTGTTGGATATTCCCATGAATCTAGTGTGATAATCCAATCTTCAATAACACCCTCTAACTTGACAATTGACCTATATGCTAGTTGTAGAATAGTAGATGTGGGTCGAAGATCCATCAATTGAATTTTTTGCATGGTTTCTCTTGTCATTACATTTATGGCTTCCCCTAATTCGATCAAAGTGTTCTTGATAAGTGTTCCATTAATTTATACATCTACTATAGGGCTCTTAGGGTCTGTATATTTTGGAACAACTATATTTCCTAGCATAATTTCAGCCAATTGTCTTAAGACATGGATAGTTTGGGTATATTTACTTTTCTACCTATCTTTTTAAGGTACAATTCTCTCACAGTTTTTGTACATATAGGTACTTATTTAATGGCTTCAATCAAGGTTATCTTTGTACAAACATTCTTAAGTTGGCTCAACAGATCATATTTAGGTTCAGGATGAAATTTTTGTGTTTTTAATCTATCTAAAAATGGTGGTTATGTACTTATGTTTTGTTATGTCTTACCTTGTTCAAGTTGCTTTATTTGATTATCCATACTCTCTATTGTTGGCTCCTCATCTGTAAACTTTGTAATGTGAAGAGATGATGACCCAACAAGCATCCTTCATGAACAAAGGTGGACATCACTTACCTCAACCCCATAGATTGGGTATTGGATGGTGTCAATAGTATAAGCCTGATGAATAGGCTTATTGCTAGGGTTTGGTACAGGTTGAGCCAATAATTAGGGTGCTCTAGGCTGCATGGGGTTGTTATGGATAGGTTTGGCATTATTGCAAGTTGTTGAGGCTATAGGTAACTAACATTTTGGTTTTTCTAATGTTGGTTCCCACGCCACTATCATAGCCATTAGTTTATGGGGGCTGCCACTGAGGATTATAGTTTGACGCTTGGTATGGTTGTGGTGGCCATATCCCTTGTTGTGGAGTCCAATTAGGTGATTGGTCTATTGTCCATGACTTATTTTGCATATTGTTCCAGGCTGATTATTCCAATTAGAGAATTTTGTATTACCCCTAAGAAAGGACATATTTTAAGAAAAAGGGTCTTGATGCATACCTTGTCATTGTTTCCATGGCATATACTGAGCAATATAGAAGACTTGGCCTTCCTCATTCTCCAAGGCTTGAATTTTAGGTCTCACTTGCTTATCCTCAAAAATACTAGAATTTTTTTTGTATTTACAGTTTACCCTCATGTGGTGACAATGTGGACAATATTCAATAAGGATAGCCTCTTCTTCCTCATGTTACTTTTTGATGTGTAAGGTATTAAATTGGGTAGCTAGGCAGTTGATTATGTCTTCCTTCATGTTGGAAAAAAGGTTGTTGAGCTCTACCCTAGAGAAACTAGTGGATGTTTTTGTGAAAGAAAAGGTCTTATCAACCTTGGTCTTGTTCATATATGACCTTGCATAATTTATACATACCTAGCAGATTTCCTCAAAAGGTAATTAAGAAGTATCCCCTGCCCCTATGAGGTTTAAATCATCCATACAATCTTCATTTACTCCTTGTAGAAAGACTAGCTTTAGTGACTCTGGAGAGAGCCTATTTTGGTATTATTTCATCAAAAAGAATTGAAACCTTTCCACATGACTTTCAAGTGGTTCATCTTCCTTTTGTGACATCCTGAAGATGGCATCTCTCTTTCTATATGTCCCTTGGTAATAATCCTAGTACTTTTGCAAGAATTTTTCTTTCATTGTCTCTCCATTTGGTATTGAATTTCTTCCTAACCTCGTAAACCATCACAAAGCAGCATCTTTCAATGTGGTTGGAAAGAGTGTAAATCTATGAGCATCCATGGCATAATCATAGCTTCTACATACAACATAAATGTGTCTAGATCTTCAATAACCATTCCATAGAAATTTTGTAAGGTCAAGGGGGTATATTCTTGAGAGAAGTGACCCAATCTTGATTTTTTATTAGAAACTCGAATGTAGCATGTTATGTTGGATTTTCCACTACTTCTTCCGCCATAGTGTAAATATTCCTTATGGGAGTCCCCCCTAAGTTTGGAGTAGGTATTGGTGTCATGGGTGGTTCTATATCATTGATTTCCTCAAGTGGTTCTTCGATTGCACCAATATCTTCAAATTATTCATGGGTTGAGGGGAGAATTCTTTTCAAAGTGTCTCTCTACCTCCACATACAATAATATCTTGATCTTTAAATGGCTTCCCCTACACACTATTAGTGAATAGTTCTTGATTGATTTGTAATTTTCTATTGGTCTTAATGCTACAAATTAAAAATTCCTAATTTATGAAAGAAATTAAAGTAAACTTTAAACACAATTAGGAATTTTGAACTTAGCACCATCCCCAAAAATGGTGCCAAAAATGTAGAGCTTCCCTTAATGTCTAATTAACTGATGTAGATAATCATACATATAGCTTAATGGACCTAAGGTTCCTCAAATTAAGTAGCTCATTGTTCAAAATGGGGCTTCGTTAAATTTTCAACCAGGGAATCATGAAATTGAGATGATGTTGGCACTATATATGTAGTTGAGAATCCTAAACTTCATTAATCGACTAATTATATGTGATTGAACAAGAATAACTCAATTAAAGGCTTGTTATTGAAAACAACTCATATGTAAAGAAAAGGGTAAGTGAATGCTAGTTACTATAACTGCTACAGATACCTATCATTCATGTAATGTGACTAATGACCCTCTATGTTTCAGTGTAACCTATTCAACTAATCACTTAATAACATCAACAAAATATAACTTAGGAAATTCAATTCATAAATTACAGTATAGAATTCAACATAATGGAAAACTAGAAACTATAATTCATAATCTAATTATCTATACTAGTGTGTAATCTATAGTACCTCAAGAGACCCTTACTAGAGCTATTGTATTCCACAGTATGTCCTTCAATTACTTAACTCATAAAATCATACAACTAAAATATATTTCTTTATTGTAATCCAAACATGCACAAATCTTAGAACAGAATGTAAAAAATCTGGTATTTAATTTTAATTCCATGCAAAAATATAGGTAGTAGTCTCTCACAAGAGTACCCCCATATATAGGGTCTTTGAGAGTAATGTTATTTGACAACTATAAACAGACTAAGAGCAACTGTCGACTCTTCCAAAAAAATAAGAAGAGGATCGGGTCTTCTAAGTTAATAGAAAATAACAAATAGTAGAAGTAGAAGTGTTAGGACCCAAGAAGGACTCTACAACAATCAAGAATATTGTTATGATAGAAACATGCCTAATAGGGCAGTCTTTATGATAATTGTTATCCCCTATTAGAACACACTTCTATTGGAATGTGTTTTTTATTGCACTAAAAGATCAACCTATTAACACCCGATACAAACGCTAGAGATAAGTGAATCCATGGGAGGCGATTAGTCCATTTCATAAATTTGAAGAGATACATTGGCGACTAGTCCAACAATCCCCCCCTTAGCATCACTCGAGGGTATTCAAACCAGTGACTCAGATCTGATACCATTTGTTAGAACACGTTTTCCATTGCACCAAAAGATCAACCTGTTAACGCTCGATACAAATTCCAGAGATAAGCATATCCACAGGAGGAAGTTGGTCCATATCCTGAATCCAAAGAGAGACACTGGCAATTAGTCCAACAACTTCTTCCTCTATGGTTTATTAAAAATATGGAGTGACACATGGATATTTGTGTCCACATCCTCAAACCATCATTTGCATCTTATTCTAGAAATATGCACATACTATAGCTAATTGACTCCTTTGGTTGTGTTGAATGGACATCCTTCTATTGCAAGTTGAGAATCTATTTGTTGCATGGGTTGATAGATTCTTTACTACAAGGATTAGTCTTATTTCTTAAGGCATTTTTCATTATTAGCAACTATAATTAATCATGAAATTCCAATAAATCTCATAGAGATTAAAATTTCGCATACATATTTATTAATATAATATATCATCTTCAAATGCTTTGAAATACTTGAAGTATATGGAAAAGGTTTAAAAATATCTTTTGGGTTTTAGCAGAAATGAGATAAAAACATGAAACTACAAGGAGATTTGGTATTCTTAGGGCTCATCAAAATTGAGAATAAAAAAAGGGAACTCTCAAATGGTTCTCTTGCTCTTCTCCATGGCTCTATGTAGGTTTCTCATCTTCTCTTTCATCTCCCCTCTAGAATTTAATTTTTTCTTTGTGGGAATATTATTGTGGGATTGTAGAATGGCATGGATTCCCTTAGGTTATTCTTGGAAGTAGTGACTATTGTTTCCTTTCTCTTTCCATGATGCTCGTATGGTTAGGATCTCTCATAATGTGGAAAAATTCCACCTTGGTCAATTTTTGACTTCTCTTGTTTTTTACAAGGTATTGGACTATTGGTTGATGTTGTCTCTTGCTCATTCACCAATAAGGTGGATGCAATAGGCAATGTTATCAGCTTTGGTTTTGGAATGACTATCCTAATTTTTACTTCTTATGATTAGGCATTTCATACATGTTGTAAGTACTAATTTTCTAAATATTTAATTGTTTATTATTTTTCCATCTTAGACCTTGACCATTATGCCATGTAGTTTTTATCTTTATTTACTCATTCAATCAAATTTGTAAATGAGTAACTTATCATGAAAGTGTGTTAGAGCATCTACAAAAAATATTTGGTATAAGAGATATTACGACATGTAAGAGAATTAATGAGGGGCTAATATAATAGGTTCATATGACTATTTTGTATATTAGTTGGACATGCAATGTAAGTAGTGCTTCATGGGGAGTGCTTGGGAGTTATGGAAACTTGCATAATAGAGCTCAAAGCTGCTTTTGTAAGATTCATTTTCTATCCCAAGATGACTCCACACATATGGGGACACGATAATTCATACTATCATATTTTTGGACATTATTTGGTCCATGGTAATGCCTTATGACTATTTTTGTCTCCCTTGAGTCTATATATTGGAGGCATGATTAGAGGATGTATGAGGTGTTTTGTAGGGTTATTATGTTGGATGTCTAATAGAGGAACATGATATTTCTGGAGGCAAGAGAGTGATATAGTATTGTAATATGTTTAATGTTGTTAAATAATACATTGTTTTATTGCTTTAATGGCTAGGTTTTTCTATATTTGTGTCATTCTTTTTCTTGACCTTCTCTTTCTTATTATTTCTTTTCTATGTGTTGATTACATGATAGAGCATTGCTAAAATTTATGTATATCTAATCAATGTGATAATCTCCTTAAAAGGTTAACATGAAAATGCCTACAATGCTTGATAATTGTGTGAATATTTGATTTAATTGCTAAGGGATTTGTGGGTACTTTTCCTAACATTATTAATGTGACTTCTCTTGTTGTGGCCTCTCCTACTATCACTAGTTTTTATCCCCCATATTCTTTTAATTTTATAGTAGCTTTTATAAAGCTATTGTAGTTGCTTACAATTTCCCTCCATGTGGAAATCTCTTGTATTTTCTCTATGCTCCATCTCCAATTTTAGTTTTTGGTAAGGAAGTACTTGAATTTAAATATTTTTGGTACTTGAGGCATAATTTTTCACTTCAATTGGATATTGCATTAATATATTTTAAAATCTAGTGCCCTATTATATTTGAGAATTTTGAGATTTACCCTTATACAAGAGGATTCTTTATTAGCATTTTTTACTTTACTAATGATAGGTATGTTGTTCTTGAAGGGGTGCTTGGATGTGGGGTGAGAACTCTCTAGTTCTTAAGCCCTATTTTCCCTCCTTTAATTTAGAATTTGATCCTTTTACTATCCAACTAATGTGGGTTTGGTTACCCAACCTCCCACTTTAATTTTGATAGGAATCTTGTTTTACTACTATTTGTAATACTTTGGGGAGGTTTCTTCTGTTATAGTGCATAATATTATTTCATATTTATTTAATTATGCATAGGATAATATTTCTTAGATGCTTACTTGAACAAATGTCATATTATGAGTAACATCTCTCACCCATATGTGTCATATTCATAGAAAAAATCTTCTATTATGAATAAGTCTTGTTTCACTTGGTCTCCTTCATAGTGACTCACTTGATGACTCACCTAGTTGTCATGTGGTAGGAATTCTCTTGAGTATTTCTTAAAAACACCCTTCTCTTTCTCATATTTGTAAATCAACCTTTTATGTTATTATAATATTGTACTTGTGTAATATGTTATTCTTATTCGACATATTTTAGTGTTTGTTGTTATCTATTTATTAGAATTACCCATTTTCTATTATGATGTGATCCACTCATCTATGTTGTGTCTTGTGTGAGTATTTGAGGTGACTCTGACATCTTCTAACTAATCTTTCCACTACAAAATTCACCTTGATTGAATATTGGTGGATTAGGAAATTTCCAAGGCACTATTGATAAATATTATATTATAGGTGGTGAATCTCCCTTGGGTTTATCTCCTTGACTTTGAAGGTCTTTTGGTCCATTATTGTAGATGTTTTTCCATTATTCAATTGACATCAAATTGAATTTATCTAGGCATATGGCCAATAATTTTTATTCTTTGTGGTAGGATGTTCTCCAACATAATTTCACTATTAAGGACCTTACTGATGATGATTATGTAAGTGATATAGATGATCCTTTTGATAATAGTGATCTTGTATCTCATTTTGTGGCCTCTCTTGGTCTTGTAATACCTCTCAAGAATTATTATGATTCACATCTAATGGATTGTCCTAATTTTATTTTGTTAATGGGTTTGATTTCTTTGATGAAAATTATATTTGATGGGTTGGATTCATCTCTAGATTTTGGTCGTGTTATTGTGGATAAACCTAATTCTTGGATCGTTATATAAAAAATATTAAGGCCCTCCTAAATTTGGTCTAGATCCCCATTGCTAGAAATGGAAGGGAAGGATTCCTAGGGTGGATTTAATTACTATGTAGGTTATCTTGAGTGGCTCTTATGGGTTGGTTGGGTGGTGGTCTTCCAATTTAGTTGGAGCCTTTGGCCTTGTGGTATTGATTTATTTTAGCCTAGTTTCAACCTTTTTTTTATTGTTTCCCACGAGGTGATATGATCTTGCATAAGAGTGGGGTCCCTTTGTTGATAAGGTTTTACCCCTTATAAAAAAATATTAAAATTAGTAAATTAGTAAATCAAAAATAATAAAGTAAAATTTATTAATAAAATAAATAATTTTTTAAATATATGAAATTAGTAAAAATTTTGATAAGTAAATTGAAGAAATATGATGGGAACCTCACCAAAAATAGAAAAATAAATGAAACTTTCTCATTGCAAAAGGGACCATCCTACTAAAAATCTAGGAGATCACGCAAACACAAATAAAGACTAGTTCACCTTCAAAACACGAAATCATATTGTGACTAAGTCAGCATGGAAAGACAATGATTGGGTTCACCACATCTATAACACCTTATTTTTCAAAATCTTCATGAATTTTGCATCAATTATCATGATTCATACAAGTATTGTAACATCTTCAAAACTCTCATGACTTTTACAGAAACTATTGTCATCTTCATTTGTTGAATGCAAAAGACATCTGACAGGGGGGTGAATCAATTATACCTTAAAACTTCAAAACCCTCATACACATTCAGATCCACATTCATTCATTAAACCCTTAAATTTTTTATGATGAATTAGAATGAAAAGAAAATAATACAAAGTGAACCAACTTAACACCATACACAAGAGAACACCAAATTTATGTGGAAAACCCAAGAAGGGAAAAACCACGATGAGGATTAGCTTACAATATGAGTAATATCAACACTGAATACAATAGAGCTCACTATTGGAGGGCTCACTTCCCAAAGAATAAAGGCTCACTTCCATAATAGAAAAGAAGATAGAGAAGAAATTCTACACAGATAAAAGCTTCTTAATGCAACAGAGAATCCACCAGGTCATCAACACATCCGTAGTCTGATTGAAGAATTATAGCCACCTTTTGCTCACTACATCCAGTAAACTAACACATGAAAGCTCACACTACATTACTCAATTTTGCACTCTAACACACTTCACTTCACATCTCTCATATCTATCTCATCATCCTTCAACAACTCAACTCATACTTGTAACATAGGGTAAATTTTAGGTTTGCATAGTTAGAGCATAAACACAATAAACCTAATATATATAATGAAGCACAAAGAAAGCATAAAATGAAAACAAGGAAAGATCTCACCATATGTCTTCAACCTCCATGATTGACCTCCATTATACCTTCTCTATTTGTTGTAATATGATATGTGCCCTCAGATTTGTATGTGAGCTACAATGACCATGCCTAGACTAAGTAAATGTTGAAAGATTTTAAATGGCTATGCAAGTAAACACTAAATTCTACATGCAATATCAAAATCTATAAAATCACAAGGTTAGAAAATGACAAGTATGAAGCCTACAAAAAGGAAAGATGCAAGATACAAGATGCCACAAATGAGGACAAAATTGCCATTTTATAGAAAATGCAATTTTGGATGAATGGACAAGATTCAAGATTGAGAAGTGCCCTAGAATCAATGGTCAAGATTCAAAATGACAACCCACAATTAGGGTTAGGGCAACATTAGGGTGAATTCAAAATGAGTGGACAAGATTTAATTTGAGAAAATCAAATCAAGGAATAAGAATAAATGTGACGGAGAGATAAGATTGGCACAGAAAAAGAGGGAGTTAGAAAATCAAATAATTTTAGAAATTACTTGATTTATGGGGGGAAATACTATTTTGAATTAAAAATTAATTTTATTCAAAAAGGTGGGGCCATGTGAGAGTAAATAATAATTTTAAATTATTTACTTGGAAAGAGGGAAATTTAAATAAATGATTTTTATTTAAATTTGGAAGAGAATTAAATGAGACAATTAAATAATTAATTTTAATTATTTAATTGTGAAAAAAGTGGTTTAATAATTAAATAAATTGTGGGGGATTTATTTAATTATGAGAAGACCTTAGTATTAGAGACGCATTTAAATAAATAAAATGTGTTTATTTAAATAATCAAAAGGGTAAATAGTAGATTAAATAAGTTTAATAATTTATTTAATTTAAGAGGACATTAGACATTAGTGGCCTATTTAAATAAAACAAATGTGATTTATTTATTTAAATAGTCAGGAAGAATAAGAGAGGTGAATTAATTAAATAATTAATCATTATTTAATTAATAGTTGAATTTGAACAGAAGGACATAATCAAATGTTTTAATTATGTTTAGAGGAATTAAGGAGAAAGTTGAGTTCACAGGCGTAGGTCATTTTTATGTGTCTACATTTTGCCCCTCTTTGTCATAACATAGTTTATCGCGTTATGGAAAAGAAAACAAGTCAAGGATATGCCCTAGCGAAGGTACGAAGTGCCTATGCCCCCTCGGGATGTTTTTCGAATTTTGGCCCGGAGTCAAAAAAAATTGGAAAGTGTCCCAGTAAGCTAAATGGATGCCCAAAAAATCAGCAACGTGATCGATTTCAAAATTGGACAACATTAAGATAGTGAAAAGGTCAGTCAAAGGTAGTCAAAAGAGCCTCCAGTAATAAAATTTTGAAGAAAATCCCACTTTGACCTTATAAATAGGTTGAAAATGGGTAAAAATTCAATTCATTTTTCACTTTCATTTGCAAATTCAGAGAGCGAAGAGCGAAGAGACAGTGCGCGATGATGGTGATTCCAGTGACCGAGCAACGTGGATACATCATTCAGACTTTCAGATGGCTAGAAGGCGCAAACCCCACGGTATGCACCCTATACCCACTTTATCCTTTTATCGATTTTCGTGTATTTTTAGGGTTTTTAGGGAGTTCAATGAATGCACTGTGACGAAAATGCGTTCACATAAGTCACATTCGTGGTCGTGTTCGACGCATTTGATGTGTCGCAATGCAAATGCAACCAATTTCTTATGTATTTCAATGTAGTGCAACGCAATTGCCAAAAATCGTGATGCATTCATGATTTTGCAATGCATACGACAGACATTGTGACGCATTCGCAAGATTGTGACGCAAGTGCAAAGACTAGCGACAAACTCTTTTGACAATGACGCATGTGATTTTTGTGCAACGCAATTGACTAAAAGAATCGCATTTGTGAGTCAAAATGATGCAAGTGTCATATTGCGACGCAAATGATGTACAAAATGATGCAAACGCAAAACCGCTACGCATTTGAAATCAACATGACGCATTTGACTTTGAACAAGTTTGACCAAAGTTGACTTAGTTTTAGGCTGACTTTTTGTTCATGCTTAGTTAGATAGATGGTAAGAATGAGTTTTTAATTATGTACTAATGCTCGTTTCTACATGTGCAGAGATGAGTACCACTAATCTACATGTGTGAGTCCAGGCCCTCGACATACACCTTCTGAGACTAGTTGTCTGACCGAGAGCAAAGGCGACTGATGAGATTGGGATTGTAATACGTTATCTATATGCCCATCATCTGGGCTAATAGGGGGCTATTGATAGCATTGTGTGAGAGATGGCACTCAAAGACCTGCTCTTTCCACTTGCCGACAGGAGAGGCTACCATTACCCTAGTGGACGTATATCGAATCCTTCACATTCCTATTAGAGGAGAGCGGGTAGTGTATGATCCACACCGTGGTGTTCGGGCTATGACTGAGATTTACTAGGCAGATGATGGTGCAAGCCTCGGGGTTGATGGTTATGAGATCCATTGGGAGTATCTTGCAGAGCACTACCCACGGTGGGATGCTATGTTTTGCACCCTGATTGCAGGGATTCTGATTTTGGATTGTCGGGGACATGGGTTCCCGATTGGATGAGGGGATGTCCTGGTAGGGATGCGATGGGAAGAATTGTGTTTGCCTGTGGTCCATGCTTATTGGGTATGTTATATCATCAACTACATGAGGTAGTCTATAGGGGAGGGAGCAGCATCAGTTGTGGTATGACCCTACTTATGATTTGGGCTTGGGAGCATATTCTCGTCTTTCGGCCACCTATTCAAAGGCCACAACTTGCAGAGGGTATGCCTTATGTTTATTTGTATGTGAGTGCCCTTCAGCAGACTAGAGTGGGAGACACAAGGTACTGGAGACACCAGATTGACACGATGACCACCTTTGTCTAGACGCCCTATATGGATTGCATTCAGTGGGCCGAGGAGGCCGATCATTTGTTAGTGTGTAGATAGTTTAGATATCTTATTGGTCATATTGTGCATTCGTAGTTGATCATTGAGATGTACGTTCATCAATGGGTACTCTAACAGTTTGGGGAGTAGCAGGGTGTGCCTATAGAGACTGTTGAGTATGTATGGTCATCACGAGAGTCTGCTTGGGGTCCAGCCATATCAATGCCTTTTGTAGAGCAGCAGATAGATGGGCTAGTGGTATAGCCATGGGGTTGGAGTGGGGGTCCTACAGATGCAGGGACGATGATAGATTTTGATTTATGGTGGTAGACACATAGGCCGACTCCCCTAATAGATCCTGATGGGTCGGCACTGGTGGATCGGAGATCATTTATTCAACATGTTCAGTGCAAAGGTCGGAGAGGTAGAGGTAGAAGCAGGGATGGAGGTCGAGGAGATGGGGGCAGAGGAGGTGGAGATGGGGGAGGGGATGACAAGGGAGATGGTGGGGTGGTGGCAGGAGGAGGAGAGGAGGGGATGGAGGGAGGCATGGCAGGAGAGTGAGGTAGCGGGTAGAGAGAGTAGCCTTAGATGCTATCCCAGAGGTGGCAGAGGAGGAGGAGAGAGATGAGGGGGAGGAGAGGCAGGAGGGTGAGAAGCCAGAGGGGAGGGTAGGTAAGAGGATGCCTAAGTAGAGGTGGATATAGGTGTGTTATAGGTAGAGGTAGAGGAGGTACGTCCAGATGCAGAGGCATTGGATGTCGAGGTGGGAGAGGAGAATTTGGACATTGACAGAGAAATGGACAAGGTAGAGAGGTAGCTCCAGGAGAGGATGATAGACGGGGAGGATGAGGGTGATAGGCCTCCAATTTTGCCCTGGGATGCAATGTGGATCAGAAGTTAGTAGACCTCCAAAGCAGGTTATATGTCACCTTGTCTCAAAACAAGGCCTTATCAACAGAGGTCGAGGTTGTGCGGGTTGAGAGAGATCAGGTTGTGATCAGACAGCAGGAGTTAGAGAGATGGGTGCGAGATTTTGTTGAGCTATGCACAGGGCCATCAGGAGATATGGCCAGAGAATTGGCCAGGGTCAACGAGAGCAGGGGAAGATACAAGGTATTATATGAGTAGGTTGTACCACTAGAGAGACGGGATCCTAGGCTATCCCAGTTGTATAGCAGGACAGGCAGTGGTAGCAGGACACACACAAGCAGTAGGACTCATACCAATGCAGGTGGGTCCACTTCATCCGGGTAGTCATCTAGTCACACGTCACACCATTCTCAGAGGAACTCACCAGGGCACAGGTCGAGCCACATTCATAGGTTAGTGTCATCAGGACACCAGTTAGAGTAGAGCCAGCCCCTAGTCATTGACCCCTCAGGATCTCAGAGTCAGGCTACATCATCAGTATAGGTTACAGTTGAGTTGATGAGTCAGCATCAGTCACCTCATTCCTCACCTCCATGGGATGGAGAGAGCACAACCTAGGGCTTCTTCTTTTTTATTGTTATGAGACATTTGATATATATGACCTTCGAGCCTATGAGCTCCATTTTTGGGATTCCTCTAGACTTTATCTTGTGTCATTATTATTTTGAGATATATATATGATATTATTTTGATGCAGACTAAATGATTTACTTTATGATCCTATACATTATGATGTTTTTATGTTCTATATGATGCGATGTGATGTGATTCGATGTGATGCATTTATGATGGTGATTTTATGATTATATGCCATGATGGTCCTATTTTATATACTTATGATTATGGTATTCTATATGATGAGATGGATGCATTAATGTATTATGAGATGTATGATGTGATTAATGGATATAGCGCTTCATGATTATGGATGCATTTATGGATAGGTTTATGTATGACTAGATTATGTGTCATGATGTTATTATGATTTTGATGTATGCGTTGATGATATGGATGGTTATAATCTTTATATGCCATGTTAATGCAAATATTGTTTTTTATGTATGCAAGATGAATGGATGTCATGTAAATGAAATATGAATGCAGATGCTATTATGGGAATGGATGTATGCAAATGTGAAATATGCTAATGCAATTTTGATATGATCATGTATGCAATTATGTTTTTGTATGTCACGGGATATCATTAGAGGACGAGAGAAGAAAAGAGACAAGATGTAGGAGAAGATGGATGTTAGTGCGAAGAAAAGAAAAATGCATGTTAGTGCAGAAAAAGAATCCTTCAACATTTTCCATAGTACCTAATAGTCATTGCTCTAATCATCATTGGGTGGATTGTCGTAATGGCCAACAAACACTATGATATGATATAGATCAATAGTGTGCAAGGTCAAACCATCACATAGAACAAGTAGCTGCATACAAAGATAATCATGACTCAAACGAGGAACGTAATTGCCCCTAGTCATTTTGTCATAACCAACCACAAATAGACAAGACTAGTCATGAAACGTCGTTGCTTCTCTAAATCTTCAAATTAGGACATCCTCGAGAAACTAGCCACATGACATCCAATTAAAATACAATAAAATCATCGAACTACGTCATTGCTCCTCTAAATCTTGAATTCAGGACATCCTCGAAGAACTAGTAGCAGGATGATTAAAAAGGACAAGGACAATCTTCATGATACGCCGTGGCTCCTCTGACATGAGGAACTAATATCATGATGACCATCAAAAAGACAGATAGTGTTTGCCAAGTGTTTGCCAAATTTTTTTCCAAATGTTCAAATGCCAGGTGTTTTGATGTCGATATGCCAAGGTTGACGAGGTCTAGGTGATGCCAAATTCAAGGACACATCCTGAATGATGTTGATGTCAAGAGGATCGATTCTCAAATGTCAGGAGAATCCCTCAAAAATGCCAAATAATGATGACAATGCTTAGGAAGGACACATCCAAAGCATAAAGAAATGATGAGAGTTATTCCTCAGAAGGACACATCTAAAGAAGAACCCGAATTTTGATAGGGTGATTTGCTTTGACAAAGTTTGATTAGATGATAGATTTGACCACATGCAAATGTTGACATGTGAGTTTGATTGAGATGTCGAATGAAAATATTGCTTGAAAGTTGCCGAAATATTTCCTATTTTAGGATTGACGAGTGATTTGCTTGACTTGAAGATATTTGATGTGTGTGAAAGTGTGTTACCATAAACCCTAATGGACTGACCTAGTGTTGCCTCGAGGGCTCATCGATTGATGGCCTTGCCTACATCATGCACTCAGAGACCTCATTGTTTGACATGACCAATGACTTTTTCTGAAGGATAGAAGATTGAGTCATGATTTGTATTGTGACAAACCTTGAAGGATGGACCTAATGTCTTGAAGATTCAAATATAAATCTTGCCTACGTAGCAAATGCACAGAGACAACGTAGTTTGGACTAGGACAAAGACTGACTGATGTGATTGATCCAAATGACGTGATGGACTTGACTTTGTTTTGATATTTTTATGCTTTTTGAATGTTTTTGCATTTTCTTCAAGACATTTTTTTATTTTTAGGTGTTTTTTCAGGACTTTATATGATTTTTATGACTTTTTCAGGACTTTTTCTGATTTTAATGATTTTTTCAAGACTTTTTACGAATGTCGGGACCATTTGTGATACCCATTGCAGTCAAATGATAGAGGTCTTGCTCCCAAATAGGTCAAGGATTATCTAAGCAGAATGACAACGAAAGGAGCATATGCGGGACAAAAGGCAGGGATATGCAAGGAGTGATGTCAACCAATGCTAGCCATGGACGGAATTGACAGGACTTATGGAAAATGTCATGAATCTGTTAGGATGTCATGATTATGCATTCCAGATTGAAGGCAAATGGAATGATAGTAGATGGTGAAGCAAAGATTGACTATGCATGGTGCCTATTTGCCAGGTTTTCACCATGGTACTTATCCAAAGCGTCTGTTTACCAGGTTTTCACTATTGGACAAATTTATTTCTTTTTACTATTTTTGTCATTTTTCTCTTCTTCTTTTTTGGTGTCACCAAGATGCCTGTTTGCTAGATTTTCATCAAGGTGACGATTTTTTTATTTTTCATTTTTTTTGCTTGTATTTTTTAGGTTTTCAGCCAAGCTCTCTGATGCTATGTGTAGAACTTGTGTAGACACAAGTTGTTGATAGGCTCTATCAATTGTTCTCCATCCGGCATAGCTAACTGATAAGCACCAAAACCAAATGCAGCAGTAATGATGTAAGGACCTATCCAATTGGGCTCGAACTTGCCAGGTTTCTCTCGATCAGCCTGATTTCTTGGATTCTGCATGAGGACCAAATAGCCAATTTCAAATTTTTTGACCATTACTCTTTTTTTATAGCTCCTACAAAGGCGATTTTGATATGCCTGTAAATGGTTCAAGGAATTTTGTCTTCTTTCTTGCAACATTTCTAACTCATGCAAGTGAGATTGTCTGTACTCTTCATCATCGATCGTTCCCTTTAAGGAGACTCAGAGAGAAGTAATTTTGACCTCGATGGGAAATATGGCTTCAGATCCATAGACCAAGGAAAATGGGGTGGCTCCAATGGGTGTGCGGATGTTGGTACAGTATGCCCATAAGGAAGGATTGAGTTGTAGATGCCAATCATGGCGAGCATCATTGACAGTCTTCTTAAGAATTCAAAGAATTGTTTTATTAGACGCCTCAGCTTGACCATTGCCTTGCGGATAGTACAGTGTGGAGAAATGGTGTTGAATGTGGAAGCGTTCACAAAGCTCACATAAGTCTTGATTTTTGAATGGATGATTGTTGTCTGTGATGATGGAATGTGGTACACCATACTGGCAAATGATGTAATTAAGGATAAAGTTGGAAATCTATTTACTAGTGATGTAGGTGAGGGGGACGGCTTCGATCCACTTAGTGAAATATTCAGTGGCATTGATAATGAATTTATGGTCGTTGGAAGAGGATGGATGGATTCTACCCATGAGGTTGAGTCCCCATTGTGCGAAGGGCCATGGAGAAGTGATTTTTCTTAGCTCCTACGCAGGTGCGTGGATGAGATCGCTATGCACCTAACATTTTCGACATGTTCTGACAAATTGAAGGGCATCTTTTTCTATTATTGGCCAATAATACCCCAGTCTTGTACAACCTTCCTAGCTAAGGTTGAGCCACTCAAATGAGATCCACATATACCCTCATGTACCTCGCGTAAAGTTTTCTAGGCTTCATCAGTGTCAAGACAGTGAAGAAGGGTGTTGTCAAAGCTATGATGGTATAGGGTGTCACTGACGATGGTGTATCGGGCATATTTTTGGATGAAGGATTTTCTCTGATTATTGGATAGGTTGGGTGGAAGGGTTTGGACTTAAGATAATCATAGATGTCTTGATACTAAGGTGAACTGGGACCAAGAAGTTCACAAACCATTTCTGACTCTGGAATTTCATATGTAGGAATCAACAGTTGTTCTACTAAGAATTCAAATTGTGACACGTTATTGGGGATGTCTAAGAGAGATCCAATAGTTGCCATTGTGTCAGCTGCCTTGTTTTGTATCCTCAGGATCTGTTCAAAGGAAATCAAGCTGAATTATGTCATGAAGCTATCAACCATCCATTTGTAAGGCAATAACTTTTCATCCTTTGTCTCATAATCATCATTCACCTGGTTAATGACCAACTGAGAGTCTCTGAAAACTAATAGTGTCTGAATTTTCCATTTTATGGCCATTCGAAGTCCTATGACAAGTGCCTCGTATTCTACAATGTTATTAGTACAAGGGAAGTCGATTCAAAATGCCTTGGGAATCGAATCCCCTTGTGGTGTGATGAACAGGATACCTGCCCGTGAGCCATGACCAGTATAAGATTCATCAAAATACAATTTCCACGGTGATGAAGGTTTCGCATGAAAGATAGATTCATCAGGAAAATCAGCTATCAAAGGATGAGTGCCTTGTATAGGTGCATCTTCCAGTTGATCGACTATAACTTGTCCTTTTATTGCCTTGCGTTCAACATATTGTATGTCTTATTCACTCAAGATCATTATCCATTTTGCCAACCGACCTGTCAATGTTGCCTGACTCAAAAGATACTTCAAAGGATCAATTTTTGCGACCAGGTGTGTTTAGTGGTTCAGCATGTAATGTCTTAGTTTTTGTGCTACAAACACAACTGCAAGACATGTGCATTTGATGGATGTATAGTTCAGCTCATATGCGACCAATGTGCGATTGATATAGTATATAGCCCTTTCTTTTTCCTCATAATCATTTTGTGCCAACAATGCCCCCAGTGTCGAAGTGGTTCTAGAGACGTACAGAATCAAAGGTTTCCCTTCGATTGGAGGCATTAAAACAGGTGGTGTCAATAATTATTCTTTGATTTGTTGAAAGGTTGCTTGACATTTATCTGTCCATACAAATGGGATATTTTTGCACAACAGGTATTGAAATGGTTGACATTTGTCTGCTAGTTGTGCAATAAAGCATCGGATAGACTGTAATCTGCCTTGAAGTGTCGCAACTCACTGATTCCTTTTGGCAGAGGCATGTCTAGTATTTCTTTCACTTTTGCGGGATCAACCTCTATGCCTCGTCGAGAAACTATGTAACCCAACAGTTTTCTCGAAGTAACCCCAAAGACACATTTATTCGGGTTCAAACGAACCTTGTATTCTTCGAGCCGCCTAAAGATTTTGTCCAAGACCCTGAGATGATCTTTTCATGTCAAATATTTGGCCAAGAGGCCATCCACATAATCTTCCATGAGTGTATGCATGAGGTCATGGAATATCGTTGTCATTGCTCGCTGGTATATGGCGTCGACATTCTTTAGACCAAAAGGCATGACGTTTCAGTAGTATGTACCCCAAGGATAGGTAAAATTTGTTTTATGCTGATCTTCAGGGGCGATGCGGATTTGATTATAGCTTGAGAAACCATTCATAAGTAATAGCATCTCGTACCCTGTTGTGAGATCAACAATTATGTCTATGTTTGGCAATGGAAAGTCATCTTTTGGACATGCCTTGTTTAAATCTCTGAAATTTGTACAAATGCAGATCTATCCATTTGGCTTGGTGATAGAGACAAGATTGGAAATCCAGACTACATAGCCTATTGATCTTATGAATCTAGCATCCAGTAACTTCTTAAGTTCAGCCTTTACAAGTAATGCAATCTATGGATGCATCTTTTGTAATTTTTGTTTGACTGGTTTGATTCCTGGAATTAAAGGAAGATGATGCAATACCAATTTTGGATCCAGACCTGGCATGTCGGTATATGACCATGTGAAGTTAACTTTTCTTTCTGAGAAGAATTGTTGAAACTCGGGTTTTTCTTCTTTTGTCAATGATGCCACAAAGAGAACCATTATGGGATTCTCTAGTGTAGCTATGTTAACTTCTATGGTATCTTCAATAAGCATTGCCAATTTTTCTAGTGTTATGAGAAGAAAGTCCAATCCTCCATCCTTAAGTGCCTCAGGGAGGTTTTCACCTTCGGATATGTCCTTTATTTTTACTATTTTATTGTCAGAAGACGCCTTGCGGTTTTCACCTAAAGACATGTCTTTTTTTGTTTTATTTTTTATATTTTTGTGACTGAAGGATTGCACAATCTCTCTGAAGTATGCTGCACAATCTAGATTAATAGAAAATCCTACATTATGATCACCACTTGGTATGCCCTCACATAGTCCCATGAATTTTGCAATGGCTTTGTCATTCTGAAAGATATCCATAGCGGGCGGGCCTTGTTGGTCCCAGTCAATGAGTTGTGGGTAGACAAGGGAAATACCATTGTCACTGTTAGTAAAGGATGGGGAGGATGTGGAAAGCATGCAAATAGCAGCCTCGAGTTTGAAGGCAGATTTTTTGTCCTCAAGTTTCCAGTCAGATTCAATCCACGGACCATAGTCGGATTTAGATGAGTTATAATCATGGTCATAATATGGGACAAATGGATTAGAATCATGATCGACGGATGGTAGGTCAGAGGCATGGACAATAGGCTCAGGCATGTCAGGCTCATGGGTGGGTTTGAGAATGGAGTGGGACAATTCAGATGTTGTCAGCGATATATGATACTCCTTTGGACCCCAAGGAATGCTTACCCATTCTTTATCTTTAGAATGACAATCTATAGGATCAATGTTGTACATTTGTCAAAATATTTCCTCAAAAGGGAGTTGGCCAGGTTCTAGGAATAGTTCACCAATATCATAGTCACTCAAGGTTTTATCAGATCCCCATTCCCATTCATGGGAGTTGGTTTTGATATGGGAGTCTTCACTTGTCTTGACACTTTCAGGAGTCATTCCGTCCTCACTTCAAAGTACATGGGTACGTCAATCATCAGTTTCGAATCGCTCAAACCCTATCCCTATATACTTTGGTCTCTTATAAATGATGATAGGCTCTCTCCTTCCATTACTATTTGGTCCAAGACCACTAGTTCCATCAAAACCATGTGCTTTCCATATGTCCTAGCCTTTTCCATAGATATGTACAAGTAATCGGGGTAATTCTTCTGGGTCTTTGTAGATCTAGTCACCTATGTCAATAATGAATTCATTACTCATGTCTCCCCATAGTGTGAATACCCTTTTCGAAGGAACCTTGAAAGTATTCTTAGGATCTACTGTGAAACAAGGTCGACCATAGACTTTAGGTGGCTTCGGTATTGTTGTGATACAGAAGCCGTATTCAATTTGAATTCTCCACAGCCAACATCCTGGATCTTAAGGTCAGTACTTGGTATGCAGGCCGAGGAGGATGGTGTGGTGGAGGTCAATGGAATGGATATGGATGACCTGGTGAGTTTGGATGGGTCAATGTATTTAGAAGAAGTGGAAGTTGAAGCCTCTCAATTGATAGGCACCTGGTGCTCGGCAATGGCTCTTAGGTTGGTGCAGTATTGGAATGGATCAGGATCTCCTGGGATAGTAATTTTGGTGCCATCGAAGGGGAACTTTAAACATTGGTGGTAGCTGGAAGGAATGTCCTTTAAGGCTAGAATCCATGGGTGATCAAGAAAGATGTCGTAATGTATATCCCGATCTAGGACTTGGCATGTTGTATCTATGATAATGGTTCCCACATGAATTGGGAGTGTGATGACACTTTAGAAGCGCATTCTTCATCATCAGATGCTTTTATGACAATACTCTTAGTAGCATCCACACAAGCATCAGAGAAACAAGATCTTTAACCAATTTTAAAGAGCACATGTTCAATCCTGCTCCACCATCTACTAGGACTCTTTTAACCTTGTGCTTATGGATAAAAACCTTGATATGCAAGGCATCATTATGAGATGGTTTGGGTGAGCAATAGTCAAGGTTTGAAAAGGTAATGTGATGAGGCAAAGTCAAATATCTGACCATAGTTTTGAAATGGTTGACATCAATATTGTTTGGGACGGAACTCTTGCAAGACTTTATCCAAGATGGCCTTATGTGCGGGCGAAATGCGGAGCAATTCGAGGATGGAGATTTGAGTCGGCATTTTGTTCAATTGCTCGATAAGGTTAAACTCTGGATTGGGTTTTGGTTGTTAAGCAGATGGACCTAGTATGGTAATCTTGGGTTGACGAGCAGAGGGACCTGGGATGGTGGCATTGCCTTTGCGTGTAGTGACATTGCATTTTGGGGCCTTTTTAATAGTAATGGTATTGACACATTTGTCTTCATCAGATGCTCGAAGGTTATTAATGATAGTACCACCAGAATAGTCAAAAGCAACATGGACATAACTAGCTTGATTGCTATTATTCTTTATGTCGGATGATGAGGGGTTACCTGAATTATGGTCCTGTAATGGGTTCTTATGAATTGTATGATCTGAATTAGATGCAAATGGTTGACCACCAAGATCGATGGTATAGTTTTCATTGAGATCTTGTACAAGATTTCTTAGTTGACAATAAGAGGAAGTTTTATGCCCTTTGACATGGTGGTAATCACAAAATGTGTTATCATCCCACCATGATGGATTGAATTGACCAGGGTCATACGGTTTAGGTTCTTCCAAAGTTATGACACCATTTTGAATAAGTTTCTTTAAGACAACTTTGATCGGCTCACCCAAGGGGGTGTATGTGCATTTTTTAAATTGTCGTGTTTGACGTGGTTTCCTTTGATTTTACTAAGTGGGATTATTTTGAATGGCATTAGCAGTTGGTGTCAGTGTAGTCACAGGTGCATTTTGATTTTGGACTCCTTTGATTGTGAGCATAGGGCTTGTTGCATTGGATGTTTTCGCATCGACCACACCATTGTTGGTGATGTGTTTATTTTTAACCTAGTATTTTTTTTTGTCATTGGAAGCACTTGGGTTGGTGTTTGTGGTAGTGTTGATTTTTTTTCTGCCATACTTCAGTTCACCTTTGGCGAGTAAGGATTTTTCAAGTTGAACACCTTTTTCGACAAGGTCAATAAAGGTGGTGTA
The DNA here is from genome assembly GCA_007115665.2 of Sequoiadendron giganteum. Lineage (NCBI taxonomy): Eukaryota > Viridiplantae > Streptophyta > Pinopsida > Cupressales > Cupressaceae > Sequoiadendron > Sequoiadendron giganteum. Next base: position 674,578,353 of record CM021104.1, on the reverse strand, counting down.
GCAATGGACTTGTAAGCCATATCTTAGTGGTCCAAGGAGATTTTGTACAAGCATGGTGACTTTTTCCTTTTTGGGTATCTCTATAGGAAATCGGCTTGCTAGGGTTCTCCATCTTTGGAAGAATGAGATAAAAGTCTCACCTGTGTCCTCTTGAGTGAGTCTGCATAATGATGCGATGTCAATAGCCGTATCAATGTTATAGGTGTAATTTTCAATAAACTTGTTGGCCAATTTGTCCCATGATTTGATTCCCTTAGCCAATTGTGAAAACCATTCCAGTGTGTGCCCTACTAGACTTCTAGAGAAGAGTCTCATTAAATAAGTGTGTTCATAGGTGATGTCCATGCAACTAGTAGTGAATTCTCTTATGTGTTCAACGGGATTGGTTTTCCCTTTGTATTTAGTGAAGTGTGGCACCACATATCCTGGAGGAAATGGTGGCATGTACAAGGTTGTATCAAATGGATATGGACATAATTCATATAACATGTAAGGATTTTTATTGGACATTTGCAAGGTTTCCACCTATGTTTGAAGAGAAGCCAGTTTGAGTGTGAGTGCTTCCATAATTGGGTTGTTTGTAGCATCACACATGTTGGTGATAGGTATGGATTGAGTGCTCACTTGTTGTGATGAGATGTGTTGATTTTGAATATGTTATTGATGAGAAAATTGGGTGTTTTGATTTGGCGCTTGTTGGAAATGAATGTTTTGATTACGGATTTTTTGATGTGTATGGACTTGAGATGCATAACTGGGGATGTGGGTGCTAGCCATGTTTGATATAATTTGTTGTCCTTGAGCATGTTGGTGGCCAAATGGAGTCATATGTTGGGTGCCTTGATTTCCTTTTCCAAATAGATAGGTGTGGCCTTGTGGAATGTTGGTATTTTGTCTGAAGGGAATGTTGTTGTTGATTTGTGATGAATTTGGGACACTTGATTGAGGTCCTTTAATGACAACTCTTCGTTTATTCTTCCCAAAGGGTTTTGATGAGTTTTCTGCCACTGTGTTGGTAGAGGAACCAAATAAAAGGTTTTTTATGTCCCCATAGAGCTAGATGAGGCTCCAAAGAGGTTCGATGTGTTAGTGCCCATTGTACTTCATGAAGTCCAAAATGTTCATCCAATAGTTTGTGAAGAAACTGTGGATATTTGTTGAGGGATGGAATGTGATGTGGTGTTTTCTAAGGTGGATGATCCCCCAATAGATGTTGTGTTGACCATATGAGATGTATTGGTTGTAGTTTGTGTATTGGTAGCACCAATAGAGGTAGCATTAATGGTGTTATTGACATGTTGTGTGGTAGCTCCCATGAAGGTATTATTTACATCTTGTGATTGATTGGTAGGATCGGGAGATGTTGCTCTTATGGTGTTGATGTCAAATACTTTTGGTAACCTAGCCCCTTGGTAAAGGATTATGGCTAAGTATCTATCTAAATCATGCAAGACCAACTATTCAACAAAGGAAGCTACTTCAGGATTTTGTGTGGCAGCTTGTATATCTCTTTGAAATACTTGTCCATTTTGGTCTCTGTAGACAAATTGTTCAAAAGGATTTTGTGAAGAAGATGGGATGGTTATTTCACTAAATGGATTGATGAATGAATTCCCCATGTTGGTATTTGCATTCATGTCATTCATGTCATTAGGGAAATTGTTGGTATTTGCATTCATGTCATTTGAGAAATTCTAAAGGTTGTTACCTTGTCCAAAAGAATCCATTCTTCTCTTTCCTTGTAGTCTTGTTTCAACCATAAAAAATATTCTCAAATGAGGGGAGGATGGAGAATAACCAAATGTAAATGTTATGAGACTATGTTTTTGGATTTTCTGGAATAAGGAATGCTATAAAATGATGGTGAATGGTAAATGCAAATGAGACTAAAATGAGAAGGCTAAAGGTATGCAAATGCAAAGGATTATAGGATGCACTCAATATTGGTAAACTTAGGGAAAGGCACACTCAACCATATTTAGGAAATGTCTCAATTTTGGGATGTCAAAGGACTTGTTTCAAAGGATTAAATGACAAAGAGGACAAAGTGAGGTTTCCACACTAGACTATTGAGTTGGAAATGGCTCACAAAAGGACAATGACTAAAGGAAATGGTTTGATCAAGTCCAATGACAACCTACTCTTAGAGACAAATATTTAACAAAGAATGTCAAGGATTCCTATCCTAAAATCTATAAAATGAGGACCTAAAATGATGGTAAAACCTAAGAATGCAATGGAAAACTAAAAATGCAACCTAAAATGCAAGGATGGGGGGAATTTGAGCAATTCTTGGTCTAGTTGTGGATAGAGACTGTAGAAAAAGATGTTTGAGATCTGTTTGGAAAAAGTTAAGCCTCTTATTTTTGACAATGAAAGAATTTTCAGGTCACGGGAAATTGCATCATTTTGAATGCGTTGTAGAAAAGAAAATGCGTCTCAGAATTGGAAAATGCAGCATTTCAGAATTCTAATGTGGTGCAACAAAGCAATTGCGGTGTTTGGTAGATCAAATGCGTTGCAAAATAGGCAGATGCAGCATTTGGAATGGCAAATGCGGTGCAACAGAGTGATTGTGGTTCAAGAATCAGCAAATACGGTTTGACATGGCAAATGTGTTGCAGTTTTAACAGATGCATTACAGAGTCTGGTTTTTGGAAAAAAAAATTGATAGATTGTGAAGGTTGTTTCAAGTTTAAAGTGTTGTTTCATGTCTAAAAAGGATGCTTAATTATTCATTTTGTCTTAAAAACACTTGGCAAACATATTGTCTTGAAGATTTGTGAAAATAAACACATAGAAGACATGTACAACCCTATGGTTTGAAAGACTATATTCTTTTGGATTCCACACGGATTTTACTCCAACCGCACTTGCTCTTAGCGGATGAATTTAGAAGCCTAGCCCCACGGGCTCCCCTTACAGTGCACTCACTTCTCAGGGCAACCAAGCTTCCAACCCCCATGAATCTCCCATGGCAAATTGATCATCTCTACTAAGAACTATGAGAATGTGGATGCCTTGGAAACGATCGTTGCTGCACCAAAGAATAGATAAAGGTTTTTGGTCACACTATAACAAGGGTTTTAATGTGGGCATTTCGTTCGTGGGGGACCATCCATGTGGCAAGAGACCATTGTTTCCCTTCTTGTCGGAATGATCCTCGTGATACTCAAACTTTCCTCGAGTACCCACACTTATATACCAGTTGGAAGTCGCTTGGCTTTAGCATGTTACCGGTTGGTTCATTCCCTGGGGTGATTACTTTTTCCCACCAGGCAGGCCCTCTAAGGATAAACAATATCAAGTAAGTACATTCGTAGTTCGATCAATCTTTGTTTGCATAAACAAAGAGAGAGCACACGCAATGTACTTAGCTCACACTAGCAAGATTTGTTCATTTTAAACCCAAAATGAAATGTGAGGGGTGACAAAGTAACAATCTCTTTAGTGTTTTTGTTTCTCCAGATCGCACAAAGCATAAGAGAATTGCATACAAACTTAGGAGAAATTCACTAAACCACAAAACACATAAAGCGCTTGTTCATTTTAACCATTTGTAGTGTGAGGCAAGCAGTTGTTTATTTTAAACCAATGCTTATGAAAGAATGTAAGTTTATTGTAAACCAATGAGTTATAATGCATGATTGTGTTCTTTTTAAACCCATGAATATGCATGCATGTTCATTTTAAATCATGAAATTGTAAATGCAAATTTGTAGGAGTGTTTGTTTGATTAAGATTGTGAAATAACAATAAAACACAAGCAAACAAAGGTTAGACTCCTTACCACAAGCTGCAAACAAAAAATCAGTAACCCCAAAATCTCTAATCTACTAAACAAAGAGAATAGAAATTCTAGAAATTCTAGAAAATATGAAAGCAACTTTTTACCAGACAACTGTGTCGCAACAGAGCGAATGTGGCTCGAAAAAAGCAGATGCATCATTTGGACTAGTGAATGCGGATCAAAATAGCAAATGCATCATTAGGGCTGGCGAATGTAGCACAACAAAGAAAATATGTCGTTTCCGACAACAAATGTGTCGCAACAGAGCGTTTTTGTCATCGGAGGTTGCGATTGCAGCGTTCCGTACCTGTACCTGCAAAAAAGCCAAAAAAGATTTGTACGAAAACTGCAAAAAAATGAATGTTGGGTTGACCAATGTAAAATAGGGTAAATTTTAGGTTTGCATAGTTAGAACATAAACACAATAAACCTAATGTATATAATGAAGCACAAAGGAAGCATAAAATGAAAATGAGGAAAGATCTCACCATATGTCTTCAACCTCCATGATTGACCTCCATTATACCTTCTCTATTTGTTGTAATATGATATGTGCCCTCAGATTTGTATGTGAGCTACAATGACCATGCCTAGACTAAGCAAATGTTGAAGGATTTTAAATGGCTATGCAAGTAAAAACTAAATTCTACATGCAATATCAAAATCTGCAAAATCACAAGGTTAGCAAATGACAAGTATGAAGCCTACAAAAAGGAAAGATGCAAGATACAAGATGCCACAAATGAGGACAAAATTGCCATTTTATAGAAAATGCAATTTTGGATGAATGGACAAAATTCAAGATTGAGAAGTGCCCTAGAATCAATGGTCAAGATTCAAAATGACAACCCACAATTAGGGTTAGGGCAACATTAGGGTGAATTCAAAATGAGTGGACAAGATTTAATTTGAGAAAATCAAATCAAGGAACAAGAATAAATGTGATAGGGAGATAAGATTGGCACAGAAAAAGAGGGAGTTAGAAAATCAAATAATTTTAGAAATTACTTGATTTATGGGGGGATATACTATTTTGAATTAAAAATTAATTTTATTCAAAAAGGTGGGGTCATGTGAGAGTAAATAATAATTTTAAATTATTTACTTGGAAAGAAAGAAATTTAAATAAATGATTTTTATTTAAATTTGGAAGAGAATTAAATGAGATAATTAAATAATTAATTTTAATTATTTAATTGTGAAAGAAGTGGGTTAATAATTAAATAAATAGTGGGGGATTTATTTAATTATGAGAAGACCTTAGTATTAGAGACGCATTTAAATAAATAAATCTTATTTATTTAAATAATCAAAAGGGGAAATAATGGATTAAATAAGTTTAATAATTTATTTAATTTAAGAGGACATTAGACATTAGTGGTGTATTTAAATAAAACAAATGTGATTTATTTATTTAAATAGTCAGGAAGAATAAGAGAGGTGAATTAATTAAATAATTAATCATTATTTAATTAATAGTTGAATTTGAACATAAGGACATAATCAAATGCTTTAATTATGTTTAGAAGAATTAAGGAGAAAATTGAGTTTGCAGGCGTAGGTCATTTTTATGTGTCTACAATACTTATACCATCTTCAACCTTGAAACTCTTCTCCAAGGTCGGCTATGCACCTCGAACATGTAAATTCAAATTAGGTGGGTTTCAAAACACTTCCATGTCAGATAGAAGTGAAATCAGACCACATCATATCTTAGCTAGGACCCAAATCAACAACACCACACTATGACATGCTTCTATAAACAACAAACATTCATTGCAAGTAGTGTAAACACCAAGTCAGTCATTACCTATGCAAACACCATGAAAATTTTAAGTACGTGGGCTTCCTGAAACCCAAGGATGACTTGTGAACCACACACCATGTTTTAACATGATCTAAACTATTCCTCAAACACCCTAAAATTCAACAAACTTCTTCGCAATAACTTAAACCTAAATAATGTACATGCCCAATACATTTAGACAACTTTGCCATACACTATTATTGGAAAAGTTGGCTTTTGAAGTACCAAACCATGAACCAACTCAACTGAATAAAGATATCAATACAAAAAACACTCCTTCAGAACCGCAAGACCTGAAACGTAACTACAGAGAAATGTGGAGCGGAAACATTTGTCTCAGACACCTCTGCAATGCACAGTTCACACATTGGTGAAAACAACTTCTTTTGTACAATGATTCAACATACCAACTCTTGAATACAACACCTCTAAAAATATCTTACCAACATATCTGAATCACACAGGCAAATCTTCAACCTAGAAGAAATTTGGAGCAAAACCATAACACAACTTTGTTACCCAGAATACCACTGCAACACATTGTTTCCTCTTTTTATCAAATTTTCTCAAAAGCACTTGGAAACCAAGCACCAGAGACACATCCTCATCATCTTTAGTACTTCCTCATCCATAGATAGAAGCTTATCATTGAATCAACACTAGAGTTTGACACTAGTAGCTCTACTAATGACAACATAATGCAACTAATCAAAGTATCAACTACTCACACTCATGCAACAATCTTATCCAATAATATACATCAATGAAAACATAATCTTGTTGACATCAATTACAACACAAACTACTCATACATGCAATAACCTCTCCCTTTGTTATTGATGGCAACACATGATATGAAAAACCATCAAAGACACAATAGCTTTGAATAGCAACACATTGCAATTATTTGTATTAATTCTCCCCCTAAATAACTTATATTTTATATCTTGTTCTCTCCCCCTTTGTAGCTTATCTTCTTTACGTGTTTCTCTCTCTCCCTTAATGACTTTCTCTCCCTTATTATAATCTTTTTCACATGTTCCTCTCTCCCCCTTTGACATCAATGGAAATGGACAAAAAAATGTTTTCACTATTTATTCTCTTCCTTTGACATCAATCAACTTGATTACATCTAAAACTTATTTCCTTCACTACTTTTTATACTCCCCCTTAGGAGCACACACCAAACTATACCAAATTAGGTACCATTTCACAATGACAACACACACTCTTCTGACTGTAACAATCAGCAATGCTACTACCTACTCCCCTTGAGAGGTAGCCACCAACATCAATCCATACCAAAGAATGAATCTTGGTATCCACTATACCGATGCATCTCCTTATGCATCTAGTTCAAAGCAAAGGAAAAACCCCCAACTTCTCCTAGAGATACTCAAAAGTATACATAGGAAGATCCTTAGTTAATATATCAGCAATTTGATCCTTTGTAGGTACATATTCAAGCTTCACTTCATTCTCCAAAACCTTCTCTCTTAGAAAGTGATACTTGATTGAAATATGTTTTTTCCTCGAATGCATCACTAGATTCTTTCAAATATTGATTACACTTGTATTATCGCAAAAGATGAAAATAGGCTCATCATACACCACTCTGATATCCTTCAATATTTTCCTCATCCACAACACTTGTGTGCAGAAAGATTTTGTTGCAATGTACTCAGCCTCTGTGGTAGATAAAGAAATTGAATATTGTTTCTTACTTAGCCATGATACCAATCTACATCCAAGAAAGAATGCACCACCACTTGTGTTTTTCCTATCATCAATATAGCCAACCCAATCTGCATCTGTGTAAGTACTCAAAGTGAAGTTAGTATCCTTTGGATACCACAAGACATGATCCAAAGTTCCCTTTAAGTATCTAAATATCCTCTTCACTATTGCAAAATGTGACTCTCTAGGATCTTGAAATCTAGCCATAAGACAAACTGCATGCATAATATCTGATCTAGTAGAAATTAGGTATAGCAGTCCACCAATCATTGACTTGTACTTTCTCTAATTAGCCTTATAAAATTCATCATTCTTGCTCATTTTGTAACCAGTAACCATAGGAGTACATGCTGGTTTGGAGTCTTCCATTCCAAACTTCTTCAACATTTCTTTGGCATACTTTGATTGTGAAATGAATATACCTTTGTCTATTTGATTGGTTTTTAGCCCAACGAATAAATTCATATCCCCAAACATATACATCTCAAACTCTTTTTGCATCTCTTCTGCAAAACTTTTACACATAGCTTCATTGCCTCCAAAAAGTATGTCATCAACATAGACAACTACAATCAAGATTTGATCTTTTTCAACCTTAAAGTAAATATTATTATCTATGGTACCTTTATTGAATCCTTGTCATATCAAACACTTATCCAACCTTGCATACCAAGCTCTAGGAGCTTGATTCAATCCATATAATGCCTTCTTCAATCTACAGACCATATTCAATTTGTTTGATAATTGAAATCCTTCTAGTTGTTCCATGTATACTTCTTCCAATTCTCCATTCAAGAAAGCGGACTTCACATCCATTTGATAAAATTTAAAATCCTTGTGTGCTACAAAATCCAAAAACATCTTCATAGCTTCCATTCTTGCCACCAAAGAAAATGTCTCCTCAAAATGTATCCCTTCAACTTGTGAATAGCACTTACACTCAAGCCTTGATTTGTTCATTACCACTTCTCCATTCTCATTCAGTTTGTTTATGAATACCCACTTAGTTCCAATTATCTTTTTGTTTGCAGTCCTTGGGACAAGTCCCCAAGTATGATTCTTCTCAATCTGCAGTAGTTCATCTTCCATAGCTTTCATCCAATGTTCATCTTTGCATGTCTCAATCATTGTTTTAGGTTCAACTTTAGAAAGTAAACATAAATTTACCTCTTCTTTAGCAACTTTCCTTCTTTTCAATACACCTTTCCTTTTGTCTCCAATGATATGTTCTTTAGAATGATTCCTTTGTACATACTTAGGGGTTCTAGGGATCTAGAGCTTCTTCTTCTTCTTAAAACTATACTTCGTTTTCCTTAGCTTTTTATTTTTCTATATAATCAAGCTCATCTAATTCATATCCATCTATCATCACTAAGTTATGGAAATCTTCATCAACCCCGACACTCGCACTCTCAACAATCTTCCTTAATCTTTTGTTGTAGCACCGGTAGGCTTTTATTTTAGTAGAATATCCAAGGAAGATTCATTCATCAAACCTTGAATAAAATATTCCCAAAAAAAAAAATTATCTTCTGATATAACACTTGCATCCAAACACTTTGAAGTACTTGACAGTAGGTATCCTTCCATACCACATTCATAGGTATTATTTATGTTGTTTTCTTTTTCTTGAACTTTGTTAAGTATGTAAATAGTAGTATGAATTGATTCTCTCCAATAGACTTCTGGTAGGTTAACTTCTTTCAGATCATAGTTCTTGCAGCTTCTTGAACAGTCATGTTTTTCCTTTCAACCACTCCATTTTGTTGAGGAGTCCTAGGGGTAGACAAGTTCCTCTTTATGCAATGATTCTCATAAAACATGTTGAACTCATTGGAGGTGAACTCTCCACCTCTATAAGACCTCAAACATTTGATCTTCATATCCATTTCATTCTCAACCATAAATTTAAATTCTTTGAACCTATCTAGGGTTTCAGATTTTTATTTAAGAAACGTAACCCATGTCATTCTAAAATAATAATCAATAAAAAGCATGAAATACCTATCACCTTGAAGACTTATTATTCTTGAAGGATCAAAAATATTTGTATGCACCAATTCTAGTAATCCGGTAGAAGATTGTTCTTTTCCTTTGAAACTTCTTCTTGTTTGCTTTCTAATCTGACAATCCTTGTAGACAGCATTGATAGGCTTTGTATTTTTTGGTAAATCTCTCATTGCTTGAACTAAACTGATTCTTACTAGATTATCAAAATTAATGTGACACATCCTCCCGTGCCATAGCCAGATTTCATTAATCTAAGTCTTAAAGCAATGACCATTAGCACCCTTGAGCTGATAAACATTTCCATACGTTCTTCTTCCAACATCAATCACAATTTCGAGCCCTTTTTTATCTCACATCCATCATCCTAAAACATAAGATTGTATCCTTTGCTACACATTTGTCCAACACTCAAGAGGTTATGCCTTAAACCCTTAACATAGTAAATGTCATCAATATTATGCTTGCCATCAAAGCTGATTAAACCTATTCCACATATCTTAGCACCTGAATCATCACCAAATCTAACAAGTCCTGAATCATACTTTTCAAATTTAACAAACTTACTCTTGTCTCCAATCATATGGTTAGAGAAACCACTATCAATGATCCAATAGTTCTTATCATGTCTAGCATGAAAAGCAGATACCAAAGTACCTTCAGTCTTATCCTTCCTCTCCTTCACACATCTTTCAAAGTTGGCGAAAACACATTCATATTTTAAATCCATGAACAAGAATTCATCATCATCATCTCCATAATCAGATTCATCATTAGAAATACTTTCATCTTCTCTAACATAATAGCTTTTCTCAATCATCTTACCTTTGCTCTCCCTGTTTTTGTCATTCACAACTCAGTTTGGACATCTTGAAGCATAGTGACCTATCCTTCCACAGCTAGAAAATTTGAAAGGAAGCTTACCTTTGTACTTACCAGTACCATTTTTCATCCTTCTCACAAATTTATCTTTCACATCATCAAGATCCTCCTAATTTGATTCTTCAGTCTTCTGTGTTTTTCTGGCCTTAAAAGCAGTCTCAACTTTTGCACCATTATTAGTACCAAATTCTCTCATTTAAAATGCAGTTAAAGATCCATACAATTGATCTCTAGTATAATGATCTATGTTTTGAGATTCCTTAATAGCAACAAATTAATGACTGTAAGCTTTAGGAAGGGTTCTAAGAATTTTCTTTACCACTTTTAGTTCTTTGACTTTTCCACCAAGACCTCTGATGGAGCTAACCACTTCATCTACCCTCTACATATAGATTGTAATATTTTCATCTTCATACATCCACAATTTTTCAAATGTGATCTCTAAATTCTACATCTTAGCTTATTTGACCATACCATCTCCTTCATAAATACTTTCCAACATTTCCCAAATTACTTTACTAGTTTTCAGATTCATAACTTTCACTAATTCAAAATTTGTAAGACTACTCAAGAGAGCATACCTTGATTTACTATTGCTTTCATAGGCCTTGATTTCATCTTCAGTGCTCAGACCATTTGTAGGCATATTATATCCATTCTGAACTGATTTTAAAACATCATATCCCAAATAATCCAGAAAAAATTTCATCCTTATTTTCTAGAATGCATAGTTTGTTCTGTCAAATATAGGGATCTCCTTCTTGTGAACCATCCCAGATCTACCTTAAGTGATTAACTTTTCTGCCAAGTAACCTTTCTCTGATACCAATTTTTGAATGCACAAGACAACTGAGAGGTTGGGTGAATCAGTTGTACCTTAAAACTTTAAAACCCTCATACACATTCAGATCCATATTTATTCATTAAACCCTTCAATCTATTATGAAAGAATAATAGTTTGAATTTCATTCGTTACTTTCTTTCTTACATAGTAGTCAAGTATTCCACATCTCATTTATTTGTAAATTTATCCATACATCACAATAGTTACACAATTCACAACACAAGGCTCATACAATGGATTTTTCAAGGATGGATATTCTTGGATACCATAGCCATTAGAAAAGATGGTCTCAAGGCCCTTCTCTAAGGACCCCTCCATACATTTCCTAGTACCTTCCCCTTGTTTGTTTAAGGGGTTAGGCCTCCAAAAATAAGGTACATCAAGAACAATAATAAAAATTGGGGGGGATGGATTATGACCAGCCCATATCGGTCCCATTTGTAGCCCCCTCAATATAATTCCCCAACGCATCTACTCCCCTATATGACCTGCCAGGGAAACCCCTAGGATATGACAGTTTATAGATGTCACATTACGCCACACTTTCTAGCAGTTTGCAAATAATAAGAAAGCCTCAAACCAAGTAACATAAGATCATAAACCAAAGTTTCAATCCAACTCCCAAAAGAGTAAATTATAAATTCAAGAGAAAAAAAGAATCAAATGTAGCTACATTGCAACATTCCAATCTTAATTTAAAAATAAAATTAAATAAGTCCTCAAGGAAATTGGACTATGACAACCTTCAAATGGCTAAATAGCCTTAATAAAAACATTACTGATGTATAATAAAATAAAATTAAGAAATTACCAATAATTCATATTTCAACAATAAAATTTGCACATTACGAGCACCACGTGACTTTGATAAGCCACCTAAGGGGAGGAGGGGAATGGTGGTTCTCTAACCACATAATTATAACAGTATGCAATAAAATGGTGGTCCCTAACCACATAAATATGATAGCACGCAACATTACGATAGACTTATCTACATAGTATCATTTTTTTGTATTCATAAGTGGAATCTAAATCCCAGCACTATGATGCATAGAATTCCATCCTTTACCCATGGATTATAAATATTGAGTAGGTTTGTACTATGAACCAGTGAGTATGGTTCTAATGTTTGGGGGAGTAGGCTAAGAACATGTCCAAGGAGAACTGTGGAGTTCCCATTTGAGGTTATGTAATGCCCCGCCATGCAAACCCCACAGGACAACAACCAACTAAAGACGAAACATTTTTAAAGGTAACACTATGCAACAATCATAACAAGATAAGCATACAACATTATGATTATTACTTAACGACTCCTAACTAGTCACATGGGGTTACATGGTTGCATTACTTGAAAACGTTCCTAACCAATAACATAATTACAAACTAAATGCCAAGAGAATAAATGATAGAAGCATACATTCACAAGATAACATAATGATGACATACAACCATCCATAAATAATTGAGAAGGCAAAGATACATACATCATTTTATTACATTACTAATTCAAAGTTCAATGATACAATTGTGGAGCATATTTCCACATATACAACACATCATGGATACAATAATGCATTACAAAATGCTTCCCTCATATCAACGAGAAGAGCACAAGTATAATAGTAATACACCAATGTAGAATAAGGTACAAAATATGGAACAGTCTTCAACCAAGTGAAGTTCTAGAATCTCTACATTTGCTTCCACTCCTCGCTTCATGAACACAACTTAGGAACCCAATGGGGTGCGTAGCACATTCCACCCGACCATGTGGACCCGAAGGTCCACCCCCCGTGCTAGGAGACGACAAGAAAGGATCCACATCCAACAAGGTCAAACAGACAAGGCTAACAGAACCCAACATATAACAACATTGGACAAAAGTAAACCACACTCCCAGAGGCAACCAAAATAAGGGAAGATAAATGGGTACAGTAGGAGAGCACGTCATCACATGGCCTTATATGGATTAACTAGACTACCTATCACTAGGATCCACCTCCATCTATATGGTTAACCTGATCGCCTATCTCAAGGTGTTGCCCCATAGGGTGACTCATGCGGAGCCACTTACCTTTCATGAAGACAAGGCAGTGACCTTACCAACCAGGTCTTCCCATCCCATCCTAAGCCTTTGAGAGCACTAATAGCATGGGTAAGGCACATAATTAGTCTTGTTAAGAGTTTGACTATCCCAACCCACTAGTTCTTTAATTAGGTTATCACTTATTAAGGAAAATATTTCATGGTTTATCCTAACAGCCCCTTTGTGCGTCCACCCCCATGGAGAGCCACTCTTCCTACGGTTATCCAAAAAAAAAATAAGCAAAGGGGTGTACCTCATCTTCTCATAAAAATAAAGTGTACTTAACACACAACATGTGAGGCATGAACCATCCCACAACACACATATCATAACTTTGAACCAAGAACAAAAGAGGTACCACCATCCACATAATTAACATGAATCCACAAACACACCAACAAAACGAAGTGCCCAAAAGAATCAAATTTTCCCACAAGCGTCTGGAAGTTACAAAAATATCCAGTGCCCATATCTCCCAAAACATAATACCAAGAAACGAGCATAAATCATGGGTTCCCATGACTCAAATTCAACACAAAAGTGAACCAATCCAAAAAATGAAACATCATTTAACTCTTTTTTTTGAGCAAATAGAACATCAATGGAAAAAAAACCTGTTCATCCAATAAACACATTCAAAAAGATACTTTCTTCTAAATCAAACAAGGGTAAAGCTTATCAACTGATTTTAACGCATAGATAAAATTACAACGTTTAAATAAACAAACACTCAATTTATACATCTAACTAATTAAAAGAATGCATGAGTATTAAAAGATCACTAATACTAAAATCACTCCAAGTTTTCTTTTAAAACTCATATCGATTATAAAAGAAATGGCGATTCCACTAACTCAATATTACACAATTACGTTTTACTCATAGCTTAGCCATTAAATGCACTCAATTAATAATTAACCCTAATCACATGTATTCTAAATAACTGTACATATAGAAAATTTACAAATCAACTTATTAAATGAATATGCGAGTATTTATCATTTACAAGATCATCTAATTTACATAAACCCTTTGTTTATCAAAATATAATTAATTAACTCTTCCCTATTTAACCTTCCAATTACTTATCCACATGTTCAATTAATTACAATGTAGAGTGTTTATTTCACTATAGCCCTATTTCAACACATAGTCCATACAATTTCTAATGAAATGCAAAACATACTTGTACTAGCCTAATTCTATGTGTCCATAATCCAGTGACTAAGTAACCTACTCAATTTAAGCTAGAAAATCCTTTCTAGTCTTCAACCAATTAATTAATCTAAGGATACTTAAAGCATAATTTTGATCAACTATAATCCATTAAACACAATATAACATTATTTACTAGAAAACCCACTCTTTTATTAAATGACACTAATACACAACTCCTAAATTCTTCCACGATAATACATATAGTTATTCAAAGAATTATTTAATACTACCTTCAAAATCCCAATGGAGAATAATGCATATCTAGTATTTAAATCTTAAATACAGAAATTTTTTCTACTATGATCTTAATATACACTTACCTACATTTATATATATTCATATATTCATATATATATAATGAATACATATATAGACATATACATATTTCAATATATACTTATATACTATATATATATACGAGTAAAAATTTCAAGAACAAATTGTTGTTCTAGACAGATAATAAAGCAGCGAGCACACAAAAAATGTATGCATATAATATATTTTAAATGTCTAAACATCGATTGTCAATAAAACCAAAATGCAAGCTACTGAATTTTCAAATGGAGAAAAGTAAGAAATCAAAATATTCAGCATCGAGCCACATACGAGATACAGCCAAACATTGGAATTCGAAAACACCAAACATAAGCCACAATGAAAAGGTATAAATTGTAAATCACAATGCATGTTAGTCGAACCAGTCACTACTTTAAAAACCACCTAAACTTGAAGAGTCGGCGCATGGAGAGAGAGAGAGAGAGAGAGAGAGGAACGTACGGCGCTCGAAACAAAAAGGGAACATAAGATCACGTTACAAGAACAAATCGACACCCAGCAGAACTTGCAAGGCAAAAGAATGAGAAGACTGCGAGAAACTTGGCTACAGGGTCATTGGTACATAAGGTGGACGTGGCTCATATACAAGAACAGGGAAATTATATGGTTGGTGACTAAATGGAGAACACCGCGAGGTTAGGCTGAAACGTATCATGGTCACATAACTGCAATGAAGGGTTTCAATGAGATACAGAAATTTCGCAGAAGTAAAGCCAAAATTATGCCATTTTCTTGACCTAAATCATGGGCTTTAGAACAGGGTACGAGTATCCATCACAGTCATTAAATAAAGGAGATTTATGTGAGATGTTGCAGTTGCAGCTACGTGGGTAAACATGAATGCAACATGTGAAAAGAACAGACAAGGCCTGTGAATCGTTCGACAGAATGCCACAAAGAGAGGTCAGCTCATGGACTGTCGTGATTTGCAGGATATGCACAGGATGGGTTTTTGCAAGGAACTCTCAAAATCTTTGAATTAATAGGGCACTCATTAAAGCAAATATAATTGGTAGGCGTAAAGCCGATTTCCACAACCCCTCTTATCGGACTGAGCCAAGATAAGTGCAAGGGAATAGAGAAAGCGCGTCCCGAAAGCATAGTAACACGCAGGCAAAATGCAAGCATAGGTAGAGCACAAATATATGCAAAAGCAGCGATCTCCAAAACAGCAACAAATGATGAGTTTCCTCAGAACGCAAAATAACCATTGAGGAGGAATGAATTTCTGAGTATGCTTATGAGTTAAATAATATCGAAAGTCAAATCAAATACAAAGTATTTTCCATCGGATGCCAAACTCAGCTAAAGACATCGATTATCAAAATCAATGCATAGGAATTGAATTTCTATCTCAAAATATGTCAATCGAATTTCAAGATTAACAAGTACAATAAATGTTCAACCTGGATTATATTTGGCCAAAAACTAAACTTGATATAAATAGAATTCAATCGATTTCCAAGCCTAAGCCATAAAGTGGAACCAAAGAATAAAATTGCAAAAGAAATTGTTTCAGAGAGATGTGAACCATTTCCATCGCACCAACAGGTACGCTATTCTCATGGAGAGTATTGGTGTACCATCGACGGTGACAAGGAATGATATGATTAAGGATAGAGCACAAACAAATTCGCAGAAAAGCAAAAGAAACCTCGAACAAAACCAGAACAAGTAAGATATTAAAAGGGCACGATAAAGGATGCAGCTATCTAATCAAAATCATGAATGGCGATTCACAGGTCGAAGTTGTATCCCACAACCTTAACATCCTCTACGGTTCAAGGAGCAACGCAATTACGAATCATGTGAATTGTATGACGAGATTCCTTAAAGAAAAGTGACTTTATGAATGGAAATCAGGAAGAATATGATGCAATTGGACAAGGCATTAAGGTCCATCCATACACACTGATAGGATGATTTCATGGACTATAATGATTGCAACAAAGGTGCGTAAATTCAAATGGAAACTAGTCTAGGGTATCGAATTCTAAAAATAGAGTTCAAAACCAGCTTTGTTCAACATGCAGTAAGATGAAAAACCAATCTTTTGCCAATCAACAGAGAGAACAAATTTCTTTTTTTGCATTAGACCGATAAATGAAACGAGAAATGACGAAGAGGCCAACCTGGAATTCCTGCGCTCATAACCGAGAGGATGAACTGGAGACCTTTGTTTTGCAGCTGCAGATTCTTCTTGCGAACTTGATCACCCCCGAAAAGAGAATCACTTCCAAAACAATCCTCTTAACATCAAACTATAAACTTTTCCTTTGTTTTCTAGAATTAATTTTCAAAGTAAATTTATTTCTTTTCTTTTCAAAAAAAAAAGATCGACTGCCTCCCAAAATCCGAAAAGAGCATTATAAAACCAGAGAGGCGTTTTAGGAAACAAAATCAGTCCCTAATAACCAGTTTCCCAATATAATTAAATTGATTATCTAATTTCCCAAAATCCGAATTCCAGCCACAAACCAAAATTAAAACTAAAATAGTAACTTGCTCAATATTTTCAGTTTCAAAATTTTGCATGTCTCCCATGCAAATAATCTTCTGATTTCTTTCTTTTTCCAACTTTTCAAATTAAGTAATTTAACTTAAAAAAAAAATTGATTAAATTTTGAATAATAAATAAATAAAGGAAACTATCAAGTACTACAATAAAATTAACAATATGGTAAATAAAATCGAAATATTTAATATTGACAAATAATTGGATATTCATTTAAAACAATAAAACATTTAAATTTACAACTAATTTAATATTATATTGAATACTTGACATTCTAACAAATCACATTAATAATAAAATTTAATGTTTTTAATTAAATATTTAATAAAACAATTTATCAATTTACATCTATTTAAAACAAATGATATTCTCCTCATTAATTTAAAATACATAATATAAACAACATCCCATTAAAATATTCATAACATTAATAATTTATATTTTTTTTTTAATTATAATATTTTAATCAATTAATTTATTAATTAATTAACAATATTCACATCAAATAAAGTTCAATTATTTAAACTAACATATTCATAGAATATCATTTAAACTGAAACAATAATTTAACGACATCATAACAACTATATTTGAACCATTAAAACAAAATAAATGAACAAATCAAAACGAATCGATATTCACAAGCATGAGATATAGACAGATGACATCGTTAAACAATGCTAACACAAGTGGTCCAAAGAGTAGAACGGAGGGGCACTACAGGTTCTCTCACCCCTCAACCCCTATTTATACTAGCAAGCTCGCAATCCTAGAGGGGATTTGTACACTAGGGGTACACATTTAACATAAGAACAAGACACACAAGGGAAACATCAAATTTCACATAATAGACTCATATTCACATATAACATGCTCACATCATTGAAGAACTAGCTAATTTATACACAAGATAGTCAAGAAGGGCACTTATCAAGGATCGTTCTTGACATCCTCCCACCATTATCCTAAGTTGGATGCCCTATATCTCAAATTGTAAAGTGTGAGAAACTCACATACTAAAAATAGTATTCCAAAAATCAATGCATATTCCAAATAAGGAAAGTGATACAAATATATTAAGTAAAATATCTATAAATGCTCTAAGACAGGTTACAATAATGAAATCCAATCTCATACACCAGTAGGGTGTTACATTACATTTGTTTCAATGTTACAAGTATAAGTTTAGCATCAATAATTACATCCATGAAGATAAGTTTGCATTTATAGATTGGCTAGGCAAGCCATACAAGTATAATACAAAGAATTATATCCATATAATATAAGAATCTTTGTCCTCAACTACCATGACTCTACTGGTCTTCCGTAAGCTGAGGCCAAGAGTGAGGTTAAGGTTCCTTTTCTACCCAACCATGAAGTATTGAACTTCCTTGGGTTTCTTCCTAACACGAAGAAAGCACCGACCCTGCACGAGGAGCGTAGCAACCTGGAACGATATAAGCAGGAGGGAATCTCTCGATGCGTTCTTGATGCCTATATGCAATTCCTAAACTAAAATAACATAATACTCGCATACAGGATGTGGCAAGACATATAATATAAAATCTAGGTTTTTCAAACCATCTATTTCACTAGTACAGTAGCTTGGCCAAGCAATAATAATAAAATGGTAATTTAGAAAAGGTAAATTATCATTTCTAAGAGCCCACATTTGGCATCCTTTCCTGGAAGTAATTCCATAGAGAAAAATAAATATAGCATATCAAAGGTTTTCTTAAGTATCAAGCATTCACTAATTAATAAGTTCTTTCGAATACACATTTTTACTCTAACGTTTGTTTGCATGTTCATAAATATGGTTACAAATCCAACGAAAATGAAAATAATCCATAAGTAAAATAAGTTGTTTATTTTTAATTTTTGTATCCAAGCATTCTCTCCATTCAAACATTTTACCTACATTCTAAGTGAAAATAGAAAATATATGTCTTTCCATTTGCTTAAGAATTTATATTAATCAATTTCAAATTAAAATGGTTTAATCTAAAAATACAGATTATATTTATATTTCCACAATGAGTACTTTCTAAATCATATATATATACATGTTTATTTTAGAAACTAATTCTTACTTATTTACGTATATATATATATATATATATATATATATATTCCTATATGCACATATATACTTATATTACATCTTCATAAATGTATTATTTTACAAAAGAAATAATTAACTATTCAAATAAAAAATCTCATACAACTATAAATACGTGTTAAATATACAATAAAATATATATATACATATATATTTATATATATATATACATATATATTTTTATATATATATATATATATATATATATATATATATATATATATATATATATATTTACTATCAAAAAATTCCATAGAACAAATTGAAGAATTTAATCAACAACACATAAACTTTTTAATTATACAAAAGTAATCTATATATTCAAACTTAATATATTTCCAAAAAAAATGCAGGCGCCTATATTTTCCAAATGATAATCCTCTTGCAACAAATGAACTCCCCGTGGTAATGGATGGAGGAAGGAAACGGCCTCCTCATGGGGTGACTACTGTGGGAGGGCAACACCCTCTCCATAGGTCGCGACCTGTGGAGAGGTCGTTGCTCTCTCCACAGTGCCCTCCATACAGTCATTGGCTATAAGTCTTCACTAAATTATTTTTAAACATATTTTTAATAATTTCGGTCAATTTAAATCCCAGAAACATCAATTTCAATTATATTGAGCAGTATAACTTTTACAGTATTATTATATATGTATATATTCATATCTAGGTTCATATAGATTGAAATATTTATATACTTATATATTTATATGTATATATACATATGGTATATATATATATTTGTGTATTTATATATTATAAAAGAATAAAAAAGTACAACCATGATTCTAACCTTTCGCACAGGAAATAAAATATTTTAACATCAATGCATAATTATAATTGATATTTTCAATTGGATATCAACTATGAGATTTAACCTTTCGCACAAAACAAACGGAGATAGATCCATTTGTTCACACAAATTCAAATTAATTGCAATGAAAAATATAAAAACCTGGTAAAATGTTATCTTGTTGGTTCACTTCTTGTTCTCTTCTCTTTTCCATTGCCCTTCCTCTACTTTGCCAAATTTCCGAAATCTACTATTCCTTTTTTTTTTGGTTTTCGTTTTGTAGAAAATAATTTTGAGAAAAATGAATCTAGAGTTCAGAATGAATCTTCTTTGTGTTCAAAGAATTTAAGAGATTGTCCCCTTTTTTATTATTTTCTCTATTTTTCCCATCTTTGTTTTCCTTTGTTTTTATTGTTTTGTTTTCTAAATTTAACTTCTTTTCTTCAATTTTTCTAATTTTCTAAAGTTTTCTATCTCAGTGATTTGTTTTTTAAAATCTTTCTTTCTTTTCCATGATTTCTTTCAAATTTATCAGATAAAACTAATTTTTTAAAGAAAACACGATTTATTTTCCATGCATCACAATTATCCACAAAACAATTAATAATAATAATTTATTCCTCAAATAAAATCAAAAATTAAAATAAATAAAACTATTTCTTTTATTTTCTAAGTGCATTTAATTTCTACCACCAATTAATTAAATAAATAAATATGAAGTAAGAAACAATATAAAATGACTATCTAAATCAAATTCTAAATGTAACTATATGTTTACTAAGTGTTTGTGTGTGCGAGAGAGACCATTCCATCTTAACCCTGTCAGTTAACTAGCCTCCTCTATCTTAACCACACCCTTGGTCTTCGACAACTTGTAACTCATGAAAACTCATGCACCCATTAATAGATTAGTGTCCAAAAATAAATCGAAGCAATATAATTTATCATTCCAAAATAATATTTTCTATATTGCATCTCTTCGAAATAAAATAATATTCATTACATTTCATCTTTTCTAAACTAAAATAAAAATCCACTTGTTTCACCTTTCACATAACATAATATTATTCTTTCACACACAATTATTCATATATCAGTTCCACATAAAGTAAATTCAAGTAGCATCAAAGTCTGAGACATGACATCCTTCCCCACTTGGAAGATACATCGTCTCGATGTCTTATTACAAAATATCTACATAACATAGTCTTAAACATCCAATATATATAATAAAATTGATAACATGCAGAAATGAAAAGTATGCTAAAAACTCAGATGCGGGAATGATCTATCAATATCCTCCGCATTTTCCCAAGTGGCACTTTCCACCGAATACTAGTCTCACTAGACCCTATACTGCAAAGTATGCCAATCATGCATACTACATACATGGTACATTTGCTTATACTTGTGCATATAACAGCACATGGTACAACTACCATCCAATTACATTCAAGTGGCATATGGCTCACTGACAATCCACAACATATTATCAAAAGATCGGTCCTCCTAACCAACACTAGGTTGAGGTCTCAAAACATTAAACCAATCTCCAATGGTGCACCAACTAGGTCAAAACCAACCATCGTGCATACAACTCCTCTGAGGCTAGGACTCTCGCTATCCATGATTCCTTTGATAAATTTGGTTTAGAATTTTCCTTACATTTTCACTTGTACATTTGTGTACTTCTCTCGTTTCTATCATTATCTACATCTATTTCTTCCTCAATTGCGCTATCTCTTATTTATGTTCTATTACCTTAATTTGAACTTGAATTACAGTCTATACCTTTGTCTTATTTAGAATCATAATCTCCTCTATTTATCCTTTCTTCAACCAATCTGCACCCATCCTTCTCTATCCTTCTAATTTTACTTCCATTACCAACTATTGGTTTCTTCTAGCTTAAATTACCATCCAATAAATTCCCTTATCCCATTGCAGTTCCACAACACTTTTCTTTAATTAGTAGAATTACATTTTATATGTTAACTCCAATCAACTCCTTCAACCTCATCTCTTCCTTCCATTTCCACACAAATCTTCTTATCTCAAATATTTCTTCTCACTTTCAACTTCTAGCATTATTAAATCTTGACCATTTTAGTCTTTTCATTCTTCCATTTCAACTTCATGCTATTCTACATCCTATCCTTCTTATAGCCATGAGGAATTTTTGTCATATTCCCTTATCATGTTCTAAAATAACTAGTTCTAGTTTAGCAATTCATGATTCCAATTATTTTCCCACACTCTACCATTTTACAACTCACATCTGACTTATATTCACACAAATTCTTACTTCCTTTGCTTTTATATCTATCTCTACCTTGTCCTTATCCTTTAGAATTTTTTATCCTTATTTATCGATTTATCCATCTTTAACTGAAGTCCGCTATACTACTTTTCTTTCTCAACTAACATTCTTTCTACCATTACCTTCTATTTCATCATATATAAATGAGTTCTCTCATATCTCGTGGATGTATATATAATTCGGAATCAACATTTAAGCATATACTCAAATTCCATTTCACATCCTTTTTACTATCTAGACATGATGACCACACTAATCGGAAAGATACTCATATCAATTGATCCATAGAAATACCAGTTGTTTCAAAAATTTATCGACATTTCATGCAATAATCATGTGCATCTAGCAATGAATCAAGGAATTTCAATCTATCATAATTCTAGCAACATACACACCAAGATCTAGTACATTCTCCATATTCTACTCCCTCATACAATCCATCAGAGGCCCATCATGTACATGATAGAGAACATAACATGAAACTTGACCAGTAGTTTAAGACATTCAAGCATAGCCATCGGTAAGAAATTAAATCAAAACCAAGGGAAAGAAAATTTCAATTTCAACAATAAGGCATAAAATGCTCGCAATTTCAACAATAATTTTGCATATGGCCATTAAGGTCACAAGATAAACAAGTATCAAAAATTTTATGGGTATACTTACTCATAACCACAAATAAAAATTCAATGTTGGCCTTGACAACATTTAGTAAATTAATCAAAGTCAATAAAATAAAATAAAATATCAAATTTCTCAAGTTACATAACACATGAGCTACATGACTAACTCTAGTCACTAGAGAGGGAGTACACTACTAAGCTATAACTAGATTCCAAAATTTGAGGTAAGTAATAGAACACATTCAATCATGGCAACAACGAGTCATTTAAGACTCCAGTCACACAAAACATGAGATCCTTTCTACTTAACCAAACCAACATCACTGAAGAGTCCAAACAAAAAAAGTTGCATCCCAGTAAGGGAAATCATAATCACCATGCAATGACACACATAGTCATACACTAGCAAACATCCACAACCCAAGATATCTAAACACCTCACTCTCACAACAAAGAGCGATTACCAATTCCCACTTTACAAGGATACACCACTCATATGGATAATGCATTAATGCAACGCTCACACAATAATTACATAGAGTCCTCATTCATACAAAGTATGAGTACAGTCTCAAGGTGCATCACTCGCATGAAGACAATAATTTACTTAAGCATACTACACATGTACACAAGATGTGGAAGCAATAATTATTCAAGCGTGTTACTCGCACAAGGTATGTATACAATCTCTAGCATGATAAGGGAGTAGTCTCGAGTGCATTACCCATGCCAAATATAAATCAATCATGAGTGCATTACTCGCACCAAATATGGATCAATTATAAGTGCATTACTCGCATAATATATGTAAAGTGCATCACTCACACGTTGCATCACTCTCACAAAGTGCATAATTATAAGTATCATTAATATAAATATAGCAAATAGGACTCATAAGGTTCCACAATATCAATAACCCCTGCCTTGTCACTAAGGCTAATCATGGTAAATTATCCGAGCAACTTCTGTCCTAGGTTCATATCAAAGACCCTTAAGGAATCTTAACTTGCATTCTCCAAAGATCACATGGATTCATACTCACATCCTGATTAGGAAAAGAAAAGGCATTGTTTAAAAATAGCTTACTCATAGCCTAATAACATTATCTTTGTAGGCATCCTTTCCCTTAAAACATTCATCTTGGATTCTCTTCTTCCTTAAAGGATTATCAAAATTTAAACCATTATTAGTTGTAGTTGATTACATTCTTTTCTACTTGTCATAATATTTTTATGTTGCCTCTAGCAATATTGTAACTTATCCCTTTTGTAATAAACTCATTCACCCTTTATGTCCTCGGAGAGATCTCTTTTATCACTATATTTCTCTATTCCTACATCATCACTTCACGGGTTGTCACCATGTTTTAGCCATCTTGGATCAAACAAGCAAGTCTTCTAAAACTCTAATTGCATTCATAACGGAAGATTATTCCAAACAACTACTAGTATTGCATTTCATATCAATCAACACAAATACCATTGAATTTTCCCCAAAATATTTACGTGTTCTAAAACCAAGGTCTCATTTTATTTACTTTGGATTCTTACATCCTTATTCTATATAGATGTTCTTGTTTTTTCCTAGAACATAAAAGTTTACATATCATTCTCAAATAAGGGAAACTCTTATGATTCCTCTTCCTCCTCGGACACGAGGTATACAAATTTGGAGGTTGGGTTTAATTGTATACACTCCTTAATCTCCTCTTCACTCAACATGGTTGCACTTTGACCACATCCAATAGGAAAATCTCGATGGGCTGAGGGTTTACCTATGGCCTTCTTGTTCATTATTGTTTCCTTGTTCTTTTTCTTCTTCCCAAGGCGAATACGCTCAAGCACTTTTGTCAATGTATCTAAGTCCTCCTTTTTATCATCCTTCACTCCCTTTTCCTTGGGTTCTTTAGGTTGTTCTTTTTCACCTGATGACCTAGGCCTCTCATTATGTTTGGTTTTGTTGACTCGCCCTCATGTTCTAGATGCTCCCTCCATTCTGACATAAGAAATAACATATTATTACTAACATATCTTATATACACTCTCAAAATGAGCCCTAGGATCCAAGAGTTGAACTTGAATGCTCTGATACCAAATTTCAAGTGTGAGAAACTCAAATACTAAAAATAGTATTTCAAAAATCAATGCCTTTTCCAAATAAGGAAAGTGATAAAAATATATTAAGTAAAATATCTATAAATGCTCTCAGGCAAGTTACAATAATGAAATAAAATCTCATACACCAGTAGGGTGTTACATTACATATGTTTCAATGTTAAAAGTATAAGTTTAGCATCAATAATTACATCCATGAAGATAATTTTACATTTATAGATTGGCTAAGCAAGCCATACAAGTATAATACAAAGAAGTATATCCAAATAATATAAGAATCTTTGTCCTCAACCGCCATGACTCTGCTAGTCTTCCACAAGCCGAGGCCAAGAGTGAGGTTAAGGCACCTTTTCCACCCAACAACGAAGTACTGAACTTCCTCGTGTTTCTTCCTAACACAAAGAAAGCATCTACTTTGCATGAGGAGCCTAGCAACCTCAAATGGTATAATCAGGAGGGAATCTCTCGATGTGTACCTGATGCCTCTATGTAATTCCTAAACTAGAATAACATAATACTCGCATACAGGATGAGGCAAAGACATATATAATATAAAATCTAGGCTTTTCAAACCATCTATTTCACTAGTACAGTAGCTTGGCCAAGCAATAATAATAAAATAGTAATTTAGAAAAGTTAAATTATCGTCTCTGGGAGCCCACATTCAAAATCCTGTCTCAAAAATAATTCCATAGAAAAAATAAATATAGCATATCAAAGATTTTCTTAAGTATCAAGCATTCACTAATTAATAAGTTCTTATGAATACACATTTTTACTCTAGCGTTCGTTTCCATGTCCGTTTATGTTTACAAATCCAACGAAAATGAAAATAGTCCATAAGTAAAATAAGTTGTTTATTTTAAATTTTTGTATCCAACCATTCTCTCCATTCAAACATTTTACCTACATTCTAAGTGAAAATAGAAAATATATATGTCTTTCCAATTGCATAAAAAAATTCTATTAATCAATTTCCAATTTAAATGGTTTTTAATCTAAAAATACAAATTATATTTATATTTCCACAATGAGTACTTTCTAAATCAGATATATATACATGTTCATTTCAAAAAAAATCTTGCTTATTTATGTATATGTATATGTACATATAGATATATATATTTATTTATATATATATATATGCACATATATACCTATATTACATCTTCAGAAATATATTTATTTGTATTATTTTGCAACAGAATTAATTAATTGTTCAAATGAAAAATTTCATACAGTTATAAATACTTGTTAAATATATAGTGAAATATATATATATATACATACGTACTATCAGAAAATTCCATAGAACAAATTGAAGAATTTAATCAGCAACTCATAAGCTTTTTAAATATAAATAATTAATTCTATATATATTCAAACTTAATATATTTCCAAAAAAATGCAGGCACATATTTTCCAAATGATAATCCTCTTGCAGCAAATGAACTCCCCATGGTAATGGATGAAGGCAACAGCCTCCTCATGGGGCGGCCACTATGGGAGGGCATTGCCCTCTCCACATGCCACGATCTGTGGAGAGGTCACTTCTCTCTCCACAACGCCCTCTATACAGCCATTGGATGTAAGTCTTCACTAATATTTTTTTTAAAATATATTTTTAATCATTTCGGTCAATTTAAATCTCAGAAACGGTGATTTCAATTATATTGAGTAGTATAACTTTTACAGTATTATTATATATGTATATATTCATAGTTGGGTTCATATAGATTGAAATATTTATATACATATATATTTATATATATACATATGGTATATATAATATATATATATAATATATATATATATATATTTGTATATTTATATATTATAAAAGAATAAAAATGTATAGCCATGATTCTAATCATAGACACCTAAATTTGACCACCCCTATATGGTCAAATTCACCCTTGTATTCTTCAATCCTGCATCCTTCATCCATATTAATTAAATAATTCCTTCTTTGATTAATATTTTCTTCTACTCTAATGTCCCTTAAGGTATTTAATCAATCAATTAAATACCTTACCCCTTTCATCTCTAAATTAAATAAATACCCCAATTTATTTAATTCAGTCACTTTAGCTTTTATGAATTAAATTAAATTTTATTTCATTTTTCTCTCTCTCCTCATGTCACATCCTCCATAATTCTCCCTACTTCAGATTAATCTAATTAACCTATGATTAGGATGTGCACACCCTTAATCATCATTAGGGTCACATCCTCCATAATCTCCCACTTGTCTCTAATCTTTCATTAGCCTACCTAATCTTGTATTTGCACAACCTTTTTCACCTAATTATGCTAACCTAATCCTCATGACATTTATGGCATATGTCCTAAGTCATCCAGCATTAAATGCTTTCTCCATTTGGAGAAGGCAACCCCTTTCCTATGTCAATATTTAATTCACATTTAATCCCCCAATGCATTTTAAGGAATGTTAAATTACTTCTCCCATCCCCATGAGGATTTGTGAGGAATTTTTAATTCCTCGCATGTCCTCTCAAGCACATGTGGATAAGGACCTCTTTTATGAGGATATCTTGTCCCTTACCTAGGTACATAAAAGTACCTCCATGTCACTTCCACGTCAGCCTCCCTTTTCCACATCATTCACTACATGTCAAGATGTGAGGGCTTGTGAGTTCTCAACTCACCCTAGCCCTTGATATTTGCCATCATAGCTTAATATGGACCCTCCATTGCTTTAGAGGTCCTTCCCCTAAAAATGGTGGAATTGCCTTAATTTTTGTTATCTCTCAAACACACAATAATCTATTTTAGCAATCATACTCTCAAGAACTTAGCAACTTTCATGCCATCCACCATTGTTGTAGCCATCTTTGAGCTTTCATCCTGCATCCATTACAATACCCATTTGCACCATTAGAATCCTCATCACTCCATGATCATTTAGAGCTAGGATTTTAGCCATTTTTCCACCAAGGAGCACACATTTCAAGCATCCAAAGGGCCAACCAAACCATCAATCTAAACAAGGTGATATTTCTCTTTGTTTTTGGTATTTTGTTTAGATTCAACTAGGCCTAATCCGAGTGTTTGTTTTGTGTTTTCCTTTGTTGCATTAGCTTAGTTTTTGCATCTTAGGGTAGAAAAATCACACTGCACACATTTTTGGCACACCTGGTGGGACCCACGTCACATGTCAATTTTATTGTTTGTTGTTGTTTAAAATTTTGCAAGTTCATATGTCTAGCGCAAGGGCGAATCTGCCCCCGACAGGCAATTCCACAAGATACAGAGGTGTACCCACATTCCAAACAGGAGAACACACTTTTGTCTCTCTACTGAACGAACAGACTCACTTTTGATTGGTTAGATTGCCAATTATAGAGGTGAATTTGCAGAAGACTATCTGAATGGGTGAATCTACTAGGTATAGAGGCAGCCTTTCAAGAGTTACAAAGGATAAACTGTATACACCCCTCCACGTAACAGGCGACTATGACTTCGCCCATCTCCCAAAATAGGCGAAATTGAACACATAAGAAGGGTAGAATCGTCTAAAATAGAGGTGAATTTTTGGTAATCCTGAACATTAAATTTTTCAATTTGAGCTGAAATTTGGTTTTGGTTTTGGGTATTGATCGGCTAACTCGTCTATTTATGAGTGTTTGTTTTACTAACGTTTGCATAGTGAATTGTTTTTCCAAGACCGGTGCTAGAAACTACTGACATATTTTTTGCAGGATGATTGATCAAAGATCCATTATTTAGCTTTATCTATTGTCTTTTTCGCACTAATTTAGGCACACATAGACTAATTAAAGGGTCAATTAATTTATTTGATGTTCTTGGGAGCGAATTGTTGATGTATCCACTCCCCTTGCACCTTCTAATGATCTTGGGTCATGAGAAATCATAATTCGCTCCAGTCCAGTCCACCCAGGAAGTGATAGTGTGTCTAAGCTATCCCCTTGTGCTATGTGTGAGCTTGGGGACCAACCGAAGCATCTAGTATTTCCTTCCTTTAGCAGAACCTACCTAAGATTTCATCACCTAAGGGATGATTCCAACCACGTGTTACCAACGGGGTATATAAAAGGGGGAGAGCTAAAGTTGTACCCCAATCTAGCCACGCCATGTCTAGTGAAGTGTCAAAGCTAGGGTGATACCTAGATAAGACTATTGGCAAAACAAGGATAAACAACTAAGAGGGGGTGAATCAGTTGTTTTCAAAATCAAACTTATTCAACTTTAATCAACCTTTAATCTCAAATCTAATAATTAACAGTGCAAGCATAAATCAATAACACCATCAGAGACATATGAACACCAAGATTTATATATGTGGAAACCATTTTAGGGGAAAAACCACGGTGGATGTTAGTCCACAAGATTATACCTTGTTAGAAGTATAATGAGAAAATGAATAAGGAATGCACTTGCATTCAGGCACATTGCCTAGAGCTTACTGCTCAGAGGAAGGCTCACTGCTTTACATACAATAATTAGATTAAATCCATCTGATGAACATGAACTGAGAAATTAGCTTCTTCACAAACCTGATTACAATTTTGGTTAGGCACAAGTACACTTCGCTCAACCTTCTTCACACTCTTCTCAATATATTTCACAATTTGCTTTGCTCCTGAATGATTTGACCTTTATTCGCACATGTGCTTCACATACACACCGAGCATACACCAAAATGAGGAAAAAAATTGCTCTTATATATCCGCCACACAGATTTACATCAACTACTCTGTCGACCACAAATAAATAATAAATTACAACTATCAGCCTCAATACATAAATAAATCTTAATGTGCACCAACACAAGTCAGTCACAACATAGTGAGGACTCAAATAAACACCTTCAAACATGCCAAACAATAAAATATTAATCTTCATGGATCTGCAACTTGCTACCACCAGCATGTCAGCCAAGAACATGAAAACTCAAGAACACATCAGAAAAATCTTCGATCATGAACACTCTGATCAATGCAAACGTAGAGAACTGATAGATTACGATCTAGACTCATCAATGAACTTCATAGGAACATGCGCAACAACTGAAATTTCAATAATTTCATAATCTTCATCCAAGAACACCTGCTACAGTAACAGAATGATTGTAGGAACATAGAACTTCATAACTTTCTCAAATCTTGATGCGTACCACTGAAACTTTCTAACAACATACTATATAGATTGAGAAACAAACCCTTTAGTGCACACCACCTGATTATCAACTTACAGCACTTACCACCACTCTAACCTTCTCAGCTTCACTGGTTGTCTGTAATATATTTTTTTTTACAATTTTCTCAATCTCCTCGATATATACAGCCTTAAGCATCACCAATTCTAATAGTGTTGACATCAATGACAACCACATATCAGCAATGCAACCACAACACCAACAAAGATGTGCAGGGTTGGTCTGAGTTTCCATTACCTCCCTGGGGCTCTCGATCCACGCTTGTCATGGGTTGGTGTTCATGGTTGTGCCTCATGTACCTAACGTATATCTAAGGCACACAAGATAGCTTGTTTATCCTAGATAGAGACCCATGTTTTAGTCGTGGCTTGGTGTAGTGCAGGGGATATGCACTGTACCCCAAAGTTACTCACCATGTACTCCCTTGGGTTGAAATAGAAATCCTCATGGTGGACTACGATAGTCCTCAAGTGACAGAGAGAAGATGATTATGTTGATGACCCTGTGCCACTGAATCTCTAGCTATCCGCCTTCAAGAGAAAGGGTTATCTAGAGAACCACCCCAATATCACAGAGTATTAACCTTGGGGTGTCCCCTCAAGGTGGTGGGCCTACATCGAGTTTGTAAACCCTTTATCATTAATTTTAGGATTGTGTTGTCTGGTGTGTCTTCTTGTGTGGTACCAATGCTTGTCGTCAGTCTGAGTCAATCTTGCCTTGTGTTTTTTGTTTGCTATGGTTTTGTCCTTTGTCGTAGTCTGCTCCTGCCCTTGATGGAAATTTTTATTTTCACAAGGGTGAACTTGCATTGTGGATAGGCAATCCTTCCCTGAACAGGGTTTATTATGTGTCTCAAGTCCGATCTAGGCCATCCTTTAGGCAAACTCATCCTCGTTAGGGGTGAATTTTCACATGGTTCCCTCTATTAGGTGACCCCGCATCCGCCTGTTCCCTTAGAATAGGTGATCATGCTTCCCTCATAGGCGAGTCTATTTCATCCCCACCCATTTGTTCTCTTAATAGGCGAACCTATTGTCTGTAGGGGTGATCATGTTTCATGTCTAAGTCTCCCTCGTTTGTATATCCCTTAGAATAGGTGAACTTGTTGCCCGCAGGGGCTATCCCATGTCCATCCATACCATCCTCATTCATACAGTTCAAGACATAGGTGAATCTGTTGTCCATTAGATAGGAATTTTTGTTTGGGTCCATACATCTCAAGAAATAGGCGAACTTGATCCTTATATAGGCGATTTTGTGTCTTGTGTCCGCCCGTTTCCTTTTGGGTGTCCGAAGATATAGGCAATCATGTGTCTTAGAAAGGTGATCTTGTCATACACATAGGAAATCTTGACAACTCGATAGGAAAATTTGTGTCTCGTGTCCATCTGTTCCTTTTGGCATCTCAAGATATAGGCGAGCCTAGGTCCTTGATAGAGGCGATCTTGTCAAACACAGATGCAATATTGTTGATCCTTGGATAGGCGAACCCGTTACCTAGAGGGGAAATCTTGCTAGAAATAGAGGTGTATGTGCTTCCCATACGCAACTCTCGATATTTAACCCTCTTAACCATTGAAATATTGTCATTTTTGGAGTCCGTTTCCACGATCAAAAAAAATTTATCATCATTCATTTGCTTGTAATCATCATTATAGTTTGTTTGCATTTTTCATAAGTCAATGAATCCTCAATCCAACCACATAGGTGTATCTTAGGATATCCCTAGATTGCATTTCCATCATCATTTCCTCAATGTGAATCCTTTAGACTTCATTTTAGGGGATTTTTATCCAATTGGGCTACGTAACTAACCCTAATCGTCATTATTCATGCTCACTTAGGATTGTTATTCATCCTAAGTTAATAATCCTCCATTGCATTATCAATCTCCTCTAATCGTGAGGTAGATTATGTGTTGTGATCATCCTTTTATCATCAAGTTAAGCCCCTGAACCTAGTTTAGAGTCAAATTCATCCATGCAACACAATCAATCATCCAATCCTATCAATCATTTGAATCATCCCATACAATTTGGTCAATCAATCCATTAATCAATCATCTAATCCAATCAATCCTCTAATCATCATTTAGGTTATCACTTAATTGCATCCTAGAGCTTAGTGTCATCCTAGCCACCTATTTGTTTTGTATTTTCATGCTTGTTACCACCCGATCACAAGCAAATAAACTCATGGAACAACAACAGTCACAAGATACTCAACCTCAAATCCTTTAGTATCAACCCACCAATGGTAGCTCATTTCAATCTAACACTAAGTTCCATACTCAATCTCCTCCTAACGAAAGCACGGTTAACCAACCTGAGCTTACAGTTGACAAATACCTCAGTAATCTCACCAATCTACAAATGATGGATTGTCTTCACTTCTTGCACCTCTTGTGCCATAAGATCCTCAAAATTCCCAAAATGATCTGAGAAATTCATGTGTCCGCTAAGGTCCACCTCAAGAGGGTTGGTATCAATTTGTATTTTGCAATGTTGTTGTTTATCAAATAATACCTCTTGTACCTTCCCTCGGGTTCCAATTTTGGTTATGGGTGCATCACCTGATCCAAATAATCTCCAAGGCCCTAATCCTAACAATCCCCTTGGTCTTGGTATGCCACAAGGACCTCCCAATTCGCAAAGTCTGAACATCCCATAAGGTTCAACCCCCATACCATCTGCTCCACCTCTTCCACCAAACCAACCAGGTCCACTTCTAGGTAATACTGGGGTTAATTCTTACAATCCTTTTGTTATGCCACCTCCACCTCCTAGTCCCACTCTTGCATCTAACTTACTTCCACCTCCATTTATACCCCAACAACCATCTCAAGGCAGTCTTCCACCACAACAAACCCTGCAAAAACCTTCTCTTCACACTATTATCCCATCACAATCTCCTTGCATCAAGCTCAAGGTAATCCATCACAACCCCCACATTAGTTGCAAGGTAATCCACATCAAACTCAAATCCTACAACAACATCAACAACCCCCACACCTACCTCATGGAATTCCTTCACAACCTCCTCATCAATCACAAGTTATCCCACAGCAACCTAAAATTCCATCTCAACCTACTTACCATCAACCACCATAATACCAACAACCCCCTCGACATTCCTCCTAATAAATCCCAATGTAATCCCAAGCAACCCTGCTGCCCAATACTTATATCATCCTCAAAGCACCTATCGTCTGCAAGCCACTGCATCCAATCTAAATCTTATTTATTATTATTACACTCCACAACGATCTCAGCAGTATCCATCCTACACACAAAAATCCCAATAGAGACTATCCCACAATAATCTCTAGAAATCACAACATCCCTATTACCAATAAACCAGCCCGTAGCAGCCTTCATACGCTTCCCAACAGAAATCCACGTACAACTACTAGTCCAATGTTGGTATGTGGTAACTGATCATGTTATACTGTACACTCTTTAGTACTATACACTCTTAATATATCCTTGTTGAGGTCCCAAGCCGGGCCCCAGGCGAGGGTTCAAGGGCGGTAGCCCCTGAGAAAAAAAAAATCACCTTTTTTGCTTCATCATTGAAAAAAGAAAAAAGCTAACTTTGTAAACCCTAATTTCTAGAAGCTTCTAAAAGCTTGTTATAAACAGTTGGGATGGGGATTTGTAGCATAGGATTATTCACAATATTGTAATATGTTTTGCATTGGATAATAAAATCTTTGGATGGCTGCAGTTTTGTGGATGTAGCCTAGATTGGGTGAACCACGTTAAATTCTTTGTGTTGTCTTGTTTCTGCTATAATTTTATGTGTGTTCTTTCTGGATTTATTGTTCAAATTTTCATTTAACTTGTTAGATATCTGCCTTCTACCCCTAAAAAGTGGTATCAGAGCCAGGTTGTTTTCAGTTATCCTCTATAGGAAGGTCTCACGGTTGAGTGGGAGTCTCACGGTTGAGTGGTAGAAATGGAAGACGAGGGTAAGTTGAAGGTTGAGAAGTTCAATGGGTAGAACTATCAGTTATGGAAGATGCAGCTGGAGGACTACCTATATTAGAAGGATTTATGGCAGCCATTGGAAGGGAAAACCAAGAAACCTTCAGCGATGTTTGATGAGGACTGGGATATTTTGGACAGAAAGGCACTTGGCAGTATTAGTTTATGCCTGGCACAATCAGTGGCATTCAATATTACAAAATCAAAGACAACTCAAGAGTTGATGGAAACCTTAGCAAAGTTATATGAAAATCCTTCCACGTTGAATAAGGTATTTCTTATGAAGCGTTTATTTAATATGAAAATGGTAGAAGGTGGGTCATTTATTGATCATTTAAATGAGTTTAATACAGTTACCAGTCAATTAAATTTTATAAATGTAAAATTTAATGAAGAATTTAGGGCTCTTTTGGTTATGTGTTCTTTGCTTGAAAGCTGGAATAGCTTGGTAATGGTTGTTAGCAATTTTGTTTATGGTTCAAATACATTGAAATTTGATGATGTTGTTGTTATTTTGAGGAAGGAAATTCATAGGAAAATCTCAGGTGGAATATCCACATCAGGCAGTGTTTTGAATGCAGAAAGAGAAAAGGAGAGAGGAAACAATTCTAGAAGTTGTGGGAAGTCACGAGGAAAATCAAAGGATAGAAGGTCCCGATCTAGAGACAAGAGGGATTGTTGGTACTGTGGTTAGTCGGGCCATTTAAAGAAAGATTGTTGGTATCGAAAAAATAAAGGAGACAAAAGGGAAGGAAATAAAGAGGCAAATGTGGTAAGTAATAAATCTGATTAGGATACTTTGATTCTTTCCCTTGACAATGTTGATGATTCTTGGGTGTTAGATTCAAGGGCTTCATTTCATGCTACACCCCATATAAATTATTTTATTGATTATGTCCAAGGGGATTTTGGGTTGGTTTATTTAGGAGATAACGAACCCTATCACATTCGTGGAAAGGGAAGAATCAAGATTAAGTTGCAAAATGGGAATCATTGGCTACTACATGAGGTGAGGCACATTCCAAAGTTAAGAAGAAATTTAATTTTTGTAGGGAAACTAGATGATGAAGGTTGTGTTGTTACATTTAGTGATAAAAATTAGAAGGTTACAAAAGGTTCCTTAGTGGTAGAAAAAGGTGTGAAATTAGGCACCTTATATCTTTGTACAAGTCATATTGTTCCTTCTACTTTAGCTATTGCAGATAAAAATCAATGTTCAAGAACAGTTGTTGCAGTTTAGCGGGAAGAAAATCATATAGTTGTTGTGGATTCTAAATCAACACTATGGCATAATAGACTTGGGCATATGAGTGTAAAAGGTATGAAATTACTTCATTCAAAGAATGTTTTACCAGGTCTAAAATGTGTTAATATGGATTTCTGTGAAATTTGTGTGTATGGAAAACAAAAGAGAGTTAGTTTTCTCAAGGATGAGAAACAAAAGAAAGATGAGAAATTGGAGCTTGTGCATACGGATGTATGGGGACCAGCTCAAGTATCTTCTCTCGGTGGATCTGAGTATTATCTTACATTCATTAATGATGCAACTAGGAAGGTATGGATTTATTTCCTTAGGCGGAAATCTAATGTATTTGAAACATTTAAAAAATGGAGATGGTTGAAAATGAGACAGGTAAAAAGTTAAAATGTCTCAAATCTGATAATGGTGGTGAGTATTGCAACAAATATTTTGAAGATTATTATTCCTATAATGGTATTTGTAGGCAGAAAATGGTTCCAAGGACTCCGCAGGAAATGGAGTGGCTGAGTGCATGAATAGAACAATAATGGAGTGTGCACAGACTATGAGATTTCATGTTGGGTTACCTTTAAACATGTGGGAAGAGGCTATAAAAAATTTTGTTTATTTAATTAATAGAGGTCCCTCTAATCCTTTGGGTTGTGGTATTCTAGAGGAAGAATGGATAGGTAAGAAGGTGAGTTATTATTTTCTCAAAACCTTCAGTTGTGAAGTATTTGCACATGTAGATTCTAAAAATAGAACCAAGCTTGATACAAAATCAAAGAAATGTATATTTTTTGGATATGGAATTGATGAATTTGGTTATAGGCTTTGGGATTTTGAAAGTAAGAAAATTGTGAGAAGCAGGGATGTCATATTCAATGAGAAAGTGTTGTACAAAGATTTGTTGCAGCAGCATGAGAATAAATAAAATGATTATGCAGTGCAGGATGATACTCCAAACAATGATGTTGCAGTGGTTCATCATGCTCCGCAACAACAGCAACAACAAATACCACAAACTCTAGTGAATGTTACATGATCTTCAAGGATAAGTAGACCTCCAGAAATATTTTCTCCCTCTTTGTATTCTATTTTATTAACTGATGATGGTGAACCGGAATGTTATCATGAAGCTATGCAGGTGGATACCAAGGTTCAGTGGGATCATGGAATGGAAGAAGAAATGGACTCCTTGCTGAAAAATTAGACTTGGGAATTATGCAAGTTACCTGCAGGTAAAAAGCCTTTACCAAACAAATGGGTTTATAGGCTGAAAGAGGAAGATGGAGGTAGGAAAATATTTAAATACAGGTTAGTTATAAAGGGATTTGCACAGAAAAAGGGTATTGATTTTGATGAAATCTTTTCTCCAGTTGTTAAAATGACTTCTACTCGTATTGTTTTAAGTATTGTGGTTGTTGAAGATTTGCATTTAGAACATCTCAATGTTAAAACAGCCTTTCTCCATGGTGATTTGGAAGAGGAAATATATATGGAACAACCACAAGGATTTCAGGTCAAAGGTAAGAAGAAACTAGTGTGTAGATTGAAGAAAAGTTTATATGGCTTGAAGCAAGCACCTCGGAAATGATATATTAAATTTGATAGTTCTATGGTTGAGTAAGGCTACAACAGGTTTAATTCATACCATTGTGTTTACTTTAAGAGGTTAGCTGAAGATAGTTACATTATTTTATGTTTATATGTTGATGATATGCTTCTAGCGAGGTCTAGCATGGATCACATAAAGGAGTTAAAACAATAGTTATCAAATTCATTTGATATGAAGGATTTGGGGGTAGCAAAATAAATCCTTGGTATGAAGATTACAAGAGATAGGAAAAATAGGAAAAAAAATTATCTTAGGCTCATTATGTTAAAAAGGTGTTGTAGATATTTCATATGGAGAATGCAAAATATGTCAGCACACCTTTCCCCATTCATGTCAAATTGACTAAGGATATGTTTCCAAAGATACAAGAGGGGGAAGAAAAATGTCCAAGTTACCATATGTTTTAGTTGTAGGCAGTTTAATGTACGTCATCTTATGCACAAGACCGGATATTGCACATGTCATAGGAGTTGTTAGCAGGTATATAAGTCATCCTAGAGTTGAGCATTGGAATGTGATAAAATGGATTCTCGGGTACTTGAGAGGTACATCCAATAAATGTTTATGTTTTGGGGGCTCTAATATAGATTTAAAAGGCTATGTTGACTTAGATTTAGTAGGGGATATAGATACCAGGAAAAGTACCATAGGTTATGTATTTATAGTTGGTGGGACAGCAGTGAGTTGGATTTCTCAGTTGCAAAATGTGGTTTCTTTATCCACCACGGAGGCAAAGTATGTTGCTACAACAGAGGCAGCAAAGAAGATGATATGGCTGTAATTTTTCATGGAAGAGTTGGGAAAACAACAGGTTGAAAATCACTTGTTCATAGACAGCCAAAGTGATATACATCTTGCAAATAATTCTACCTTGCACTCTAAGACCAAACACATATAGCTAAGATATCATTTCATTCAGTCGGTGTTCGAGGATGGATAGGTAAAGCTAGAAAATATACATATAGATGATATGTTTACGAAGGCACTGACAAGGGAGAAACTGAGCTCCTCTTTAACTTTGGTTGGCCTTCAAGGTTGAATAAAAGTATAATAGAGCAACAGGGTCCAAGGTGCTTATTTCAAGTGGGAGTTGTAAGTGCAACGGTGTCATCCAAAATTAGTCTCCAAGTGGGAGATTGTTGGTATGTGGCAATTGATCATGCTATAGTGTACACTCTTTAGTATTGTACACTCTTCATGTATCCTCACCAGGGTAAAGGGCCAAGCTAGGGCCCGGGCGGGGGTTCAGGGGCGGTTGCCCTTGAGAAAAAAAAAATTCACCTTTTTCGCTTCGTCACCGAAAAAGAAAAAAGTCAACTTTGTAAACCCTAATTTTTGGAAGCTTCTAAAATCTTGTTATAAGCGGTTGGGATGGGGAGTTGTAGCATAGCATTATTCACAATATTATAATATATATTTTGCACTGGATAATAAAATAATTGGATGGTTGTGGTTTTCTGGATGTAGCCCAGATTGGGTGAACCACGTTAAATTCTATGTGTTGTCTTATTTCTGCTATAATTTTTTGTGTGTTCTTTCTCAATTTATTGTTCAAATCTCCATTTAAATTATTAGATATCTACCTTCTAACCCTAACATCCAATCCATATTATTATTAGCATCCACCATCATACCGCAGGAAGCCTCCTCTTCGTATTATCAAAACCCCCCATCATATCAACAATCTTATTCCAATCCTCAATCTATGTATCCCAATCAATATCAAAAAACTCCTTCATATCCACCTCCACCATCACATGATCAAACCATTTTGACCCCATCCTCATCCTATCAGTAATATCCCCCCTACAATCAGTCCAATCAGACCAATCCTACTCAATCGACACCTATCAATAAGGAGTGGGAAGAGGTTAAATCTGCGTTGAAGGACTTGTAGCAAGGACATCCAAAAATTCCTTTCAGTTTGACAAGATTTTTCCCTATTCATTTGATCCCTCTATCTCGCTTATTCCCTTTCCTAAGCACTTTGAAATGCCAAATTTTGATAAACACAAAGGAAAGGGTGACCCAAGAACCCACTTGCAGGAATTTTACACACATTGCTAAGAAGTCCTGCACAATGATAATTATCTCCTACGTCTATTTCCTAGGATTCTGACAGGGATAGCTTTAGACTGGTTCATGGGTCTTCAAAAGGGATCAATCTCCTCTTTTGTAGATCTATCAAAAAAAAAAATTGCACACTTCTCCTTCAACTTGGAGAAGGACATAGATACCTTAGATCTATTGAAATAAAAACAATGTGAGGGAGAAACTTTTGAAAGTTACCTACAAAGGCGGCATGCCTTGGCTAGTCGACTAAAATCCCATCTCAGTGAGAAGGACATGGCGACCATCTTCGTTGCAAAATCCCATCCTAACATGGCACATAATCTTAATCTTCACTGTGTTACCACCTTTCCAGAAGTCATTGAGAAGGGCACCACCATTGAGAGGGCCTTCATTGCTAAGGGAAAAGTCAAAATATTTAACTCGGATAAGGACAAGTCAACTAGAGATAGGTCTCGCTGCTGGAATAAGAATAAGAATGTTGTCAATGATGGTGTCACTGATACCAAGAATGTCTAAGTATCCAAAACCTCACAAAGATCACAATATGTCCCTACTCAACAATCGGCTCCCAATGTCATATTTGTGCCGCATGGTGCACCCCGTCCTCCCCAACAGTCCAATCAAAATAATCAAGGGAACAATAAATTCTCATTCACCCCTTTGCGGAAACCCTTAAGTTTTATTTTCAACAGGTTGCTTCAAGTGAGCTATTTGATTATCTATCCTATGATGAATCCCTTTGATGATTCAAAACCAAAGCCCACCTGATATAGGGAAAACGAGTATTGTGACTTCCACAAAATCAAAGGGCATTCCACTAACAAGTGTCAAGGTCTTAAAACATATATCCAAGATCGAGGTGATATATTAGTGAATGTGAATCAGGCAACATAGTCCAATGCTCAACTATAAATATATCAAAATGCCTTCCCCAAGCACAATCAAGGTGTCAATACCTCCAACACTAATCTTGGGGCTAATAATAATAACAACCAAG
This sequence comes from Sequoiadendron giganteum, assembly GCA_007115665.2. Lineage (NCBI taxonomy): Eukaryota > Viridiplantae > Streptophyta > Pinopsida > Cupressales > Cupressaceae > Sequoiadendron > Sequoiadendron giganteum. The sequence goes on along the minus strand of CM021104.1, from coordinate 674,538,040 downwards.
GTAATAGCACTAACAATATCAGCTATAAGAATGTACCCTATAACTATGATGGCATAGCTATGTGCATCAGTCAGGTAGAGCCAGATGTGTCCATGAGACATGTTAAAGGCAAATACCCGCAATGTGTTGTTACTATGCATCACACCTGCATATTCGTTCCTAAGCTTCCATGTCATCCCAACCAACTCCTGTGAGCTCCCAATATAATATTCTTGATCACCTTGGAAAGACCCCCACTCATATATCCATTTTGGATTTTCTTAAGTCTTCCCCCATCCATCAAGAAATCCTCACCAAAGCTCTCCAAGATACCTACATGCCTAATGATATAGATCCTACCCAATTTCAAGCTTTAGTAGGACATATCTCATCCACCTATCAGCTGGAATTCAGTCAAAATGATATGTCATCAATCGATTCAAACTATAACCGTCCCCTCCACATCAAAGTCCTTGTATCTCGCCATAAAGTGAAAAGGGTCTTGGTAGATAATGGCTCTGCCCTCAACCTCTGTACATTAAAGTTCATCAAATAGGTAGGGTATACCCAGGCTGACTTGAATAATCAAGTTATCACCATCAAAGCCTATGATATTGCAGAAAGGGATTCTGAAGGCATTATTTGTCTTCCTATTCAAGTTGGTCATGTTGTACAATACACCACGTGCCATGTTCTTGATATGGACCTCCCATATAATCTTCTTCTCGGTTGCCCATGGATTTATTCCATGCAAGTCAGTCCCTCCACTTACCATCAGTGCCTAAAATTTCCTTACAATGGAATGGAGGTAACCATTCATGTTGATCCTCGACCCTTTGAATATTTTCATGCTCTCAAGGCCTCTTTCCCTCACTCTCGATATTTCTTGGGAGTTGAAGTAAGGGCACTTCAGGCATCATCCTCCAATCCATCTCACAATCCATCAACTAACACAACATCCACCTCATCCACCACATTTGAATCTACCATCACCAAAGTCCAGATCATCGACAAGGGCTATGGAGAATATTAAATGTGTACCACACTCAAGGTGGCGACAATGCCACCATCTCCCCACACATATGGGCAACCCTCCTAGACAATACCAGAGGAAGAGGAAAATACTAAAACCCTCACTTCTAATAATATGGTTTTGACAACATTCCAAGATTTGGGTACACTTCAAGATCATATTGAAGATGGCATCATCCAATGGCTCTATAGAGAAGAACCAAAACCATCACCTCTCCTTGTAGAATATTTCCAAGAGGTCTATCCCAATGCATCAAGGTTGGTATAAAAATACAATTATCAAGGGGGAGGTCTTGATGTAGAAGAGAAAGGAATACTACGGCCTATTGAGGCACCCATGCAACCAAAATGTGTAGGCCTAGGCTATGATAAAAATGAGAAGGGTCCTACATCATCCTCTAGTACCTGGAATAATGTTAATTTGGATGATAATTTCCTCGAGGACATACTGGAAGAATAAACCATCATATTCTCATACGATGACGTAGATCTCTCATCCCTCTTTGATTCCACATCAATTTGTACCATCATCCTTTCCCTCTGCCACCCTGACCTAATTTATTGAGACCTACGAGCTAGCGTACCTATAGACACCTTTCCCTTAGTGTAAACTTATGTGTATCTCATGGGATTGGGGGAAGATGAACACCCCAACTGCAAAATAGAAAGAAATAAAATAAAATAGGGTCATCTAGTGAAAACCTCTCTGAGGCACTTCTTGACTCATCAAAAGTAAAAACAAAGGTTGTATCTAATAGTGAAAACCTTGATAAGGCACTGGAGGATGGGGATGCTCATCGTATCCTTGTAGGAGTTCACTTGTCTGAATGGTCTTCCATCCTGATCGAAGAGACACGAGAGGTCAATTTGGGAACAAGAGAAGACCCCAAAATCACTTATGTAGCCAAATCCTTTTCAAAGGAAGAGCATTCCACCATTTTCATCTAGCTCAAGGAAAGAATCATCAACTTTGCATGGACCTACTTATACATGTCAGGATTAGATCCCGCCCTAGTTGTACACCATCTTAATGTTCATCCAAATGACAAACTTGTTAAACAAAAGTTAAGAAAAATGCATCCCCAAGTGGCTTTTCTCATCAAGAAAGAATTGGAGAAACTGTTAGAGGTTGGGTTTATAAGACCTATCGACTACTCTTACTGGCTATCCAACATAGTGCCTATGGGCAAGCCAAATGGAAATATCAAAATTTGTATAGACTTTTGAGATCTCAATAAAGCTTTCCTGAAGGATGATTTCCCTCTTCCAAACATCGATATGTTGATAGATCTTACAGCAGGGCATGAGATGTTATCCCTCATGGACGGATTTTCCACCTACAACCAAGTCATAATTACATCAGAAGATCAACATAAAACTACCTTCACTACCCCTTGGGGCACCAACTGCTATAATGGCATGCCCTTTGGTCTCAAATATGCAAGGGAAACCTATCAACGTGTGATGACTATTATCTTTCATGACCTCATCCACATCATCATGGAAGATTATGTTGATGACTTATTGGGAAATTCCAAGACCAGAGAAGAGAATCCTACAATCCTGAAGAAAATCTGAGTGATTGGAGCACTACAAGTTGCATCTTAATCCAAAAAAGTGTGTGTTTGGGGTCACATCTAGAAGGTTATTGGGATTCATAGTCTCTAGAAGGGGTATACAAGTGGATCCAGCAAAGGTCAAAACAATAATGGAAATTCCCCCACCGTGCAATCTAAAGCAATAAAGGAGTCTTCAAGGAAAGTTACAGTCCATCAGACACTTCATAGCCCAGCTTGCTGACAAGTGTCAATCATTTACCCATCTTCTATGCAAAGAAATCACTTTCAAGTGGGATCCAGTGTGTCAGCAATACTTTGACAATATTAAGGAGTACTTGGCTCACCCACCTATTCTAATGCCTCCCATTCCAAGCAAACCACTTTTGTTATACATCTCAGCTACATCCATTGCACTGGGGGTATTACTAGCACAACATGATGAGCTCACCAAGGAACATGCTATCTATTACATCAATCGAACACTTGTGGGTTATGAACTCAACTATTCCCCTATGGAAAAAAAAAAAATAGCAGTGGTATTCAATTCAAAAAAGCTTCATCAGTATATGCTTAGTCATCCCATCAAGCTAATATCAAAAGTGGACCCACTTAAGTACCTGTCCTCTAGAAATTCTTTGACTGGTTGCATGGTCAAGTGGGTTATGTTACTAAGTGAGTTCGACATAGATTATATGGACTGAAAGGTAATCAAGGGACATGTGATAGTAGATTAGTTGGTTGATGCTCCTTTGGTCGATGCATATCCATTAGTAGCAGAATTTCTTGATGAAGGGGTCCTTATAGTCACATAAATAGATATAGGGATGCTCTACTTTGATGGGTCATATACGCATAATGGAGCTGGTGCAGGTGTTTTATTCATCACTCCTCAAGGTGACAACATCCCAAAGTCATTCAATTTATCCTTTCTATGCACCAACAATATTGTCGAGTATGAAGCTTTAATCACTGGCCTCAAAATCACCATCCAATGGAAAATTACCCACCTTCGAGTCTTCAACAATTCTCAACCCATTATCAAGTAGGTCAATGATGAGTTTCAAAAATAATATGATAAGTTGTTGCCATACAAACGCATGGTGGATGACTTTAAAAATTATTTCACCTACATCCAATTTGAGCAGATACCCAGAGTCCAGAACAAAGCAGTAGATGCAATGTCTACAATTGGTTCCCTTATCGACATGCCCAAAGATCAAACAGACTATGAATTTCTTGTTGAGAAACTATTAATCCCCGCATATGATGTCCCTGATAATGAGATGGTGTGTGCTATCGTAGGTCTCGATTCACCTTGGTACCATAAAATTTATATTTACCTCCATGACGACATCCTTCCACCTAATTTTATCCGCAACCAACAAAAATCATTTATCCAAAGGTCATCCTGATACACGATTGTGGGAGATACACTCTATTGTCGAGGGTATGATGGTACTCTCCTTCGATGTCTCAACGAATCAGAATCTTGTATCGCATTAAATGACATGCATAGTGGTGTTTGTGGGTCCTATTCTAATGGTATGGCCTTAGCAAAGAAGATTATAAGAGCGGGATACTATTGGCCCATTATGGAACTTGATTCCTATGAGTTTCTGAAGAAATGTGTACCTTGGCAATAGCATGCAAATCCAATCCATGCTCTAGCACAAGACTTGCAGCCTATCATAGCACTGTGGCCTTTTTCTCAATGGGGTTTTGACTTGATCGACAATATTTACCCTCCATCCTCTGATGACCATAATTTTATTATCACAACCATTGAATACTTTACCAAGTTGGTGGAAGCCATTCCACTCTCTCAAATCACAGGTATTCAAATATCCAAATTTATCCTCTTCCATATCCTTTGTATATATGGGATCCCTTCTACCATCATCATCAACAATGGGAAGCCATTCCAACATATCCAACATATGAAGTTATTTTGTGAGACCTACTATATCCAACATCATTGGTCCATCCCCTATTACCCTCAAGGTAATAGTCAAGCAGAAGCAACCAACAAAACCTTGATTAAAATCCTCAAAAGGTGGTCAATAATACAGGTTGAGATTGGCACCTCCATCTCCATCCCACCCTTTGTTCATACCGTACATCCATCTGCACTCCCATTGGCGCCACTCCATACTCTCTTGTATATGGTGTCCACATAATCTTTTTGATCGAAGTTGAGATCCTGTCACTCTGAATCTCCCTAAAGAATCTCATCACAGTGATGAAGATGCTTGGATTGGACGCTTAAGTCAACTTGAACTCTTGGATAAAAAAAACATCAAGGCCTACAATCACCTTCAATAATATTAGCATCATCTTATGAGGAACTACAACAAGAAGTTTTATCCTCATCAGTTCAACGTTGTCAATTTGGTTGTGAAGGAAAACCAACGTACCCAACAAGATAGAGAAAGGAAAGGAAATTTTGAGCCAAATTGGTTGGGTCCCTATTTTGTCACCACAAAATACAATTTTGGGGCATACGAGCTTGCAACACCTAAAGTAGATCCCTCAGATGAGCCTATCAATATCATGCATCTGAAGAGGTTCTACACCTGAGTCAGTCGGGTTATCCTACCTAGAAAAATCAAAAAAAAAGAAAAAAATTATCAAAATACAAAAAAAGTTAAAAAAAAATCCAATCCAAAAATATTTAAGAGAAATAATTCATCCTATGGTGAAAACCACCCTTGGTGGTGCCTTGGATAAGTACATTTGGTGAAAACCTGGTAGCAGGCACCATTTGTAGAGGGCTTAATCATTATCTACCTTGCATCCTAGTTACTTTATGCTTCCATCTTGCCCTATCTGGTTATCCTATCCTTACATCCTATTGAACTCATCCTCCCATTTATATCTTTTCATCGGTCGCTTGGTATATTTTGAATGAGAATTTGACGATTCTGATCACCTATCCAAAATCATGAGCTTTTATCCCAAATTCAAGATTTTTTTGATTTGTATATCCACGTCGTTTGGTCATTCTCACGTCCTCATCTAGGATCTTTCATCATGTTGGTTATCACTAGGTTTCATATCATCTTTGGTCCTTTTATTGAACTACATTGCCCTTGCACTTTCACGTAGGAAAGGCTAATCATTTGATTAGCACTTGAGGTGTTTGTCCATCTAGTCTTTGTCATCCATCGAAGTCTCCATTTTCCTTTTTCCACTTATATCCATGGTCAGTCATCAGTATTTTATCGAACTATAAGGGTTATGTGCTTTCACGTAGGCAAGGCTAATCTTTGATCAGCCCCTAAGTCCCTATGTTTGTAGGGTGTCGGTGTTGTGTTACATCGTCAAGTATGTCCCTATTCGGCTAAGGCCTAACAATAGAGGTCACTAGTATCATGAGGTTCAATTGTTTTTGAGTATCTTAAGTCATGTCGATCATCCAATCTATCCTCTATCTTTTGGTCTTAATAGGATGTATCCTTCCTAAATCAAACCACATCAATCCCATCCACATTTTGATCCTATGGAAAAGGACATTTAAAATCTATTGTGATCTTTTGATTCTTTTGACTTTTTGTTTATCATTTTAGCTTCCTATTATACTTTGTCGAGGTCACCACGATCCATCATATCATGGTGTGCTTTGACAAGTAGACATAGGGGCATATCTTGATTTTTTGTTTGCTCTTATCTTCTTGGTTGTCCCGCATAGTACCCACCAAGATCCCTGTGATCTTGCATTGTGTTGGGGGATCCTTTGTGTTTATGGTTATCCCAACATCAGGCCCAACCAAAGCCCCTATGGTTTTGGGGTGTTGGGATAGCCTCCTTGTTTGTCATGCTTGTTTTATGCATTGGACACTAATTGCCCTTGGTTCCTCATACCCTGGCATATCGTGTCCCATGCTATAGTAAACATCAGTGCTCCTAATATGGAAAAATGGCATTAGATCTGCATTTCATTTATCTTCCCATTTCATTGCATTTCCCCCATCCATTTCCTTCCCCTAGCCTATGGTTAGTGCTTTGGTTGTGCAAATTTTCCTCTCCCACTTATTCTTCCTGATAGGATTCCTAAGGTTTTTGACAGGTGCACTTTCACACCCATCACCATTCATCTCGTTATGTGATATATTGTCACACTTATCATTGTTCACCTAGTTGCATTTGCATTATCATTATCCATTGCATTATCATTTTTATTATCATCTTAAGTTGTTTAGATTAATATAGATTTGTTATTCTAAGCATCTTAAGTCCATTTCATTTCATTGCATTATCATTTTCATTATCATCTTAAATTATTTATATTAATAAAGATTTGTTATTCTAAGCATCTTAAGTCCATTTCATTTCATTTATCATTTCATTGCATTACCATTTTCATTATCATCTTAAGTTGTTTAGATTAATATAGATTTGTTATTCTAAGCATCTTAAGTCCATTTCATTTCACTATCATTTCATTGCATTATCATTTTAAGTTGTTTATATTAATATAGATTTATTATTTTAAGGATCTTAAGTTCATTTCATTTTATTGCATTATCATTTTCATTATCATCTTAAGTTGTTTAGATTAATATAGATTTATTATTCTAAGCATCTTGAGTCCATTTCATTTCACTATCATTTCATTGCATAATCATTTTCATTATCATCTTAAGTTGTTTAGATTAATATAAATTTGTTATTCTAAGCATCTTAAGTCCATTTCATTTCATTATCATTTCATTGCATAATCATTTTCATAATCATCTTAAGTTGTTTAGATTAATATAGATTTATTATTCTAGGCATCTTAAGTTCATTTCATTTCATTATCCATTCATTGCATTATCATTTTTAATTGTTTAGTTATTATTCTAAACATGTTTATTCCTTTCATTATATACATGACATTACCTCACAATCATTACATCAATCCATATCATGATCTCATATACATATTGTAGACATCTAAATTTGATCACTTTCATATGATCAAAATCGTCTACTCTATTCATCTATGTCATTAATAGTGATTAAATAATTTATTTAATCATTATTTCATTTTCTGCTAAGGCTCCTAAAGTATGTAATTGAATAAATTAAATACTTTACACAATTTATTTAATTTCGTCATTTGAACTCTTTGGATTAAAACCAATTTTTAATCCCTTTTTTTCTCTCTCCTTGTCACATTCTCCATAATCCTCTTTTAATCCGGATTTAATTAATTAATTTTTAATTAGGATATGCACCACTTAATCAAAATTAATGTCACATTCTCCATAATCTCCCACTTGCCTCTAGTCTCTCATTAATTATCCTAATCTTGTGTTTGCACAACCTTAATCAAAATCATCAACCACATTTGGCATACCTTTTTTGGTCAACCTTTCCACTTGCCTTTCTTAGCCTTGACTCTCTTTCCCATGTGAATTTTTAATTCACATTTATTCACCCAAGGCTCCCCTCTTCCCCATGTGAATTTTTAATTCACTTTTATCTTTCTAAGGTCTACCCTATCCCCATGCAAGTTCTAGAAGAATTGACTTGTCACTTTACATGTGCCAAGGACTTCTAGAACCTTGGACTTGTCACATAACCCACATGTGACAAATCCCCAAATTTTTGGAGACCCTCTTTTATCCAATAGACTCTCCTAAGAATGTGAATTTTTAATTCACATTTATTTCTCCAACCACTTCCCCTTTTCCCATAGAGATTTTTGAGGAATTCTAAAATTCTTCAAATGTCTCTTTCATGCTCATTTGGAGACAAAAAGTTCTTTTTTGAGGAAATCTTCTCATCCCCCAAGGTACCTACAAGGTACTTGTCCTTCATCCACCTCATTTCTACATCATCCCACCCTCAGCCATCTCACATTCCACATGTCAAGATGTGAGGACTTGTGAGTCCTCAACTCACCATAGCCCTCCATCTTGATCTTGTTGGTTCAATCTCAACCATTGAATTCTCCAGAGAATTCAAATTATCTTATAAATACCCCCTCATTTCTCTCATTTAGGAATCAAGTATTTTTCTATAAAAACTCTTGCAAAATTTTCATTTGAGCTCTCATCCTCCATAGCTTTTAGCATCTCATCATTATCATATCTTCATCCATCTTGCATATCACTTTGCACATCCAATTTAGCTTGTCATCCAAACAGCACATAAATCTTCAAGGATCAAAGGGTCAACCAAGGAAGAAGCAGCATGAAGGTATAATCAACTTCAATTTGTTTTATTTTGCTTCCATTTTTATCTTTTCCTTAGGCTAATCATTGAGGTGTCCTCTTTTATGTTATTTTCCTTTTTATTGCATCATAAGTTGTTTAGCATCTCACATTTGGAACCTAGCATTTTAGGAGATCACATTTCTGGCACGCCTGGTGGGACCCATAAACGGGTCTCTTTGCTTTACATTTGTTGTTGTTTAAGTTGTTTGCAAGTTCAGGTCGTAGAGGGGCGGACTTGCCCTCTCGGGCACTGCAGAAGGTCGGATACGCCCTCCTATTCCGACGTTTTCTGACAATTTTCACTACATAAGTGCGGATAGCCCTCCTGTTCCGACGTAGTCTGACAGTTTTCACTGCAGAAGTGTGAATATGCCCTCCCGTTCTAACATTTTCTAATAGTTTTTTGCAGAAGTGCAGATATGCCGTCTTGTTCTGACGTTTTCTAATAGTTTTCTGCAGAAGTGCAAAACACCCTCCTGTTTTGACGTTTTCTAAAAGTTTTCTGTAGAGGGGCAGATTTTCCCTCCCGTTTCGACGTTTTCTAACAATTTTCTGTAGAGGGGCAAATACGCCCTCCTACTCCAGCATTTTTCACTGCAGAGGGGCAGATTTTCCCTAAACAACACGTTCGAGAAGGTAAAAAAGTTGCATTTTAGCTTCATTTTTGTATCTATTTTTTGTTGTTTGGAGTTCTAACCCTCTAACCATGTTTGTTGGTAGGTGAAGTCAGATTTATTGCTAATACTTTGCAATATTTTTGCTGAAATTCACAAAGGGAAAAATATAAAACAACTAACATTTGCTTGTAGGGCCTTTATTTTATTCAAATTTTAAAGTTTTCCTTATTGTTTTATCTATTCACTTAGTATAATTAGGGGGAAGTGATACTTGTTGTTTGTTGTGTTTGTTTTTCTTTGTGTTACCCTAAGGGGGCATTAGTTTGTTTTCATTTTCCCCTTGCACTTTGTGC